>JAVIAB010000139.1:91941754-92041754 GCA_032433765.1 Megaustenia siamemsis | reverse complement strand
TGGCAGAAGGTCAACAACAGAAATTATAAATAACTGTCGTGATCGAAAGTTCTGGAGAGACGTGATCACCTACGCCAGCAGGCCCTGTACTTGATGATGATGTATAAAATAGAAGAAGCTCGTGTATTTTATCTTCTTGAAAAGACATAAATGAGCAGATCTTCTAAAGTATCAGTGGCAAACTGTTGTGTTGGAAACACATCACAGAGGCTGGGTGGTCTAGGAGTAACACTACGGTCTCAAGACAGGCAGGTTCTGGTTCGAACACCGCCACAGTCGGTGGAGGTTCTTTCAAGTCGAATCTGTGTTTCTCTGTGGCTTTACCCTCCCCGGTCTCCGGGTTGTGGAATCCCATGTCTAGCCTTATCGGATAAGGGCGCAAAAGGAGGTTCCTTTGCAGTTGCGCACGTTAAATAAGTCTTGGCAGTTAAAAATCGAAAATAGTAGGCCCCAAATGGCAGCTGCCCAGGCAAAATTATGAAGCAAAATCTACCAATGGCGAATTCGAGTTTGTCGGGCCGAAGGGCGCAGATGCATCCACACCCACTTAACGACTGGGCTACTGACGTTCGGACAACCCGTGGTCGATTCCCGCTGGAAGCAGTACGATTTACACTCGTGGTTGGAAAACAAAAAATATCCCCGCGGTCGACCCAGCCGCTAGCAGAAATGTGTACCAGGGTAGTACTCTGAGGAGGTGAGGAACGCTGCCTCGCATTGAACGTTTCGATGCTTGAAGCGACACTATCCAGAAATCTCCGAACACTTCTGGATAGGCGGCCGAGCACATATGGGCAGAACTCGAGTGCTAGGATGCCGATTCAATTCTCGTACTTTACCTTTACGTTTTAGGCTAAGAAGAAGAGTACACCTAACTTTGCTTATACTCTCCATCTTTGTAAAAAAAAAAAAAATTAAGTACCCCCGTCACGCCAAGCGGCGTATAGGGAATATGGTGTTAGTGACCATAAATTTTACAGACCTTCGGCACATGATTTTTGGGGTAATGTGGTCGGTATTACGCCCGTGTCGTTTTACTATCACAGAAAAAAATCCGGTACCCATTTAAGGCTGGGTGAACCGGAAGCCGTCGGTTGGGATCTCCATCTTTGTGGTACAGTTTTAATGGTTGGCAACAGAGAAAGCAATACCATAACTTGCACAATAGAAATGTACAGATGAATAAAATCAAATACCGATAAACATACACGAGAACGTAAATTAACAATTTCCTTTTGGAGTCAACGAACACGCTGGATCCGACTGTCGGTCTTTTACAGACACCACAGCGGTAGATGAAGAAACGAGGAGGTGATAAACTTGACTGGTAATGTCTGGACTTGAGATAGATGAAAGGCAAGAGATGGGTATGAGACAACCGGCAATATAAGAGTAGCAATATAAGAGTAGCAATATAAGAGTAGCAATATAAGAGTAGCAATATAAGAGTAGCAATATAAGAGAAGCAATATAAGAGTAGCAATATGAGTAGCAATATAAGAGAAGCAATATAAGAGAAGCAATATAAGAGGAGCAATATGAGTAGCAATATAAGAGTAGCAATAAAAGAGAAGCAATATAAGAGTAGCAATATAAGAGTAGCAATATAAGAGAAGCAATATAAGAGTAGCAATATAAGAGAAGCAATATTAGAGATGCAATATAAGAGAAGCAATATAAGAGTAGCAATATAAGAGTAGCAATATAAGAGAAGCAATATAAGAGTAGCAATATAAGAGTAGCAATATGAGTAGCAATATAAGAGAAGCAATATAAGAGAAGCAATATAAGAGGAGCAATATGAGTAGCAATATAAGAGTAGCAATATAAGAGAAGCAATATAAGAGTAGCAATATAAGAGTAGCAATATAAGAGTAGCAATATAAGAGTAGCAATATAAGAGAAGCAATATATGAGAAGCAATATAAGAGTAGCAATATAAGAGTAGCAATATAAGAGTAGCAATGTAAGAGAAGCAATATAAGAGAAGCAATATAAGAATAGCAATATAAGAGTAGCAATATAAGAGAAGCAATATAAGAGTAGCAATATAAGAGAAGCAATATAAGAGAAGCAATATAAGAGAAGCAATATAAGATAAGAGAAGCAATATATGAGGAAAACTGAGAATGGATGAAAGGAGAATGGATGAGAATAGATGAGGAAAGTGAAGAAACAAGAAATATGGAAAGCGAATAGAGAGAATGAGATGATATGGAAACAAATGTGAAAAGATAATAACGACCAGACTTCTTTGAAAATAAAATATCTGATTTGGAGAAAAAGTGAGAAATATACAGACAAAAAAAAACCGAAATGTGCAATTAAATAAAGAAAATGTATTTATGGGAAAGAATGAAGGTAAGAATTTATAAGAAACATTCAAAGAAATAGATGTATGTTAGGAAAAATGAATATAACATTGTGGATACAGAATGTGTTTGAGTTACGGAAGTGTGAATTATTGAGATCATAAACTATCCAGGAAGTAAAAATGAATGCAATATTATGAGTGAGGTGGTTAGAGAGAGGGAGTGATTTGTGAGTGTGTGTTAGTGTGGAAATGGCAGGAGTGGGAGAAAATTAATGTGGGATGAAAATGAGGAAGGAAAAACATAGAGAGAGGGGGGGGGGAGTGATTTTGTGGGTGAGAATGGCAGGAGTGAGAGAGAAGGAATGTGGAATGAATATGAGAGCAAGGAGAGAGAGAGAGTGGGAGTGGTTTGTGAATGAGTGTTAGAGTGAAAATGGCAGGAGTGGGAGAAAATTAATGTGGGATGAAAATGAGAGGAAGGAGAGAGAGAGAGAGAGAGAGAGTGAGTGATTTGTGGGTGAGAATGGCAGGAGTGAGAGAGATAGAATGTGGAATGAAAATGAGAGGACGGGGAGATAGAGAGAGAGAGAGAGAGAGAGTGATTTGTGAGGTGAGAATGGCAGGAGTGAGAGAGATGAAATGTGGAATGAAAATGAGAGGAAGGAGAGAGAGAGAGAGAGAGAGAGAGAGTGTGTGTGTGTGTGTGTGTGTGTGTGTGTGTGTGTGTGTGTGTGTGTGTGTGTGTGTGTGTGTGTGTGTGTGTGTGTGTGTGTGTGTGTGTGTGTGTGTGTGTGTGTGTGTGTGTGTGTGTGTGTGTGTGTGTGTGTGTGTGTGTGTGTGTGTGTGTGTGTGTGTGTGTGTGTGTGTGTGTGTGTGTGTGTGTGTGTGTGAGCGATTCACTGAAAGTAGAGACCGGAAAAGGCGTGGGAACCAAAGAGAGTGAGTTAAAAGGAACGAATGAGTTGATCAAATGCAATCGATCGGAATGTCCTTTTGAATGACAACTGTACAAGTTAGCACAGACAAACAGCTTGTTTGTCACTAACATCAAGTATAGTTCTTTAGAAGATCGGCCTTTGCTGAACGGTCAAAAATAAACATCCCACCACTACAATCCGCCTCACATCCCCGGGGCGCCTGACATAGAACCCTTTTTTATGACTGACACAGACACTCATTGAACAGCTAATAGTTCAGGTCTGTAATGTGTACTTTAGGATACTTTAGTAGCAAGAAATCATATAAAATTAAGCCCTGCCTCTTCTTCCTCTTCTGCTTCTACCCTTCTGTATGTGTTCTCTAGCATAGATGAAGATGATAATCTTCAGTTTTAAACTTTTTATTCTTCTTTTGTTATTTCACTTTTCCTAGCACTTCTAGCAGTACTAGCTTCCTTTAGTCATAGTTGACTGTAGTAGCTTCCTTTAGTCATAGTTGACTGTAGTAGCTTCCGTTAGTCATAGTTGACTGTAGTAGCTTCCGTTAGTCATAGTAGACTGTAGTAGCTTCCGTTAGTCATAGTTGACTGTAGTAGCTTCCTTTAGTCATAGTTGACTGTAGTAGCTTCCTTTAGTCATAGTTGACTGTAGTAGCCTCCGTCAGTCATAGTTGACTGTAGTAGACTCCGTCAGTCATAGTTGACTGTAGTAGCCTCCGTTAGTCATAGTTGACTGTAGTAGCCTCCGTTAGTCATAGTTGACAGTAGTAGCCTACGTCAGTCATAGTTGACTGTAGTAGCTTCCTTTAGTCATAGTTGACTGTAGTAGCTTTCGTTAGTCATAGTTGACTTTAGTAGCTTCCGTTAGTCATAGTTGACTGTATTAGCTTCCTTTAGTCATAGTTGACTGTAGTAGCCTACGTCAGTCATAGTTGACTGTAGTAGCTTCCTTTAGTCATAGTTGACTGTAGTAGCCTACGTCAGTCATAGTTGACTGTAGTAGCTTCCGTTAGTCATAGTTGACTGTAGTAGCCTACGTCAGTCATAGTTGACTGTATTAGCTTCCTTTAGTCATAGTTGACTGTAGTAGCCTACGTCAGTCATAGTTGACTGTAGTAGCTTCCGTTAGTCATAGTTGACTGTTGTAGCTTCCTTTAGTCATAGTTGACTGTAGTAGTTTCCTTTAGTCATAGTTGACTGTAGTAGCTTCCTTTAGTCATAGTTGACTGTAGTAGCTTCCGTTGGTCATAGTTGACTGTAGTAGCTTCCGTTAGTCATAGTTGACTGTAGTAGCTTCCTTTAGTCATAGTTGACTGTAGTAGCTTCCTTTAGTCATAGTTGACTGTAGTAGCCTCCGTCAGTCATAGTTGACTGTAGTAGACTCCGTCAGTCATAGTTGACTGTAGTAGCCTCCGTTAGTCATAGTTGACTGTAGTAGCCTCCGTTAGTCATAGTTGACAGTAGTAGCCTACGTCAGTCATAGTTGACTGTAGTAGCTTCCTTTAGTCATAGTTGACTGTAGTAGCTTCCGTTAGTCATAGTTGACTGTAGTAGCCTACGTCAGTCATAGTTGACTGTATTAGCTTCCGTTAGTCATAGTTGACTGTAGTAGCCTACGTCAGTCATAGTTGACTGTAGTAGCTTCCTTTAGTCATAGTTGACTGTAGTAGCCTCCGTTAGTCATAGTTGACTTTAGTAGCCTACGTCAGTCATAGTTGACTGTATTAGCTTCCGTTAGTCATAGTTGACTGTAGTAGCCTACGTCAGTCATAGTTGACTGTAGTAGCTTCCTTTAGTCATAGTTGACTGTAGTAGCCTCCGTTAGTCATAGTTGACTGTAGTAGCCTACGTCAGTCATAGCTGACTGTAGTAGCTTCCGTTAGTCATAGTTGACTGTAGTAGCCTTCGTCAGTCATAGTTGACTTTAGTAGCCTCTGTCAGTCATAGTTAACTGTATTAGCCTCCGTAAATCATAGTTGACTGTAATAGCCTCCGTCAGTCATAGTTGAATGTTATAGCCTCCGTCAATCATAGTTGACTGTAGTAGACTCCGTCAGTCATAGTTGACTGTAGTAGACTCCGTCAGTCATAGTTGACTGTAGTAGCCTCCGTCAGTCATAGTTGACTGTGGTAGCCTCCGTCAGTCATAGTTGACTGTAGTAGCCTCCGTCAGTCATAGTTGACCGTGTTAGCCTCCGTCAGTCATAGTTGACTGTGTTTAGCCTCAGTCAGTCATAGTTGACTATGGATTTTTAAGCGCCCCTATGAATGCTATTTTTTCTTTCCTTTATTTTCTCCATAATTCTTACTTTCCAAGACAACAACCTATTGATCTTTTTATTTCCCTTGTTGCTATCTCCGTGGATCATGAGAAGTTGTTTTTCTCTTGTCACTTGGTCAGACCCTAATTTTCTTATCTCTAAAAAAATAAAATTACTTTCTGGAAATGATTTCCATCTTTCAGTTCTTCACTTACAATTATAATGCCTGACTCCCGCTATGTTTTAGTCACGTGTCATGTTGGATGTATCTATTTTATTGATTGTTCTGGGATCAAGCGCCAACATTGGTAGTACAACGACGGTATGCAGGTTAAGCTGGTGAGTAGTGAACGTGTTTCTACAGAAAAACAAATAAATTGAACATTTATTTAAAAGAAAAGTGATATAGATGTTAGATATAAATGTTAGATACAAATGCTAGATATAAATGCTAGATATAAATGTTAGATATAAATGTTATGATATAAATGTTAAATACAAATGTTAGATATAAATGTTAAATATAAATGTTAGATATAAATGTTAGATATAAATGTTAGATATAAATGTTAGATATAAAAGCTAGATATAAAAGCTAGATATAAAAGCTAGATATAAATATTAGATATGAAAGCTAGATATAAATGTTAAATATAAATGTTAGATATAAATGTTAGATATAAATGTTAAATATAAATGTTAGATATAAATGTTAGATATAAATGTTTTAGATAAATGTTAAATATAAATGCTAGATATAAAAGCTAGATATAAATGTTAGACATAAATGTTATATATAAATGTTAGATATAAAAGCTAGATATAAATGTTAGATATAAATGTTAGATATAAACGCTAGATATAAAAGCTCGATGTAAATGTTAGATATAAATGTTATATATAAAAGCAAGATATAAAAGCTAGATATAAATGTTAGATATAAACGCTAGATATAAATGCTAGTTATAAATTTTAGATATAAACGCTAGATATAAATGCTAAATATAAATGTTAGATATAAATATTAGATATAAATGACACCAAATATGTTGATACGCTTAGGAAGTATTATCTGGAGAAACAGGAAAGGTTATTTACTAGAGAAAGATAGAAGGAACACAGATGGAAAATAAATGTGGAAAGAATGACAAAGTGAGTGAAAGAACAATTACTAATTGAGTTAGTGAAATGTACATATCATGGCTGCGTGTGGGATTTATCTTTATCGCCATACGACATGGAATATCATGATAATACCCGAACCTACAAATATCTTTTTTAATTACACAATTTATTATGTAATTTTCTACAGTAATTAAACTAATAGATAATTATACATGGCTTGGAACCAGATAAAGAAATGTAGGAAAGCCAACAAAAATATTTTGAGTGCAAAATGTATTGGGCGATCTAGGCAGCAGCAGACGTCGTGCATTCTGTCCATAAGAGAGTAAGCGTCAGTGAAGTTGCCATGGAAACCACGTCACAACACGCTACTTGATAATGATGGTTATTAAGTTTGTCGAAAAGAAAATATCAAAACCGTAAAATTTGTTGTTTATATTTCTTCTTTATTCTAATATATGGTCTCACGCAGCCTTAATTTTATTTATTTATTTTTCAGGGGGGGGGGGAGAGTAAAGCAGCCCGTGCGTAATACCGACCAAATTACCCCAAAATACCATGTGTCAAAAGTGTGTGAAAAGTATGGTCACTAACGCCTTATTCCCTACAGGCCATTTCGCGTAAAAAGTAAAAGTCAAGACCCCACCCCACCCGTCACCCCAAGTGGAGTATAGGGTAAATGGTGTCAGTGACCATAGATTTTTACAGACCTTCAGTACATGATTTTTGGGATAATGTGGTCGGTATTACGCCCGTGCCGCTTTACTTTCCCAGAATAAATCCGATACCCATTTAAGGCTGGGTGAACCCGGAAGCCGTCTATTGGGATCGATCCGTCGAACCCTACCTCTAGACCTTTGTCGTCCATTTGACGTGGCAGAGTTAAAGAGAGAGAGAGAGAGAGAGAGAGAGAGAGAGAGATTTACTCTTTATTGATTATCATTTCATCAAGTCTTAATTTAATTAACTATTTTTTTTTAAATGTCAACGTGTTTTATTTATAATAGGTTTCTTTTCTGTTACTTCTTTTTAATATTATTTTTTATGTATTTGTTTTATTCATATTTACTTTAATGTTCGCCATTTTATATTATCTAATAACTCATTACTGATTAAAACCAATGTCTCATCTTACACAATCATTTTATTGTTTCAATGTCTCATCTTACACATTCATTTTATTGTTTCAATGTCTTACCTTTCACAATCATTTTATTGTTTTCCTACCTCATCATTCTCAATCATTTTATTGTTTTCAATGTCCAATCTTTCTCAATCATTTTATTGTTTTCATACCTCATCTTTCTCAATCATTTTATTGTTTCAATGTCTCATTTTTCTCAATCATTCTATTGTTTCAATGTCTCATTTTTCTCAATCATTCTATTGTTTCAATGTCTCATTTTTCTCAATCATTCTATTGTTTCAATGTCTCATCTTTCTCAATCATTTTATTGTTTCAATGTCTCATTTTTCTCAATCATTCTATTGTTTCAATGTCTCATCTTTCACAATCATTTTATTGTTTCAATGTCTCATCTTTCTCAATCATTCTATTGTTTCAATGTCTCATTTTTCTCAATCATTCTATTGTTTCAATGTCTCATTTTTCTCAATCATTCTATTGTTTCAATGTCTCATCTTTCTCAATTATTTTATTATTTCAATGTCTCATCTTTCTCAATCATTCCATTGTTTCGATGTCTCATTTTTCTAAATCATTCTATTGTTTCAATGTCTCATTTTTCTCAATCATTCTATTGTTTCAATGTCTCATCTTTCTCAATTATTTTATTGTTTCAATGTCTCATTTTTCTCAATTATTTTATCGTTTCAATGTCTCATCTTTCGTTAACTCTATTATTTCAATGTCTCATCTTTCTCAATTATTTTATTGTTTCAATGTCTCATCTTTCACTAACTTTATTGTTTCAATGTCTCATCTTTCGTTGACTCTATTATTTCAATGTCTCATCTTTCTCAATCATTTTATTGTTTCAATGTCTTATCTTTCACAATCATTTTATTGTTTCAATGTTTTACCTTTCACAATCATTTTATTGTTTTCATACCTCATCTTTCTCAATCATTTTATTGTTTCAATGCCTTATCTTTCACAATCATTTTATTGTTTCAATGTTTTACCTTTCTCAATCATTTTATTGTTTTCATACCTCATCTTTCTCAATCATTTTATTGTTTCAATGTCTCATTTTTCTCAATCATTCTATTGTTTCAATGTCTCATTTTTCTCAATCATTCTATTGTTTCAATGTCTCATTTTTCTCAATCATTCTATTGTTTCAATGTCTCATCTTTCTCAATCATTTTATTGTTTCAATGTCTCATTTTTCTCAATCATTCTATTGTTTCAATGTCTCATCTTTCACAATCATTTTATTGTTTCAATGTCTCATCTTTCTCAATCATTCTATTGTTTCAATGTCTCATTTTTCTCAATCATTCTATTGTTTCAATGTCTCATTTTTCTCAATCATTCTATTGTTTCAATGTCTCATCTTTCTCAATTATTTTATTATTTCAATGTCTCATCTTTCTCAATCATTCCATTGTTTCGATGTCTCATTTTTCTAAATCATTCTATTGTTTCAATGTCTCATTTTTCTCAATCATTCTATTGTTTCAATGTCTCATCTTTCTCAATTATTTTATTGTTTCAATGTCTCATTTTTCTCAATTATTTTATTGTTTCAATGTCTCATCTTTCGTTAACTCTATTATTTCAATGTCTCATCTTTCTCAATTATTTTATTGTTTCAATGTCTCATCTTTCACTAACTTTATTGTTTCAATGTCTCATCTTTCGTTGACTCTATTATTTCAATGTCTCATCTTTCTCAATCATTTTATTGTTTCAATGTCTTATCTTTCACAATCATTTTATTGTTTCAATGTTTTACCTTTCACAATCATTTTATTGTTTTCATACCTCATCTTTCTCAATCATTTTATTGTTTCAATGCCTTATCTTTCACAATCATTTTATTGTTTCAATGTTTTACCTTTCACAATCATTTTATTGTTTTCATACCTCATCTTTCTCAATCGTTTTATTGTTTCAATGTCTCATCTTTCACAATCATTTTATTGTTTTCATACCTCATCTTTCTCAATTATTTTATTGTTGGAATGTCTCATCTTTCTCAATCATTTTATTATTTCAAAGTCTCATCTTTCTCAATCATTTTATTGTTCCAATGTCTCATCTTTCACAATCATTTTATTGTTCCAATGTCTCATCTTTCTCAATCATTTTATTGTTCCAATGTCTCATCTTTCACAATCGTTTTATTGTTTCAATGTCTCATCTTTCACAATCATTTTATTTGTTCAATGTCTCATCTTTTACAATCATTTTATTGTATCAATGTCTCATCTTTCTCAATCATTATATTGTTTCCATATCCCACTCACGTCTCACAAGCACTTTAAGGATTCAAAGCCTCATTCCTCGTAATTATTTTATTGTTTGAACATCTAATTTTTCACAATTATTTTACTTTTTGAACTTCTAATTTTTCACATTCATTTTATTGTTTGAACATCTAATTTTGCACTATCATTTTTTTTGGCTTTCACTACCTTAACTTTCGCAGTCATGCTATGATCACCTCAGTTTTCACTGTACATTTTTTAGGTATAAATAAGATTTCTTTTATTTATACTTATGACTTATGTAGATTTAGCACTTGTTCCCATCGCTATTCTACGGTCCCCGCCTTGTTCAGCAGCAGGTCTATTTTTGGACCCATCTTTCCCCACTTCAAACTCTTGAGCAGTTTAACCATCCATTTTGTTTACAATCACTTGGCAACGTATGTCTCTTTCAAGTGTAATCTTCTAACAGAAATGAGTTCCGATTCTCCGTTCAAGATTCGGGCTTCATTTGTTCCTCAATCTATCACCACTTCTGCTTCCTTGTCTTTTTCACTCATTACCTTCTCTTCATACATGTCATTCAATTACTTACTCGTTCTCTCACTCATTTGTTCACTCACTCAACTCGACTGTTTGTTGATGATGCTTTAGTATTCTTGGTAAATTTTACCAATTCTAGAACATGACTTGAGTAGGACATGACTTGAGTTGAATACGACTTGCGTAGAACTCGACTTGAGTAGAACATGACTTGAGTAGAACATGAACTGAGTAGAACATGACTTGAGTAGAACACGACTTGAGTAGAACATGACTTGAGTAGAACATGACTTGAGAAGAACACGACTTGGGTAGAACAATGCGACTTGAGCAGAACACGACTTGAGTAGAACATGACTTGAGTAGAACATGACTTGAGTAGAACACGACTTGAATAGAACACGACTTGAGTAGAACACGACTTGAATAGAACACGACGACTTGAATAGAACTTGACTTGAGTAGAACACGACTTGAGTAGAACACGACTTGAATAGAACACGACTTGAATAGAACACGACTTCAGTAGAACATGACTTGAATAGAACACGACTTGAATAGAACACGACTTGAGTAGAACACGACTTGAATAGAACACGACTTGAATAGAATACGACTTCAGTAGAACATGACTTGAGTAGAACTTGACTTGAGTAGAACATGACTTGAGTTTAATTCTGCTATCTATCTATCTACCTATCTATCTATCTATCTATCTATCTATCTATCTATCTATCTATCTATCTATCTATCTATCTATCTATCTATCTATCTATCTATCTATCTATCTATCTATCTATCTATCTATCTATCTATCTATCTATCTATCTATCTATCTATCTATCTATCTATCTATCTATCTATCTATCTATCTATCTATCTATCTATCTATCTATCTATCTATATATCTATCTATCTAATCTATCTATCTATCTATCTATCTATCTATCTATCTATCTATCTATCTATCTATCTATCTATCTATCTATCTATCTATCTATCTATCTATCTATCTATCTATCTATCTATCTATCTATCTATCTATCTATCTATCTATCTATCTATCTATCTATCTATCTATCTATCTATCTATCTATCTATCTATCTATCTATCTATCTATCTATCTATCTATCTATCTATCTATCTATCTATCTATCTATCTATCTATCTATCTATCTATCTATCTATCTATCTATCTATCTATCTATCTATCTAATCTATCTATCTATCTATCTATCTATCTATCTATCTATCTATCTATCTATCTATCTATCTATCTATATATCTATCTATCTATCTATCTATCTATCTATCTATCTATCTATCTATCTATCTATCTATCTATCTATCTATCTATCTATCTATCTATCTATCTATCTATCTATCTATCTATTAAAACACTATCTTCATATTTCGTGTCCAGGCAGAGTAGACAAAGCATCTGAAACCTCGACAACACTCTCAAATCACGAAACAAAGACTAAATGTTTTCCACATGCAATGTCTCTGCAGAATAATGCACATCAAATGGCAGGACAAAATAACCAACCTAACTGTCCTGCAACGTGCTAAGACTACAACAATGATGTCGATGCTCAGAAGTCGAAGACTACGATGAGCTGGGGCACGTCCAGCGAATGGGAAAAAAAAGCGCATCTCCAAGCAAATACTATATGGTGAACTAATACACGAAAAAAGACAAATCGGCAGACCTAAACTACGATATATAGATATCTGTAAATCATCTCTGAATGACTTCTCCATATGTGAAAATGACTGGGAACATCTGACAAGTGATCGCACATCATGGAGAGCATGTATAAGTAACGGTATAACATCATTTGAGACTGTGCTAAGGCAAAACTTAGAAGAGAAGAGACTCATGAAAAAGGGTGGAAAACCCTTTGAACCAGTGGGCCTGACTTGTTCATTATGTGACCGCGTGTGTTTGTCAAACACTGGTAGAATTAGCCACGAGAAAAGCTGTCCGACTAAAAGAAAACCTCAAAAAATTCACAATAGCCTCCACTAGATCGGCTGACAAGACGAAAAGGGCCATATATATCTATCTATTGTCCTTTCGAGTCAGAGACGCCACATCGGGCAGAAATTCTAGACTCTTGTGTCCGACGATCTTTCAACTATCAGACCTTGCACACGACCCGCATTGTGTCTCACCTCACGGCTCTCTTCTAGGCGGAGTTGCTCAATCTCGGCGATGGAGTTGATGCCTGCTGTTGGTGTCTCTCATTTTAAAATTATTTTTATATTTCTCTAGGTCGGCCTTTTTTTTCTGTTACCCTCTGATTCCTATTTGAGTGCTTTCTTTGAGATTCTCTTGTAGTCTCTTCTTGTTACTTCTGCTATAGTACGTTAACAATGATCATAGGATACCTATGGTTTGAATTGTTACATTTTTTTGTGGTGAAATTATGGCTTTTTTCACACTAGAAAATGTCAAATTTAAAATATTTATTATCAAAAACATTATTGAACCAAAATATCAACAACATAACACTTGACTGTTCTAGAATATCTATATTTGTTCAGAATGTCAACAATTTGAGCCTCTCCAAAAAAAATATTAATCTCAAAAAATTTGTGTAATGTAGTTTCTTCAGGAAATCTTCAATCAAACATGTAACAATGTTTTGATGATTATAACTACATTTCTTGCTTTGAGATTAAATCGATAGCATGGATCACTCACACATTCATTCGCCCATTCTTCTACTTATTCTTCTTCTTCCTTTTTAGCTCCCAGTGGAGCATAGGTCTTCAACAAACACTTTCCAAGTCGTTCTATTTTTTGTCATTCTTTTAAGATCATTCCATGTCTTCCCCATCATCTTCATCTCTGCTTCTAGAGTCAGTCTTCTCCAAGAATTCCTTGATCTTCCTCTTTGTCTTTTCTCCTGGGGATTCCAAAAAAAGCGACTGTTGTGTAATACTCTCAGTTGGCTTCCGTAATGTGTCCTATCCAGCGCCATCGTCTTCGCTGTATCTCTTTATCCACTGGTGTTTGACTGGTACATTTCCATGATTCTATGTTAGTGATTTTGTCCTGCCATTTCCATCCTTTTATTCTGCGTAAGCATCCATTAATAAAAGTCTGTATCTTCGTGACTGTCAATTTTGTTGTTCTCCATGTTTCACAGCCATATAATACGACCACCTTACCATTGTAAGATTGTAACTTATAAAGTTTATTAACCTGATAAAAACAATGTATGAAAGAACGAAATGTAGTGTGGTGCATGAAGGACAGCTTACAGAAACATTTGAAATAAGAACAGGAGTAAGGCAGGGATGCCTTCTGTCTCCATTTCTCCTTCTACTGGCCATAGATTGGATTATGAAAATAACTCAAAACAACAGAAATGGAATCCAGTGGTCACTGACCAAACAACTTGATGATTTAGACTTTGCTGATGTCATAGCTCTCCTATCACACAGCCATCAACAGATGCAGGATAAAATTAGCATACTTGAGGAGAGATCACAACAGCTAGGACTGAAGATTAATAGAGATAATACCAAAATTATGAGAATTAATACAGTTGGCAATAACCAAATAAAACTAGGAGAAAAACCTCTACTAGACGTATAATCTTACATATTTCTGGGCAGTAATATAGATAAAGAGGGAGGAACAGAAAATGATACCAAAATAAGGATATCAAAAGCAAGAGGAGCTTTCATTGCACTGGGAAACATATGGAAATCCAAAGAAATTAGGTTAAATACAAAAATAAAATTTTCAATTCACCCACTCACTCAGTCATTATCCCATCCACCCATCCACTCACTCACTCATTCTCCAACCCACCCATCTACTCACTCTCTCGTATGATCATTCGCTAGCTCTTTCACTCATTCACTCATCCACTCACTCGCCCATTCACCCATACACCCAATCACTCATTTATTCATTTATTCATCCACCCATCCACTCGCTTACTCATTCACCCAATCACTCATTCACCCAAACATCCACTCACTCATTCATTCATTCACCAACTCATTCACCCATCCACCCACTCACTCATTGATTCACCCACCCATCCACCCACTCACTCATTCACCCTCTCACTCACTCATTCACCCACTCACTCATTCACCCACCCATCCATCCACCCACTCACTCATTCATTCACTCAAACATTCACCCATCCACCCACTCACTCATTCATTTACCTACCCATCCACCCACTCACTCATTCATTTACCTACCCATCCACCCACTCACTCATTCATCCACTCAGTCATTCACCCACTCACTCACTCACCCACCCATCCACTCACTCACTCATTCTCCTACTCACTCACCCACTCATTCACCCATCAAGCAACTCACTCATTCACCCACTCACTCATTCACTCATCCATCCACCCACTCACTCATTCACCCACTTACTCATTCACCCATCCACCCACTCTTTCATTCACCCTCTCACGCATTCACACACCCACCCACTCACTCATTCACCCGCTCACTCATTCATTCATTCACCCACCCACTCACTCATTCATTCATTCATTCATTCACCCACCCACCCACTCACTCATTCACCCACCCATCCATGCACTCACTCACTCATTCACCCGATCACACATCCAATCACTCACTCATTCACCCACCCATGCACTCACTCACTCATTCACCCGCCCACACATCCAATCACTCACTCATTCACCCACCCATTCACTCACTCACTCATTCACCCACCCACCCACTCACTTACCCACTCACACATTCTCCCACCCACCCATCAACTCAATCGTATAATCATTCGCTAGCTCTTTCGCTCACTCAACCACTCACTCATTCAACACCCACCCACTCACTCATCCATTCATTCACCACCCATTTACCCACTCACTCACTTATTCTCCCACTCACCCATCCACTCAGCCGTATGATCAGTTGATAGCTCTTTCGCTCACTCACTCTCTCATTCACTTATTTACGTTAGTAAAGTAACCTCTTTCCTTTCTTTCTTTCACTATATTTGCAGACATTTTATTTGTTTCATGTTTTTCAAAACCCATAACAGTCACTGACACATCTTTTTCAGAACGAGTGTGAGCATTTTTAAATCCGTTACTTTATTCAGCATTTTAAAATATTAAATCTGTTACTTTATTCAGAATTTTAAAATATTAAATCTGTTACTTTATTCATCATTTTTTAATCTGTTACTTTATTCAGCATTTTAAAATATTAAATCTGTTACTTTATTCATCATTTTTAATCTGTTACTTTATTCAGCATTTTAAAATATTAAATCTGTTACTTTATTCGGAATTTAAAAATCTGTTACTTTATTCAGATTTTTTTTCTCCTTTCTATATTTTGATCCTGCTGAGAGCATATCAATTTTACAATTGCCTCGGCAATCTCATTTTAATCAGCGTGCTCACATTCTCGCGAGATTTTGTTTCCAACCCTCGCCCACCCCTCGTCGATGACCAGATCCCAGTTCGGCAATAAATAGTTTTTTTTTTTTTATTCTTGCTAGCGTTGATTGTTTCCTTTGAGAATTCATTATTGTGGAGTTAAATTCATTGCAATGAAGAGATTGGAGAGAATGGATGGTCCTGTGGGTTGACTTGTCGTTAATCCAGTTAAGCTGGGCAGGTTTCATACAGCGTAGAGAATAGACAAACTATTATATACTTCATAAATACGGGTAGGTTGTGTATGCATGTATTCTTACTATCGGGAATGCAAAGGAGTGGTGGTTGGACGTAGGACGTTGGTCACTGGACAGGAAGGGCCCAGGTTCAAATCTCACCATAGGCGGTTGTGATTTTCAAAAATATTAAAATTTAATCCATGGTTTCTTCGTGACGTTGTCCTCCCCGTATCGCTTGGGTAGGGAGATCCGATGTCTAGCCTTCTCTGGGTAGGGAGATCCGATGTCTAGGCTTCTCTGGGTAGTGAGATCCGATGTCTAGCCTTCTCTGGGTAGTGAAATCCGATGTCTAGCCTTCTCTGGTTAGTGAGATCCGATGTCTAGCCTTCTCTGGGTAGGGAGATCCTATGTCTAGCCTTCTCTGGGTAGTGAGATCCGATGTCTAGCCTTCTCTGTGTAGTGAGATCCGATGTCTAGCCTTCTCTGGGTAGGGAGATCCGATGTCTAGCCTTCTCTGGGTAGTGAGATCCTATGTCAGCCTTCTCTGGGTAGTGAGATCCTATGTTTTGTCTTCTCTGGGTAGTGAGATCCGATGTCTAGCCTTTTGTGGGTAGTGAGATCTGATGTCTAGCCTTCTCTGGGTTGTGAGATCCGATGTATAGCCTTCTCTGGGTAGTGAGATCCGATGTCTAGCCTTCTCTGGGTAGGGAGATCCGATGTCTAGCCTTCTCTGGGTAGTGAGATCCGATGTCTAGCCTTCTCTGGGTAGTGAGATCCGATGTCTAGCCTTCTCTGGGTAGTGAGATCCGATGTCTAGCCTTCTCTGGGTAGTGAGATCCGATGTCTAGTCCTCTCGGATACCGACACAAAAGAGAGATTCCGTGTGCACACGCGCACGTTAAAGAACCATTGACAGTTATAATCGAAAAGAGTCAGATGTAAAATATGGCCGCTGCACTGGCAATATTCTCGGAAGAAAACCAACACACACACACACACACTGGATAGCAGGCCGTGCTACGGAGTACGTGCAAAGGTCAGGATTCTTTAATGAATATTCTGGAGTTGTATATCGGAGCACCTATAGGCTCTTCCGGTGTGTAGTGAGAATGATCTTAAAAACAAGAAGGTTAATAAATAAAAACAAAATGTACGTCACTTTCCAACAGCAATGTGACTTGCTGTTCTTTCTTCGTCACATTTTCAGTTGTTTCGTCTTGGCACTATTCACTGTGTATGGCAGAGACGTGGCTAGGGGCTTGGCACTGTTCACTGTGTATGGCAGAGACGTGGCTAGGGTGATGTGGCAATTGTAGCATTGCGGTATCCAGCATGATAATGGACTTAAAAGCAGCAACGTCGGCGATAGCTGGTAACACAGAACGTAGATCACGCAATCTTGATAACCGACTCGCAAAGTATGCTACAGAAGATTGGCAGACAGTCTCTGATAACTGACTCGCAAAGTATGCTACAGAAGATTGGCAGACAGTCTCTGATAACTGACTCGCAAAGTATGCTACAGAAGATTGACAGACAGTCTCTGATAACTGACTCGCAAAGTATGCTACAGAAGATTGGCAGACAGTCTCTGATAACTGACTCGTAAAGTATGCTACAGAAGATTGGCAGACAGTCTCTGATAACTGACTCGTAAAGTATGCTACAGAAGATTGGCAGACAGTCTCTGATAACTGACTCGCAAAGTATGCTACAGAAGATTGGCAGACAGTCTCTGATAACTGACTCGCAAAGTATGCTACAGAAGATTGGTAGACAGTCTCTGATAACTGACTCGCAAAGTATGCTACAGAAGATTGGCAGAGTCTCTGATAACTGACTCGCAAAGTATGCTACAGAAGATTGGCAGACAGTCTCTGATAACTGACTCGCAAAGTATGCTACAGAAGATTGACAGACAGTCTCTGATAACTGACTCGCAAAGTATGCTACAGAAGATTGGCAGACAGTCTCTGATAACTGACTCGTAAAGTATGCTACAGAAGATTGGCAGACAGTCTCTGATAACTGACTCGCAAAGTATGCTACAGAAGATTGGCAGACAGTCTCTGATAACTGACTCGTAAAGTATGCTACAGAAGATTGGCAGACAGTCTCTGATAACTGACTCGCAAAGTATGCTACAGAAGATTGGCAGACAGTCTCTGATAACTGACTCGCAAAGTATGCTACAGAAGATTGGCAGACAGTCTCTGATAACTGACTCGCAAAGTATGCTACAGAAGATTGGCAGACAGTCTCTGCGGCAGGAGTGGATGCAGCTCTTGCATGGCTCTGGAGTAAGCGCATTAACATGGGTGTATTGTTCAGGGCAAGCTGGTGTACATGGCTATGGAATAGCCGATAAAGCTGTCTGGCAACTATGGCAATGAGTGCAGCCTTACTCTTGACAACCAGGACATTGTAAATGTTGTTCTTCATTTATTAAGATAAGGGAATGAGTGGGTCAGGGATGTATATATTGAGAGACTAGATATTCTGTTTCCTCCCCCCCCCCCAAAAAAAAAAAAAACAGCAGAAAAATCCGGTACCCATTTAAGGCTGGGTAAACCTGGAAGCCGTCAGTCAGGATCGAACTCCACCTCTTGTCCTTAGTAGTCCAGCCCAATGTGCATCGCGGCTCACTGTTATCATTAACATGCATGTAAATATGACCACTTATATGTTACCATTAAGGTGTGTAAATATTGTTATATATCTGTTACCATTAACGTGAGTAAATATATGGCTATATATCTGTTACCATTAACGTGAGTGTAAATATTGAAATTTATGTTACCATTAAAGCGACTGTAAAGATTGAATTGTATGTGCTAACGTGCATATGAGTCTAAATATTGAATTGTATGTGCTAGGCTTTATGTGAGCCCTAAGATTTCAATTTTCTGCTACATCATTTTTGTTAATTATTTTTCCTGATATTCTCAGAGTGGAGAACGCTAGGAAAAGACGCCACTTGCGTCAGCTGGGAATCCGTGGGAAGCATCGCCGTAACGAAGAAAGGCGGAACCAACGACATCACTCCGCTGTTTCGCACAAGATCACAGGCAATAGCAAGATCGAGGCGACAAGCGACCACGATGGAGACTGGAATTTGAACGGACAGCGCGAAAACAACAATCACAACCCACAACATAAACATAAGAAACATAATCTCCACATGAAAAACAATCCACAACAGAAGCATAAGAAACAGAAATTCCAAGATAATAAGCCCCGCATGCACAATAAAAATGGAGGCAAAACACAAACAAAAGCGAGTTCTTTTCAAAATAGGAACAAAGAGCAAAAAACAGACTTATCCTCTAACAAATATTTACGAAACATAGTTGATAAGATAATTTATGATATTTAGATTTACCCATAATATCACCATTTATTAACATAAAGTCGTGAATTAATATATAATTTGGAGTGATATATATATAGCAATTTATATAAAGTAATATTTACATAAAATACATATGAATATGTGTGTGCAATGGATGAGGCATGATATCGTTTTTTTTATTTTATTAATGTGTATCAATGTAGATATTTTATGTGTTTAATAACAATTCAAGAAAAGGTCAGTGGTCTTTCTGTCAAGTAAATGTCATAATTATATACATTACTGGCGGTGATTGAGACAAACCAGTAAATGTCCACACTGTCATAATTATATACATTACTGGCGGTGATTGAGACAAACCAGTAAATGTCCACAATGTCATAATTATATACATTACTGACGGTGATTGAGACAAACCAGTAAATGTCCACAGTGTCATAATTATATACATTACTGACGGTGATTGAGACAAACAAGATATGAATCACTGAATCTGCTAAATGTATTCACTTCCTTTATAGCTCCATCATTTTATTCATTGCTATATTACCTTTTAACTTCCAATCATGCCACCTTCAACTTCTTTGGTGGATCCCCCATTGCTGGTTGCAACCAGCTTCCTTCATTCATTATCTTTCTATTGATCTCTGTGAGCCAATTCAAAAGCGTCATTTTTGGTTAAAATAGCACTTTCCCATCTCTATGACAGTCTTCAAAGTATTACAGTAATCATTGACTCAAGATTGTGTGTAAGACTGTGTTTGCCGAGCTGGATTAGCCAGTGCATGTGGTCCCAATACTTGCATTTCCTTTTCTTCACATTTGTCCGGAGGTCTCTCATTATCACGCAGGCTGTTGACCGAGAAGCCCGATCTTGTGCATCCATTTATCCGCTCCATGGTGCTGGTATATTGCAATATATATATAGAGCTCATTTCGACACAGATTCCACCTACGGATGCTGTACTGAAGTAGACAGTTTTTATCCTAATGATGGAGCCGTAGTCCACAGCCAAGTTCAACCTGAAATCAGTATCAATGGTTAAAATGCTCAGCAAGAGAATGAGAAGAAAAAATAATATTTTTGAGAGAAAAAAAGAAACTGAAAGAGATCATAGTAGAGTATAATGCGTGCTGTCGACTATCTCATCGTCACCAAAAGTTTCCATGTCATGCACTCTGTTTTCACTTCTCTGTGCGAGAGTTTTCAGCACTCTTCTCTTTCACATTTACCTGGAACTATGCCCTCCATTATTATTCTTTCTATGCCATTATATCGTTTTAAATGACCGAACTATTTATTGTCCTTGTTTTCGTGATTTTTATTAAGTAGCTTCCCATGGCATTAAGAGTATTCTCATCTAACGCTAAAGGCACTGACGTTGGCATTAAGAGTATTCTCATCTAACGCTAAAGGCACTGACGTTGGCATTAAGAGTATTCTCATCTAACGCTAAAGGCACTGACGTTGGCATTAAGAGTATTCTCATCTAACGCTAAAGGCACTGACGTTGGCATTAAGAGTATTCTCATCTAACGCTAAAGGCACTGACGTTGGCATTAAGAGTATTCTCATCTAACGCTAAAGGCACTGACGTTGGCATTAAGAGTATTCTCATCTAACGCTAAAGGCACTGACGTCAGAAAATCTATGGCTAAGTCACACATCTCCACTACCACATGTTTCTATAGGAAAATCATCATCGGGTTGCGTGTCGCTTGCAGAACGTTGCACTCAAGTCTGGAAGATATCTGTGTCTGGCCAAATCTCCCATTTATTTGAAAATGTCAAGATCTCTTTGATGTTTTGAAACAACATTCCTCTTTACCTTCCCCTGCCTGATTTTCCTGGAACCATGCCTTCCTTTATTGTTCCTTCCAGCCCGCTGTGTCCTTTAGCGTATCCATAGTATTTTATTTTCCTCAGTAAGATGCTACTTATAAGAGCCCGTTCTTTCCAATGTTTAAGACATTTAATATGTCTTCATTGCTCTTTTTTTTTTTACTATTTAAGGTATGTTAAAAATTTCTCTGTAACATTCTGTAACACTATATTGAATAAACTAATTTTTGTCATTGTTGTTTGCGAGATTGTCCATGATTCGCAACTACATGCTGGAAAATACAAACTTTTAAAATCTAACTGTTACAAATGTAGTAAAAAAAATTAAGTAAATCTAATGTTAATTTATCATTAAGACGTCTCAAACTATGTGAGGTTCTCTTTAAACTCTGATATAATCTTCTATTTTACCAAGCTACAATTACTCTCACTGTTTTTGTTGTCCTTTGGTAGGCCTTCAGTGCAGCCATTGGGGGTGGGGGGGATTAGTTTTTAATTTTGGCGAATATTCTGTCCGATGCACTATACTTCCCCCCCCCCTCTTTATCTAGTCTCTTAAATTTGGTACCAAAGAGTTACCTATTATATTTCGAACAGGGAAAATGTCATTTTAGGGCACGTCAATTGAGACAATATTTGAACTCTCTCCCTACGGAAGTCTTTTATCGATGCAGCTGAAGAGATTTTAGAGACAATATTTTTCGTGGTTTAGAAATCACTCTACATATTTATATTTATCTAACATATAACATATTATATGTGGATGATTTTTAGATAATTGAACAAGGTATTCGATTTCACCAATACAAAGATGATACAAGACACGTAAAAAGATTATGGTTAGATGACGGTTCACACTCACCAAATTGAGAGTGGCGCACTGTGCGTCGAAACGTGCTGAAAGAGTTAATGAAACCCTTCTTATCAAATTGCGAGGTAAGAGCGACGGAGCTAGACAAAGACAAAAGTAGCTCGACAGCATCAAGGATGAACAGGAGAACCCATGAAGCATCGCGCGCCACTATGGCAAAGGAGAACAGTGCTCCACGGGAGTCAACCTTCATTCAAAGATGGCAAAAGGTCACCACGAACATTCTATCTGTTGAGTCTGTTTACTATTTTTTACAGAATTTCAAAATGTCTATAACTATTGTAGAGTATGTTGTCAGTACTGAATTTTTGTACAACTTTATTTAGCTTTTCTCAAAGAGAGTGGATCTCTTGGCTTTTATAAAATAGAGTCGAAGGTTACTAGGCTTTATTATAAAATAGAGTCGAAGATTACTTTACTTTATTATAAAATAGTGTCGAAGATTATTTTATTTTATTATAAAATAGAGTCGAAGGTTACTTGGCTTTATTATAAAATAGAGTCGAAGATCACTTTACTTTATTATAAAATAGAGTCGAAAATCACTTTACTTTATTATAAAAGAGTCGAAGATCACTTTACTTTATTATAAAATAGAGTCAAAGATCACTTTACTTTATTATAAAATAGAGTCGAAGATCACTTTACTTTATTATAAAATAGAATCGAAGATCACTTTACTTTATTATAAAAGAGTCGAAGATCACTTTACTTTATTATAAAATAGAGTCGAAGATCACTTTGCTTTATTATAAAATAGAGTCGAAGATTACTTGGCTTTATTATAAAATAGTGTCGAAGATTACTTGGCTTTATTATACAACAGAGTCGAAGGTTACTTGGCTTTATTATAAAATAGAGTCGAAGATTACTTTATTTTATTATAAAATAGTGTCGAAGATTATTTTATTTATTATAAAATAGAGTCGAAGATTACTTGGCTTTATTATAAAATAGAGTCGAAGATTACTTGGCTTTATTATAAAATAGAGTCGAAGATTACTTTACTTTATTATAAAATAGAGTCGAAGATTACTTGGCTTTTATAAAGTGCGTAACATTTAGGAAAAAAATCGTATATAAAACAATGATCTATGTGTTTAATCATCGTGCCACTTGGTGCTACTTTGGGTGAGTATTTTGAAACATGAGATTCTCGTTGTGCTCAACAAACGGTTTTCTATAGTCCGTTCAGATTCGTTTGCCGAGATGTTATGATTTATAATTCAAAAAGTTCTTGATGATTTCACATGATTTTTGGCATACGGTGTTAAAATGTCCATGTCAAGAGAACATATGTGTTACTCGATGTCTAGCTATAACGGTTTTCTTAAAGCGGCGAATTCCTTTGATCTTTGCCCATGTAACTATTATTTTGACCCTAATCAAAATGTTTTACAGTAATCTAGTGCAACGATGACCCATAGGCGTGTCCATAAAATTTTACTTGGTGGCAAGTATACAAATTTTAAATTATATATAGAACTTTTGTTCGTAGAGTCAATTTGATATAGTTCCATGCTCTTGGTGTGAGTTTCCCAAATGTTGTCGCTGCCTTTCAAATACGTACATTTAGTTCCTCATCTAAGGAAAGTGTGGCTGTAATAGTGGATCCAAGATAGCTGAACTTCTGTACTGACTCAAGCAGGCTTCCATTCAAAGTAATGGTTGTTGGTTTGCTTATAACATATTTTTGATTGCTTGGGTGGTCTTGAACAATAAACTGTTTAACAAATCAACTAGGAAATTTTGCAAATCAAACTATTTATCTGTAGACTTAATCAGAGTAATGATCATTCAGAATCAGACGAGTCAAATAGGTCGATTACTGCTTTCGGCTGAACAAACAACAAACCATCCTTTTTCCAATATTCCTCTTCTTGTCGTAACACATGATCCTCACATTTTACCCAGTAGTCTTTATTTATATTTGATAGAGCCTGATTTGTAAGTGTCTCAACATCGCATAATTTGAAAGTTTTATTTGTATATGCTACGTGTCCTTTAACTTTTGCCCAAACTAGTTCTATAGGATTTAAGTGTGCATGATATGTATAGGTAGTCTCAAACATCTATGGCCATGTTCTTGAATTAACTTGTCTATTTTAAATATCTTTGTACGTTGTGTCTGTTTTACAAGGCTAAGCAATTCGGTTTTCAAGTAGCTGTCGTTAACTTGTATGTGTTCTTTTATGAGCCACGTTTTGATTGCATCTTTTGTACTTGATGATGTTGGGATTCTATCTTCTACGTTAACTACGTTATGGTATGAATCATTGTCCATTATCAGACAAGAAGGTCGATCTAATATTGGAAGGATACTTTTCTCGATCCAGTCTTTAAATATGTGCCCATTCATTTCGGAGTGGTAGTCTCTATTGTCTATGGATTTTGAAATGAAAACGAGATGAGTATTCTGCAACAACCCATTATGTCTGCTACCTGCATGTGCAACTATCAAACGTTGCCCTTTACTGCTTGGTACTGATCTTTTAATACTTCCATCTGCTAACTGCCATTCCTTTTCATTTGTATGATGAGCGTTGATCCAAGTTTCATCTAAATAAACAATATCATAATCATTTTCGCGCATTTCCTTCACTTCACGTAAATACTTGCTTCTAAGAGCTACTAGATGTGGCTTCTCACAAATAATGTTTTTTCCACCAGCATACTTTCTAAAGGTGAAGCCTGCACTTCTTAATATTTTCCATAATGAAGTTTTTGATATTTCAATGTCGTTGTTAGTTTTCAGCCAAAGCTTCAACTTTCTAAGTGTCACTTCTTCGTTTATATCGAACATTCGACAGATTTCTCTTTTTACTAGGTCCTTATCAAAACTGTCTAACGTTTCTTTCCTTCCTTGCTTTCTTGCATTTGTTGGCAATAAATATCCGCTTCCTTTAACTATTCGATCAAATGAACGTTTACACAAACCTAAAATATGCATTGTTCTCTTCTCAGGGTTTGATAAAGAACAATAAAGATGTCCATTTTTACGCTCTCTGCAGAAGTATTGATAAATCTTTATAGCAATGTTATGCTCAGTAAAATATTTTGCCTTTATATTCATTCTCACATAGACTTGCAGAAGATAATATGGATAGTGCCGCCTCCTTTCTGTAAATATTGAGATTTGCCTCTGAATTATGACTCGAACTCGAGTCTACGGCCGTGATTTTGACGTCACATAATTTCCGGTTTCGGCTAAAATGTCATTTTGTGCTAAACGGGAAATTTCTTATGTAACATTTCTTTATAAAAAATTATAGTGGAAACATAATTATTTTAGGACGGTGCGCATTCAGCCGTGAAGGTCATGCCTATATGTTAAAGAATCAGCTGTGAGATGTAAGCATCTACATAATCCCGCCGGTGTTTATAATATCGATTAACTTTTTTTAAATATAGGTTAAATAAGGCATCTTTGAAACTGGATCACATTTCTTTGATAAAAAAATATTTTTATAGCGACATTAGTATTCTAAACCTAACTTCAAAAGATCAATGCAAATGAACAATAAGTTTTTGAAAAAAATAAATTAATGTCTAGGCAAACGAATCTGAACGGACTATAACCAGGAAGGACATTCACAGAGACTATTATCTAACAGTAATTCTGCTTCTTGAGATACAGTCGAACACTTACTTTGGGGCAGGTCTTCAAAATATTGTGAAGACATCTAGTCAAAGTCTAGCCTTAAGTCTAACTTTATTTACTAGAGTTTCAGAGGTTTAATTGTCGTTCGTGTGTGGCCTATGTTGTCCAAATTTACATGAAGAGTTGTCGGGAGCACCATCTTTACAGTCTTCTGTCTTGTTTCAGTCACACACCTCATGCCCTTTTTAATTTTACGCTGCATTTTCAACCCATCTGATTTTTTATAATTTTCTTAACATTTTTGTGTGGTTTATGTTAATTTCTTCCATCCTTTCTTATCTGTCTCCTCCATTTAGTAATTTCATTTTTAATTCGTGTATTTGACCACCCCACTTCATGTCCCTTGCATTATTTTAAATCACATTTATTCATCTACCTATGATTTCTATTGTTTTCATTATACCTTGTAACTTGCAAATCATTCATTGAATATGTCTAATGCTGATTCAAATGAATTAAATATAAATTCTTGAATGTATGCATGTTTATATTTTTGCACGGTATAAGTAAAATAAATGAGCACATATAATTAGCATGTTTTACTTTATGAGGACAGCGGGACACAAGGAGCCAAGTGTTCACTTACTAATTTCAGGGATGTAGACTGTAGATGGTTCGTTTATAGAACAAACCAAACTATAAGAAATACATATTTTTTTGCATTAATTGTGGATAAATTTGGTATTATCAACCACAAGTGCCTAAGGAGCTAATATTTGTACATCAAATGTCTTGTGAACTACTTTTATATATCTTCATTCCTTGGCTACAAGCCCTCAATATTGTAAACGGACAGAACAAACTAATGAATCCTGCATTTCTTTAGGCAAATCTCTTCAACTGTGTTCAGTCTACTGTAACATTTCGTACAGCAAATCTCTTCAACTGTGTTCAGTCCACTGTCACATTTCGTACAGCAAATCTCCTCAACTGTGCTCAGTCCATTGTCACATTTCGTACAGCAAATCTCTTCAACTGTGTTCAGTCCATTGTCACATTTCGTACAGCAAATCTCTTCAACTGTGCTCAGTCCATTGTCACATTTCGTACAGCAAATCTCCTCAACTGTGTTCAGTCCATTGTCACATTTCGTACAGCAAATCTCTTCAACTGTGTTCAGTCCACTGTCACATTTCGTACAGCCAATCTCCTCAACTGTGCTCAGTCCATTGTCACATTTCGTACAGCAAATCTCCTCAACTGTGCTCAGTCCATTGTCACATTTCGTACTGCAAATCTTTTCAACTGTGCTCAGTCCATTGTCACATTTCGTACAGCAAATCTCCTCAACTGTGTTCAGTCCACTGCCACATTTTGCAAGACAACCAAAGTCTAAACACGGAGAGTACAAAGCAGACCCTTCATCTTCTTCCTTTCAACTCCCTGTGGAGCATAGGTCTTTAACAAACACTTTCCAAGCCGTTCTGTTTCTTGCCATTCATTGAAGATCATTCCATATCTTCCTATCCTCTTTCTTAATCTCTGCTTCCACCTTTCTTCTCCAAAGACATATTAGATCTTCCTCTTTGTCTCCTCCCCTTTGAGTTCGGAAAAGGGGCCATAATATAATACTCTCTGTTGGCTTCCGCAGTGTGTGTCCTATCCAGAGCCTTAGTCTTTGTCGAATCTCTTTATCGAATGGTATATGACTTTCCATTAATTCCACGTTAGTGATTCTGTCCTGACACCTCCATCGCTTAATTCTCTGCGAGCCTTCATTATAGAGGGTGTGTATCTTCGTGATTGTCATTTTTGTTGCTCTACATGTTTCAAAATGGAGCCGCGATTGCTCAGCGGTTAGTGAACTGGACTACAAAGGACAAGAGGTAGGGTTAGATCCCAACCGACGACTTCCGGGTTCGCCCAGCCTTAAAAGGGTACCGGATTTTTTTCTGCCAAAGTAAAGCGGCACGGGCGTGATTACCCCAAAAATCGTGTGCTGAATGTCTGTAAAATTTATGGTTACTAACACCATATTCTCTATACGCCACCTGGCGTGACGAGGACTCTTTACTTACTTACTTACATGTTTCCAAACAATACTATCCTTTTCTGTACATTACTTCCCGACAGGTGCGACAATGTCACTGCTGTTTATTTTCTCACACAGAATATTACTCCGAAACATAATGTCTGCAAACACCTATTCAATATTCATACCAACTACTTGAAACCATCGTTACTGCAAGCATGAGTTCAATAGCAGCATGGGACTAACAAGTGTCACATATCTGGGACTAACTACCGTGAAATCTTTAGAACTGTCACATCTCTGGGACTAATAACTATCACATCTCTGGGACTAATAACTGTCACATCTCTGGTGCTAATAGCTGTCACATCTCTGGTACTGATTGATGTCACATCTCTGGGACTAAAAACTGTCACATCTCTGGGACTAATAACTGTCACAACTCTGGAAGTAATAACTGTCACAACTCTGGAACTAACAACTGTCACATCTCTGGTACTAATTACTGTCACATCTCTGGAACTAACAACTGTAACATCTCTGGGACTAATTACTGTCACAACTCTGGGACTAATTACTGTCACACCTCTGAGACTAATGACTGTCACATCTCTGGGACTAATAATTTGCCATTAAGTAAGTACGCTGTCTTCAAGACTGAAACGTTTTGGAACGGAAAGTCGAGTGCACAAAAATGACAACTTACAAGTATGACTCAGGTGTATACACAACCAGTGAGCTACTGGAACCTTTAGTGGGTATAAACGTTCTCATCTAACGACTGAACTTCTTCTTTGCCGGATTGTCCTAACAACAAATGAACATTTACCATTACCAAATCTACTTCCTTTATCAACTCTAACAACAAATGAACAGTTACCATTATCAAATCTACTTCCTTTATCAACTCTAACAACAAATGAACAGTTACAATTATCAAATCTACTTCCTTTATCAACTCTAACAACAAATGAACATTTACCATTACCAAATCTACTTCCTTTATCAACTCTAACAACAAATGAACAGTTACCATTATCAAATCTACTTCCTTTATCAACTCTAACAATAAATGAACATTTACCATTATCAAATCTACTTCCTTTATCAACTCTAACAACAAATGAACAGTTACCATTATCAAATATACTTCCTTTATCAACTCTAACAACAAATGAACAGTTACCATTATCAAATCTACTTCCTTTATCAACTCTAACAACAAATGAACATTTACCATTATCAAATCTACTTCCTTCATCAGCTCTAACAATAAATGAACATCTTCCATTATCAAATATACTTCCTTCATCTGATCTAACAACAAATGAACATCTACCATTATCAAATCTACTTCCTTTATCAACTCTAACAATAAATGAACATCTACCATTATCAAATCTACTTCCTTTATCAACTCTAACAATAAATGAACATCTACCATTATCAAATATACTTCCTTTATCAACTCTAACAATAAATGAACATCTACCATTATCAAATAAACTTCCTTTATCAACTCTAACAATAAATGAACATCTACCATTATCAAATCTACTTCCTTTATCAACTCTAACAATAAATGAACATCTACCATTATCAAATCTACTTCCTTTATCAACTCTAACAATAAATGAACATCTACAATTATCAAATATACTTCCTTTATCAACTCTAACAATAAATGAACATCTACCATTATCAAATATACTTCCTTTATCAACTCTAACAATAAATGAACATCTACCATTATCAAATATACTTCCTTTATCAACTCTAACAATAAATGAACATTTACCATTATCAAATCTACTTCCTTCATCAGCTCTAACAATAAATGAACATCTACCATTATCAAATATACTTCCTTTATCAAGTCTAACAATAAATGAACATTTACCATTATCAAATCTACTTCATTCATCAGCTCTAACAATAAATGAACATTTATCATTATCAAATATACTTCCTTTATCAACTCTAACAATAAATGAACATCTACCATTATCAAATATACTTCCTTTATCAACTCTAACAATAAATGAACGTCTACCATTATCAAATCTACTTCCTTCATCAGCTCTAACAATAAATGAACATTTATCATTATCAAATATACTTCCTTTATCAACTCTAACAATAAATGAACATCTACCATTATCAAATATACTTCCTTTATCAACTCTAACAATAAATGAACATTTATCATTATCAAATCTACTTCCTTCATCAGCTCTAACAATAAATGAACATCTACCATTATCAAATATACTTCCTTTATCAACTCTAACAATAAATGAACATCTACCATTATCAAATCTACTTCCTTTATCAACTCTAACAATAAATGAACATCTACCATTATCAAATCTACTTCCTTCATCAGCTCTAACAATAAATGAACATTTATCATTATCAAATATACTTCCTTTATCAACTCTAACAATAAATGAACATCTACCATTATCAAATATACTTCCTTTATCAACTCTAACAACAAATGAACATTTATCATTATCAAATCTACTTCCTTTATCAACTCTAACAATAAATGAACATTTACAATTATCAATGTTACTTCCTAATCATTCACGAACATATTGTGTTATGTGTAATTAAACAGTTGCTGTTGATGCTGTCTCTGCAAATTAGAATATTACCATAAAGATGATTACGACGATTATCTATTTGTTCAAGATAGATTTATGTTGCAAATGGTTGCTCTTGCGTTTTGTTTTCTTTCTTTCGGACTTATTGTGCGTGGTTTACTGAGCCAGTACTTTTAAAGCTATTATGTCACTATTTTTACTGTGAATATTATTTTATGTTGCATAATTTAAATATATCTTTATGATTAGTGTAACATTGTTAGTAATATAACCATTACATTTTTTTCACTTAAAGTGACAGAGGTTAATAACTAATAAATCGTATATATAAAATATGAGATCTCTGAAATGTATACATTTCATATCAAGTACCATGCCTGCTGGCGTAGGTAATCATGTCTCTCCACAACTTTCGATCTCGACAGTTATTTATCAATTCTGTTTTTGAAAATCTATCAAGCCATTCTCTTAAGCTGTCTGGTATCTTTTCTCTTTGCTTCCATCTATCTCTTCGTCCCTCAATTTTCCCAGTTGTCACAATATATTCCAGCTTTTGTTCCCTTCTCATTACATGGTCAAAAAATTATGATTGTTTCTGCCTAATATTGGAAATTACCTCTCTTTTCTTTGGCCTTTTTCTGAACGTTTCCATTACTCTTAGCTGTCCATGGTATTTCCAACATACTTCTGTAAAACCACATTTCTACGGTCTGAAGTGACTTTCTTGCCTTTTATTATATTGTCCACGATTCACATCCATATGTTACGACAGGCTATACATAACATTTAAGAACTATTTTTTTTTTGTTTCCATTGTCAAATATGGATTGCACAGTATCTTCCTCATTTTTTGCAAAGCTGCTTTTGCCTTAGCCATTCTGCATCTCACCTCTGTTTTATATCTATCATATGAGGTTAACATTCATTGCTTCCAGATATTTAAATTCATTTACCTGTTTTAATATTGTTCTACTTGACTTTATTGTGAATTGCGGTGATGTCTTGTTCTTTGTTGCTACCATTACTTCTGTATTTTGCTATTAAGGCTGGCTGCTTTATGTTTGCTCTCCTTCACTATAATGTCTAACATTTCTTGTAACTCATTGTCACTCTTAATGTATATATAGAACACAGTCACAAAGAAAATTCATGAAGTTATTGATTATCAAACGTCAAGATTCTTGGACCCAGAGAGTTGATGTTGAGGTTTCAACGGCTTTCTTGATTTCACGTGCTCTCAATTAAGAACCTGGAGCTTGTCCATGCTAGAGATACCACAATACTAGGTCTTCTATATCAACAGATCTCTCTATTGCGTGACGACGGCAAATCTTATCTCGTTAGCTGGTGTGTTGTCAACTAGATTCTTGTGGCGTGTGGACGCTTGTCATGTGGAATGTTGTTAGACTGATTGTTGGCACGTAGACTTTTGCTAGTGGAATGTTGTTACGTAGACTGCTGTCACGTAGACTTGTCACGTGGATTGTTGTCAGGCAGTCTGGTGTCACGTGAAATGTTGCCACGTGAACTTTTACCACTGATTCCAAATGGTAAATGAAACTAGGTCTTGTTCAGCTGATTATATATATATATATATATATATATAATGATCTAGCTTTGTAAAGTATCAAACATGTCACATGATTAGGACACTGCATCCTCTAGGACTATATTTGCCGTAAGATGTAACTTAATTAGACACTATTTCACTAATGCCCCTAAGGGGGAGATAACTGGGAGTGACTGTAAAACAAATTGTGAAATACGATAATTCACAATAGAGACTTGTAGATCGAGGACACGACGTGAAACGGAAAATTAAAGACTTTATCTATAGCATCCGTTCGTTGCTAACTAGGACAACAAGATCAAATGAGATGCTGCTAAAAATATATAAGTGGCTTCATAAGCATGATTAAACATACAAATAAATGGAGATATTCTACAACGATTTATATCTGCGATATCCGAGAACAAAAAGGAAGATATTGAACATGAATCAAGAAGAAAATCGGAATTAAAAAATAAAAGGTATTCACTGTTGTAGATGCAAACATCTGAAGGTAATAACTAGTAATGGGAAGAATTTAAATTACAGTTATTTTTTTTTCAATTAACCTACATTAGGTAGGGCCAGTTGTAGGGTAATGGTTAGTTAATTGGACAAGTGAAGAAAAGATGTTGCGGATTTAACCATATCAACAGTTTTACGTTCACTCTCACTTAAATGGGAACTGAATTTTCAAATTGAACCATGACTGTAAAAAAAATTACTTTTCAATACAATTTGTATCCTTACTATAGTCTAATAAAAGCGAGTGACAAGAAATGTTAGACATTAAAGAGAAGGAAAGCAAAAATAAAGGACTTAGCATTACTAGCAAAAAAGACAGAAGTAATGGTGGCAATAAAGATCAAGACATCACCGCTATACACAGACAAGTGGAAAAATATTAAACAGGACATTAATTTAAGTATCTGGGAACAATGTTGACCTGAGATGGTAGATGTTAACCTCAGATGGTAGATGTTAACCTGAGATGATAGATGCTAACCTGAGATGGTAGATGTTAACCTCAGGCGAAAGATGTACAACAGAGGTGAGATGCAGAATGGCTAAGGGAAAAGCAGCTTTAAAAAAATGAGGAAGATACTGTGCAATTCATTTTTGACAAAAGAAACAAGAAAAATAGTTCTTAAATGTTATTTAGAGCCAGTCTTTACATATAGATGTGAATATGGACAGACAAGAAAATCACTTGAGACTGTAGAAATGTGGTTTTACTGAAGAATGTTAAGAATAACATGGACAGCTAAGAAGAGTAATGAAAACGTTCTGAAAGAGGCCAAAACAAAGAGAGTTAATTTCCTATATTTCCAGGAAGAAACAATCATCATTTTTTTTTGTCATGAAATGAGAAGGGAACATTCTCATGGAATATATTGTAACAACTGAGAAAATTGAGGGACGAAGAAATAGATTGAAGCAACAAGAAAAGATAGCAGACAGCTTAAGAGAATGGCTTGGCAGATGTTCAACAACAGAAATGATAAATAGCTGTCGAGATCGAAAGTTGTGGAGAGACATGATCACCTACGCCAGCAGGCATGGTTCTTGATGGCAATGAATATAAAAGAAAAGACTTGAGACAGTCTAGGATGAACGGATTATGACTGGCCTAGAAGACGGCAAATGAAAAATAAAAAACCCAACGTCAACGTGATTTTTCTACGAAAAAAATATACCACTGTCGTAGAACTGACCATGTTACACTAAAATATGTGAAGAGTAATCTGAAATAATGGCTCTAACACAACACTCGTCACTTGGAGTCTGGCGAGGTTTATTCTTACTTCTTCCTATGTTATGGCATGCAACGAAGTAAGAATTTTAGTTCGAGCAATTTGCTTTTAATCGGCATATGTACACAAATACAGCATTCGAAAATAAAAATAAAGGACTATACAATATATATATATATATATATATATATATCTGTCCAAAAGTGTGTAAATGAAAACGGTAATGAGAACAAAATCAAAAAAGTCATCAATGAACGATCCGAATAAAAAAAGACCAAGATGGTTCACAAAAAATATGGATTTATGGAGTACTAAATACACAAATCATGAAGATACAGACTTTCATTAATGGATACTTACGCAGAATAAAAGGATGGAAATGGCAGGACAAAATCATTAACATAGAATTATGGAAATGTACCAGTCAAATACCAGTGGATAAAGAGATACAGCGAAGACGATGGCGCTGGATAGACTGCGGAACACACACTGCGGAAGCCAACTGATAGTATTACACAACAGACCATTTTTTTAATCCCCAGGGGAAAAGACAAAGAGAAAGACCAAGAAATTCGTGAAGAAGACAGAGAGAAGCAGAGATAAAGATGATGGGGAAGACATGGAATGATCTTAAAAGAATGGCAAGAATTAGAACAACTTGGAAAGATTTTGTTGAAGAGCGCCACAGGGAGCTGAAAGGTAGAAGAAGAAATACACTCTTGTCAAATCATTGGACAGCTGTCACCACTATTGTCCAACAAGGAAATAACTAGAGGCAAAACGGGCACTCTACAATACAATCATCATTCTAACGTTGTGCTACCATTGCCAATCCTGGACCCTAGATGCAAGTGCAATAAAATAAAAATAACACTACCGAGATGTAGTGTTAAGCAAAGAACAGGAAACAGCCTGAGAGATAAGATTAGAAATGAAGAACTGAAAAAAAAGTTACGAATAACCCTTCCGTAGAATATATAAAGAAACAACAGATAAAATGGTTTCGCCACGAGATAAGGCAGAAAGGTCAAAACACAACACAACGAGCCTTCAAATAAACGTTGCGAGAACACCAGACCCAAGGGCCGACCACGAAAACGATGGATTGACGGAATATTAGAAACACTACGAAACATAACAGCAGCAGAGACGAACAGAAGAGCAAAAGATCTCAAATTATATCCTCCCTTGGCGCTGATAGGCAAAGAGGAAGGAAGGGAGGAAGGAAGAAGAAGAAACACACTCGAAAATGTGACACCAGAATGAGACTAGAACTGACAAATATAAAAGTTGTGTCCCCTCACTGGTTGTGGTTTCACATCAGAAGAGCCCAACCAATTGGCGGAAGTTGGCAAACTGTCTCTCTCCTAAATGTTAATAGGCAAATGAGGAAAGAAAGGAAAAGAACATTAAAGAAGGAAAATAAAAGCAATGAAGTTCTCAAATTGTACTCGTCAAAAGCAAAATACAGAATTAGATTACAAGTCAGATCAATAAACAATTTCTGTACAAAATCTAATACTGCATCCCCGCTGCAGATAATGTAAGGGGTCAAGGCTGGAGGCAAGTGAGTGAAATCGTTGTAGCTGGAAGGGGGAGATCTAGAAATGGATGAGATAAAAATAGATTGTTTTTAGAATGAGGAGGAGGTCGGACGGAAAACAAAGGATTGACTTCTTGTCTACCATCGCCTTCTATAGAAGTAAGCTTGACGGCTGAAAGAGAAACCCAAAACATCTTACCTAGCGTGACGTTTACAGCTGTAGGAAAGACTGACGTCATGCTCTACACAAAGTTGAAAACGTCATGCTCTACACAAAGTTGAAAACGTCATGCTCTACACAAAACTGAAAACGTCATGCTCTACACAAAGTTGAAAACGTCATGCTCTACACAAAGTTGAAAACGTCATGCTCTACGCAAAGCTGAAAATGTCATGCTCTACACAAAGCTAAAAACGTCATGCTCTACACAAAAGCTAAAAACGTCAAGCTCTACACAAAGCTGAAAACATCATGCTCTACACAAAGCTGTAAACGTCATGCTCTACACAAAGCTGAAAACGTCATGCTAGTTGGAGTTTTCCCGGGGTTCCCCTTTCAGTCCTCATCGCTTCCTTCTATAGATGGCGAAGGGTCTACCATAAAGAAGAGGTCGAAATCACCCCCAGATCGGTTTGCTAACGCGCCATGGAAGGCGTCCCCCTACAGAGACTATCAACAACATCTTCACAGAGCAAGATGAACTGATTTCTTCAAATTGACCGCCACAATATTTGTAGTTGACGACATTTTTTTTATATACTTTGACATTTTCTTAAGTTTTAAGAATATGTGCATTGTTATTGATATTATAAAAATAGAGTTAATAATACTACTGTATACTTCCGGTTTGAATCCAAGATGGAGGTTTTAGTTTTCTCCCGGTTGGTATAGAACCGTTGATCAGATGTTTAACAAGCCGCTATTGTAAAAATGATTTTGTTAATGAAACGTAGACCTGATACAGAATGTGTAAATTATTAGTAGATAATCATCAGCATGTGCCATGCCTACTGGCGTAGGTGATCATGTCTCTCCACAAATTTCGATCTCGACAATTATTTATCATTTCTGTTGTTGACCTTCTGCCTTTGCATTCTCTTAAGCTGTCTAGTATCTTTTCTCTTTGCTTCTCTCTATCTCTACGTCCCTTATTTTTTTCCAGTTGTTACAATATATTCCAGCTGTTCCCTTCTCATTACTTGGTCAAAAAATGACGATTGTTTCTTCCTAATATTGGATATTGGCTCTCTTTTGCTTTGGCCTCTTTCAGAACGTTTTCATTACTCTTCTTAGCTGTCCATGGTATTCTCAACATTCTTCTGTAAAACCACATATCTACAGCCTTCAGTAATTGATAAATATGGTGTTAGTGACCATATTTTTAACAGACCTTCGGCACATGACTTTTGGTTTAATGTGGTCGGTATTACGCCAGTGCCGCTTTACTTTCTCAGAAAAAAATCTCCGGTTACCCATTTAAGGCTGGGTGAACCCGAAAGCCTTCGATCCGGATCAAACCCGACCTCTTGTCCTTTGTAGTTCAGTTCAAAAGCACTGCACTATCGCGGCTGATTTTTAGTAATGCGCAGTAATTAATGGTGCAAATACTAATAATATAGTAACTGACGCTACTTTATAAGCAATGCTGCCTTGTAATATAATTGTAAATGATTACCTAGCAGTAGAACTGGCATTTATTAAATGTAGTAATTTTTGTCCAGTAATGTAAGTGATAATTGTAGTAAAGTAATATAATTAGTATGTGCAAAATATATGATATACCACAATAATGAACAATTTTTGTTTAGTAAAATAGTTTGTAATGATTATAAATAGTAATGATTGGATTATCTTGTGCTTGAACTAGTAATTAATATAAATAGTAATTTTTCCCTGTAATATATCTAGTAAATATTATATTGTGTTATATTTTCTAGCACTTATTACCACAATGAATATAATTAGATATATGTTATAAATTGTCATAATTATAAATATAATGATTAGTTGTTTAATTTCACTTTAAATTACATTTATTACATTTTCAATTACTTGCAACTTTGTTTATATCAAATATCGTATTTTGCTTTTCTTTTTTTTTTTAAAAAAAAAAAAAAAAAGGCAAAAGCCTACAGGCTAACTGATCAATAATTAAACTCTGCATGTGTTTGTATTCATGATTTTTCCCTAATTAACGATATTTAACTTTCTAGAACGCGTGTTTAAAACTGCAACATTCTAATACACTACACAATATTTCAGAAGATGATGTGTTCTTTCATTGTGGTCTTTTGATATATTCACATTATCAATTACATTAATAAAGTTCTTCTAAATAAAAATAAAGATATTCTAAAACGTGTTAGTTTTTGCTTCTTGACTTTTATGAAAGTTGTGCTTTTTTTTATTATTTACTGAGAGAAGTCGTTGACGAGGCTGCAGCGAGGGCTGGTAGTACGCATTTTAGTTGAGTTAGGTGTGAGTTAAACTGAATTAATTCATTCATTAATTTAAGAAAGAATAAAAGAAAGTAAGAAGGAAAGAACGAAATAGAGAAAGAAATAAAATAAGGAAGGAAAGGAAGGAAGGAAGGAAGGAAGGAAGGAAGGAAGGAAGGAAGGAAGGAAGGAAGGAAGGAAGGAAGGAAGGAAGGAAGGAAGGAAGGAAGGAAGGAAGGAAGGGAGGGAGGGAGGGAGGGAGGGAGGGAGGGAGGGAGGGAGGGAGGTAGGGAGGGAGGAAGGAAGGAAGGAAGGAAGGAAGGAAGGAAGGAAGGAAGGAAGGAAGGAAGGAAGGAAGGAAGGAAGGAAGGAAGGAAGGAAGGAAGGAAGGAAGGAAGGAAGGAAGGAAGGAAGGAAGGAAGGAAGGAAGGAAGGAAGGAAGGAAGGAAGGAAGGAAGGAAGGAAGGGAAAACAGAAAAGAAAGAGTGGAAAGAATGAAAGAAAAGAAGAAAAGAAATGAAAAGAATGAGAGAAAGAAAGAAAGTCTAACAATTAAACAAGCAAATAAATATCGCCAGAAATACATCTTTACTCATCCCGGTATATAACTTCTAATGATGTAATGCATTACCTTTAAGTTTAACAAACGTTTGCATAACCGCTCGTTTGATTCAACTTTTTTTCTCTATACCTTTTTAATTTCCATTTTTCTCAACAACAAAAAAGTATCATGTTTTCGACATTAATAAACTTTTACCTTGATTTTTTTTACGTGTAAGATCAAAGACTCGTTCGCGTCTATGAATTGTTCTGTTAACAGAACCACCTACTCCAGACTCCAGGTTGTTCTGTTCTTCCCGTCTAATTACAATTTTTCTCGTTCCCTAATTACTTGAGGGGATATTGAAGCAGCAGAGAATAGACACAATATTGAGTTATTGATTTATTTGCGGGTCATCATCATTACACTCCGGTCACGTCCATAGGTGCTCAGATTCCCTCCTCAGCAAGTCCTGTAGAGTCTAGAGGCTAATAACTCCAGTTCTGTGTTGGTTGATAAGTCTTCAAGACAAAATAAACAAGAAGATACCGAAGTAGATGGAAAAGAACCTAGAAATAGTTCAAGAATATGGATACTTTGGACATTCAATAAATGATGGAAAATGTGAGACAGAAAGAGGCAAAAGAATATGAATAGCAAAAAACAATTACTGTTGAAATAACAACATGAAAAGTATACTCATATCAAAGCAAATAACATCAGAGCTAAAACTGCGAATTGCTAAATGCTATATATACTCAACAATCCTATATGGTGCAGAAACATCGAAATTAAATACGAAAACAAAGCAGAACATTGAAGTATATGAAATGTGGATCTAAAGAAAATTGGGAGAGTTTGATAATAGAAAAAGAATACAAACAATGAAGTTCTGAATCTGCTGAAAATGAAAAAAGAAGTACTTAACACAATTCGGAAAAGACAACTGAAAATGTGTGTGGACATGTGAGGAGACATAATACCCTGCTTAACGTCATCTTGGAAGGGAAGATATAAGGTAGACAAGGCAGAGGCAGACTAAGATTAAAATGGACTGGCAACATCAAAAGGTGGACAAGTTCACCAACGACAACGTGCACCATCAAGACATGTGACAGAGTAAAATGGCGCTCCGTGATAGCCAAATTTCGACTTGGAGACGGCACCTGATGATTGAATTATTTTATTTCAATGTTTTGAACTCATGTCCTTTAAGTGATAGGACAGCTGCACAAAATATATCACTATCAAATACGAAATATAATCAATATCAAACACAAGACATCTAACTTTTTACCTATATCTTACCCAACCTCCACTACTACAAAACATGTTTCACCTCAAATCACCACCACGACCCTACAACATATCTCATACAACATACCTTTACCTTACCTCACTATCATCCCATAAAATATTCTACCATCCTCCCCCCCCCCTCCCCCCAACAACTAACTGAGTATTTCTTCAAATACTTCCTCGTTAACTTCCCAATCTTTCGGTTCACTTCAGGTGACCTTAACAATATAGCTCCAGGCAAATTCTACTACAAGCACGAGCGATCTCGTTTCTTCCCCTCTCTAAAGTCCACAACTTCTGCTGGAATCCAATCAATGATTTTCGGTTGACAAAACCTTCGATCACCACTTCGATCGTCGTGTTAAAGGTGCCATGATCTTGCCAACACAACATCTGAATACATATAAGAACATCGTTTGTCATGTTTCATATAATTTTACAAAGACTTGCACATCGTTTAGTTTAAAATACTGCGATTGCTGTCAACGTGAAATAGTTGCACCTACAGGTTAGAATAAAGTTATATTTCAATATTAAAAAGAAATTATCTTAATGCGACATATTATATAGCCACGATAGCTCAGTGGTTAGTGAGCTGGACTACATGGGACAAGGGGTAGGGTTCGATCCCAACCGACGGATTCAGGGTTTACCCAGCCTTAAATGGATACCGGATTTTTTTTCTGGGAAAGTAAAGCGGCACGGGCGTAATACCGACCACATTACCACAAAAATCATTTGCCGAAGGTCTGTAAAAGTTATGGTCACTAACACCATATTCCCTTTACGCCACTTGGCGTGACGGGGTTCTTTACTTTTTTTTTTTTATCTTTTTATAAAGATAAATCACTCTATTTACTATGTCTGCAAGAACGAAAACGTCATGCAAGCAATAGCTAATGTCACGTACTGTTGTTATGACCATATCTCAAGCGTCAGACGTTTTGTTTTTGTGAATTTGAGGAGAGGACGATTATAACACGTGAAATGAGAAGCTTGTGCAAGCCATTACTACCATCAGATTGTTCCCGTGGGTGTAAACACGACAGGAACAACTGATCTCTATTCTGACATATTGCTGCTAGTTCTAGCTCATGTTTTCTTTCATTTATTTTGTTATCGCCTAGCTTGTCCCAGCTGGTACTTGATTCTCATTTATTTTATTATCACCTAGCTTGTCCCAGCTGGTACTTGATTCCCGTTCATTTTTTCTCAGTGCGCGACATGTGCAGCTTCTGTAGCAGTCATTCCAAGCTCCTCAACTTGCACCCTTCTTCAATCATGTCTTCATCTCTCTCGTTTGCCTAGACCTGTACCGTGCATTATTATATCTCCGTCCATGATATTCTGAATGCTCTTCTGTAACAATTATATTCAAACTCATCTCCTTTTCCATATCAAGATCAACACATTTCTTTACTTGATGTCTTCGCGTATTTCATTTTACTTTATAAGAAAATATTCCAACTGCTAATTTGAAACAAAGGTTAGCATATCTTGCCAGACAATAACCTCAGTAGAGGTGAGTAAAGCATACATTTAAACGATATTAAATCACCACACAGGACTGACAATGCTTGAAAGCCGAGATCTAGAAGCAACATTGATTTACATGAGCCCACTCTAACTGTTGTTAAATGTCCTATCTCTGCGTTTGTAACCTTCGAAAGTAAATCGTTTTTCTCTTTCCGATTAAATTTGTTGGAGAAAACCGCAATTCCCAGTCGCATTGTCAGCCAGCCAGGCCTTCTGGATTGGATACACAAAAACTCATGCCACATACAGGAGTGGAAACTCTAGACTAATTATACTGTAGAGTCGCTTCCAGACTACATGAGGGGAACTCTAGTTCACATTTCAAGGATGAATTCTGTTCAGATAACTATGTAGGTGGTAGATGGAGGCAGTTGTAGCGAGTAATGAGGAACGACAGAGATGATAGCAAGCTCATGCTATGATTACACATTGAAGAATAAATGTGTGGTAGCAAGGTCATGTTATGATTACACATTGAAGAATAAATGTGTGGTAGCAAGGTCATGTTATGATTACACATTGAAGAATAAATGTGTGGTAGCAAGGTCATGTTATGATTACACATTGAAGAACAAATGTGTGATAGCAAGGTCATGTTATGATTACACATTGAAGAATAAATGTGTGATAGCAAGGTTACGTTATGATTACACATTGAAGAACAAATGTGTGATAGAAAGGTTGTGTTATGATTACACATTGAATAATAAATGTGTGATAGCAATGTCATGTTATGATTACACATTGAAGAACAAAATGTGTGATAGCAAGGTCATGTTATGATTACACATTGAAGAATAAATGTGTGATAGCAAGGTCATGTTATGATTACACATTGAAGAACAAATGTGTGATAGCAAGGTCATGCTATGATTACACATTAAAGAACAAATGTGTGATAGCAAGGTCATGTTATGATTACACATTGAAGAACAAATGTGTGATATCAAGGTCATGTTATGATTACACATTGAAGAACAAATGTGTGATATCAAGGTCATGTTATGATTACACATTGAAGAACAAATGTGTGATAGCAAGGTCATGTTATGATTACACATTGAAGAACAAATGTGTGATAGCAAGGTCATGCTATGTTTACACATTAAAGAACAAATGTGTGATATCAAGGTCATGTTATGATTACACATTGAAGAACAAATGTGTGATATCAAGGTCATGTTATGATTACACATTGAAGAACAAATGTGCCGGAAAGATGTCAACGACAGTTTTGAAATCTGTGGACAATCCTGGAGTAAAACAAAAGTGAATGGTTGGTTATATAAGAGGTATACATTGTTGCGAATGGTAGGGAAAATAAGACATACAGAAGCCAGCAGCATCTGTTCTCTTTTACTTTCTCGTTATACATATTTATATTTGTTGAAAGCATTTTTAGAAAGAACTGAGAAAAACTAGGAATAATTCCAGCCACCGAGTACATAAAAAAAAAATCAAATAAAATGGTTTGGACACGTGAAAAGGCAGAAAGATCAAAACACTACACAAAAGGCCTTCAATAAACGTTGCGAGAACACCAGACCCAAGGGCGGACCATGAAAATGATGGATTAATTAAATATTAGAAACACTTTGAAACATAACAGCAGCAGAGGCGAACAGAAGAGCAAAAGACCGCAAATTAAATCTCCAATCGACGCTGAAAGGATATGAGGCAGGAAAGAAGAAGAAATTGTATAAATATTTGTACATCATATGAAAGTAGAGGAGGCCAGTGACTGCTTTTCCTTACTCTTGTTACTTACCCAATACTACCAGCTATCTTTGTATCTTCCTGGGTGAGCTGCTAATTCTCATGCTGGGATCAAAATGACGAACCAGTCAGAAACTTTAACATCGCGCACCACATTAAAACAGACCATTCTCGTACACCTGTTGAACCATTTATAATGGACTGACGTCGACAAATAAATAAATAATCTGTACTCACTAAAGGAAACGTCAACAGGCTGTATTCTAAAGTAAAACATGACAACACAGAAAGTGAGTGACATCGGAAGATGACGAGTGAGAAGGTCGCTTGATGAAAGAACCAAGAGGAAGAGGTATGTTTTATAGCACTCAGAAAAAAATGACAAATATACATCATCATCATCATCATCAAGTACCAGGCCTGCTGGCGTAGGTGATCATGTCTCTCCACAACTTTCGATCTCGACAGTTGTTTATCATTTCTGTTGTTGACCTTCTGCCAAGCCATTCTCTCAAGCTGTCTGGTATTTTTTTCTCTTTGCTTCCCTCTATGTCTTCGTCCCTCAATTTTCCCAGTTGTTACAATATATTCCAGTTGTTCTCTTCTCATTACATGGCCAAACAATGATGATTGTTTCTTCCTAATATTGGAAATTTGCTCTCTTTTTGCTTTGATTTCTTTCCAAATGTTGTCAGTACTCTTCTTAGCTGTCCATGGTATCCTCAAAATTCTTCTGTAAAACCACATTTCTACAGACTCCAGTGATTTTCTTGTCTGTTGTCCTATTGTCCATGATTCACATCCATATGTTAAGATCGGCTCTACATAGCCTTTAAGAGCTCTTTTTCTGTTTCTATTGTCAAAAATGGATTGCATAGTATCTTCCTCATTTTTTGGAAAGCTGCTTTTGCCTGAGCCATTCTGCATCTCACCTCTTTTGTACATCTTCCGTCTGAGGTTAACAAAGTTCTCAAATATTTAAATTCATTTACTTGTTTTAATATTGTTCCACTTGTCTTTATTTTGCACTGAGGTGATGTCTTTTTCTTTGTTTTTACCATTACTTCTGTCTTTTTGCTATTAAGGCTGAGTCCTTTATTTTTGCTTTCTTTCACTATAATGTCCAACAAGAAATGTTGGACAAATATACAACAACAAAAAAACACTAGCATTCCCTAATGTTCGGCTTCTCGTGGCAAGGCGTAGTGCCAAAGAATACGGGTTCGATCCTGCTTCGGACCATATATTGTTCTTTGTTTTTTTTTTTCTGTTGGTGTTTATTTGTCATTTTTTTCTGAGTGCTGTAAGATATACCTCTTCCTCCTATGATTCGCTGAATTATCGCCTCGGAAGTTTCCCTCTAGAATCATATTCATTTATTATTATTTGTCTCCATGAAGGAGCCAACTTGTGAGTCACGAAATGTAAACATGAACGGCTGATACTCAAAGGCAGAAAGGGGGAAACAACTACTGAAATGCTGATGACTTGTCAGCTGATCTTTGGTAGCTAAATAAATGTATGGGAAAAAAATAGATTATTAGTTGTACTAGAAAATGTTCAAAAGTTGCCAGTATAAAGAATAGAGGCAGGAAATAAAATAGCTCGTTTTATTTAATTCGATAATGACATCGCTATCAGGTAGCCCAACCGGAGCTTGATTGGGCACTATGACAGTGCGGAGGATGGTCTGATGATAGTGACCATACACGCTGAGAGACAGAAACAGTAAATAGATTCATCTATCTATCTATCTATCTATCTATCTATCTATCTATCTATCTATCTATCTATCTATCTATCTATCTATCTATCTATCTATCTATCTATCTATCTATCTATCTATCTATCTATCTATCTATTCCAGCCCAAGAATGCACACAGAGAATACACACTTACTCTTCACCTTTGTTATTAAATGTCAGATTTTGCACATGACCGACATCCTGTCTTGTCGCACGTTCTGAACGAGCCTCTCAAAACTCAGTAAGGGAGCTGGTGCACGCTGTTGTTGCCTCTAGCCTCGATTATCATCTTATGTTGCTCCAGGTCAGCCTCATTTTGGCACTGTCCTACTTGAGGGCCTGCATTGAGATACTAGTTTTGTCTCTTCTCATCACGTGACCGGCATATCCAACATTTGTTTTTTGATTACAGGTAATATTGTTGGTTTCGTGGCCATTTCTTGTATTCCTCCACTAGTCTAGAATTAATTCAATGGTATAGAAAGTATTTTCCTGAGGCATTGTTTTCAAATGCATCTAATTTAGTTTCTGCTCTTTTGCTGTTCTTCAAATCTCGTATTAATGAGTAAAGGTGGATAATTCATTTGGCTTAACAATCTTAAGCTTTGTTTTTGTGCTTAGCCATTTTGATTTCCAAAATGTATCCATGTTTCTGTTTTTGCTGCCTTTGTTATTTTGATTGAAATTTTTTTCTTTGTGTCTCCTCCTTAATCCATGGAGCGTCCAAGACATACGAAGTTGTCTACTTTTCACTGTTTCCTTCCAAGTATCTTTCAACTTGTCGACGAATTTGATTTTTCATTGCTTTCCTCTTTTCTTGGTTGATACCAAGTCCTATTTTACTGGCCATTGATGACAGGGCATTTGTTTATCCCTACGGATGCAAGATCCTCCAATTCAAACATACGAATCCACTTCATGCATTTGTTACCTGTTTAGCATGTCTAACATAAAAGTTCTAACATTTGGTTGCGAAACTTGGAAATACACTCATACTTTAGATAGGAAATTAAATGGTATTGAAGACAAATGTCTACTTGGATTGTAAACATAAACTGGTAAGAAAACATTTCAACCGAACGGATAAGAAACGAATATAAACAAAAATACTTGCCCAGCTTTATAAATAGAAGACTTTCGAAATACATTGGTCATGTGTTGAGAGCGAAGAAAGAAAGACTTCACCTTCAGACATTCATTGGGTAAAAGGAAACAAGGCAGACCAAGAGAATTGCTACACAGAACAATTACTAGGAAAGGCCCAAGCCATGGGTCTAAGAAATAACCAAGAACTGCTAGCAAATTGTTAATCGTGGAGAACTGTGACTTCCGCCCTATGTACCGTCTTCGGCTCGAGAGAAAAATTACATGAAAAATGAAAATACCATGTTTGCAATATAACGTTATAGACATATGGTAACAGTATAATACATTTTGGAGCCGCGACAGCTCAGTGGTTAGTGAACTGGACTACAAAGGACAAGAGGTAGGGTTCGATCCTGACCGACGGCTGCCAGGTTCGCCCAGCCTTAAATGGGTATAGGATTTTTTCTGGGAAAGTAAAGCGGCACGGGCGTAATACCGACCACATTACCCCAAAAATCATGTGCTGAAGGTCTGTAAAATTGATAATCACTAAAACTATATTCTCTATACGCCCTTTGGCGTGACGGGGGCTCTTTACTTTTAGTTTATAATACATTTTGATCATAACACAATCAAGACAATATATCAACAAGCTGCAGATACAAAGCGCTCACACCTTGGGCTATAATTATTTCGCCTCACTGAGGACAGACCTATCAAAATGAGCAATTTACAAATAAATGTAGAGAAAGGGTGTGAAGAATGATTGAAGATAATCATGTTACCATGAACCATTTTCAAAACACTGGAAGAGTTGTATTAACGCCAACGAGTTCTTGGATCAGTCTACAAGTCACTGTTATCTGTTGTCGAGTCTACGATGTCTGGTGTGTTATGACGCAAACACATGTAAGACTCAGTAATGTTTCCATGAAACTAAAGCGGCTCACGAGCTTAACTCTTTGTCTTCTAAGAAACGCTCACTCCGGCGCATTCCTTTTGCATTTCTCTTTCCAATAACGCTCTCTCCGGCGCATTCCTTTTGCATTTCTCTTTCCAATAACGCTCACTCCGGCGCATTCCTTTTGCATTTCTCTTTCCAATAACGCTCACTCCGGCGCATTCCTTTTGCATTTCTCTTTCCAATAACGCTCACTCCGGCGCATTCCTTTTGCATTTCTCTTTCCAATAACGCTCTCTCCGGCGCATTCCTTTTGCATTTCTCTTTCCAATAACGCTCACTCCGGCGCATTCCTTTTGCATTTCTCTTTCCAATAACGCTCTCTCCGGCGCATTCCTTTTGCATTTCTCTTTCCAATAACGCTCTCTCCGGCGCATTCCTTTTGCATTTCTCTTTCCAATAACGCTCTCTCCGGCGCTTTCCTTTTGCATTTCTCTTTTCTGTAACGCTCTCTCCGGCTCTCGCGAATTTGGGTTTTTACAAATCTAAGTCTAAAGATATTTCAGTTGAACAAGTTTTTTTTTTAATCAGGAAGAGAAAGAGTTAAGACTATAACACGCTGTAAGCCACACGTTCACATGTCCACACACACAAACACACACACACACACACGCACACACACACACACACACACATATATATATATATATATATATATAGTCTCAATTTAGAATGTAAGTAAAAATGTTTGGGTATCACCAGTGCTGGATTATATTAGGAAACAATAAATTAAATGATTTTGACATTTAACACGATCACCACCAGACAGCTTCCCTCAGACATTCACAAAGAACAAAAAGAGTGAGAAGAGGTACACATAGAAGACGATGGATTCGTGAAATAGCAGATACATTCATGAATTCCAGGCTGGAGACACTCTACAAAGCATTGACTGGAAAACTCCTCGACACTGAGAGGCGACTGAAGCAGATGAAAGTAATTAAAGTAAGTACATACAAGTATGGGTGTCCGGTTAGCGCAATCGATAGGCGGTTGGCTTACCACGGCAACAGCCGGGGTTCGTACCCTGGCGAGGACACCTGGGTTTTACTAATTCCCTAAAAATTAGTAGGAGCCGCGATAGCTCAGTGGTTAGTGAACTGGACTACTACGGACAAGGGGTAGGGTTCGATCCCAACCGACGGCTCCGGGTTCACCCAGCCTTAAATGGGTACCGGATTTTTTCTGGGAAAGTAAAAGCAGCACGGGCGTAATACCGACCACATTACCCCAAAAATCATGTGCTGAAGGTCTGTAAAATATAGGGTCACTAACACCATATTTCCCTATACACTCGGCGTGACGGGGGGTACTTTACTTTACTTTACTTTACTTACATACAAGTATAAAAGACCAGTGTTTTACTATTCATAAACTACCTTTACAGTATGTTTCCATTGCTGTGGTGCGCCAGAGGGACTTATATGAGCGAAGAATAAAGGCCGCTTATCCAGTGCAGTCTTCACGAAGTGTTCGAGTCTGAGTTACATTTCACCCCCGATAAAAAAAAATTGTTTGACCCTACCGGGATTTGATCCCGCGTTCATTTGGTTTAGAGCCTGATAAGTTATGGTTTCGGACACCCGATCTCTGTGTCTACAACTTTCTGAATATCTGAATTTATGACACCCACAGTTTTCGTTAATTCTGCTCTGTATTTCACAGGTGCATTATCAACAAACATTGATAACTTGATTGACACGTGCTCGCTGTCTACTCCTTCTACGTTACTCAAGCAACAGTCACAGATCAACAGTCACAGATCAACACGAACAGATCAACACGAACAGATCAACAGTCACAGATCAACAGTCACAGATCAACACGAACAGATCAACACGAACAGATCAACACGAACAGATCAACAGTCACAGATCAACACGAACAGATCAACAGTCACAGATCAACACGAACAGATTTAACAATTCTTCCATTTGAGTCCTTCATGTCTTCCTTCAGTTTTGAAAGTAGAACCATTTCGGCAAACCATTTGTCTCCCTTTTTATGAAAAGAGAAGACACTGTAGACGTTCCTCTTTAAGTCTGATTTTACTATTATAGGTCGTTTCAAAATATTTTGAAGGTGTTTAAAATTCCATATCTCTGCAACCAATTGATTGATAATGCTGAAATTTTGCATATGGTCTTGTGATTTTTTGGTCCCAAGAAGTACATTCATTTCCTCACCAACAAACGTATAGTTTTAAATATTCTTTATTTGAAGTATACAAATTTAAGGCATTTTGGTCAAACCATATATTTGGAGGAATTACCGCTTCATATGAGTGAGCACCCACGGACTTGTCATCTTGAACGTAATGCGCGCCAATTTCCCTGTTTTAAGCACTAAAAAACACATAAAACGCGTCATAGTTATAATTTTATATCCCGTGCATCCCATTTCCTGTCGTTTTGTTGTGAGTTATGTGCAACGGCGTATCCTAATTATTGGGTAATTTCGTTAAATTTGTGATCTGTTAGTCAATGGGTATAAAAGTAAAGTTCCTTACATTGCAATCAGTGGCAATAAAGGTGTATAAATATCTTTGCATAGAAGCTAAGCGTGGAAAACTGTATCGAAGCATTTCAAAGCCAGAAAAGAGAACTATTCACGCATTGGGTATAAGCAAACGCTTTTTCAAACAAGTGCTTAAAGCTAACGGAGTGTCCAGTTCAATCAAGACTAGGACGCTAGGAAGAAAGAAAGTAGTAGATAGTTTTGACAAGGAAGTGATTAGAAGAGCAATTTGTAAAATGTTCGATTCCAAAGAAACTGTGACTTTAAGAAAACTGAAAATTCGACTGAGAGCAGAAAATGACATTGTTGTGTCGAAAACAACATTATGGAGAACTGTTAGAAGCATCGGTTTTACGTTTAGAAAGTACGATAGTGGTAGAAATGTCATCTGCGAGAAGCCGCACTTAGTTTCTATGAGGAGTAAATATTTACGTGAAGTACGGGAAATGCGTAACCAAGGTTATGATATTGTATTTCTAGATGAATCTTGGATAAATTCTCACCACACAAGTGCAAAGGAATGGCAGTTATCAGATGGAAGTATTAAAAGATGTGTACCCACTGGAAAAGGACAGCGTATTATAATGGCACATGCAGGCAGCCGAAAAGAAGGGTTGGTGAAAAATGCAGAACTTATATTCACCTCTAATTATACTGACAACAGGGACTATCACACCGAGATGAATGGCCATATATTTAGAGAGTGGATTGAAAATACTCTTCTTCCAATTCTAGACAGACCATCCTGTCTGGTAATGGACAACGCGTCGTACCATAACGCTGTGGCAGAAGAAGACAAAATTCCTACATCTACCAGTACAAAAGATGTTATAAAGATTTGGCTAAGAAAGGAAGGAATTCCATTTAACGAGGGATTTTTGAAACCTGAATTACTGTCACTTGTTAAGAAATCGCAAAAGACCAAAGTATTCCAAATAGACAAAATCATTCAACAGCATGGTCATACGTGCTTGAGACTGCCCCCTTATCATCCACAATTAAACCCCATTGAACTCGTTTGGGCAAAAATTAAAGGGCAGGTGGCAGCTGAGAATACAAGTTTTAAACTATGCGATATAAAAGGACTGACATATGCTGCTCTATCACAGATTGACAAAGATTTTTGGTGCAAATGTGAAGATCATGTCTTAAAAGAAGAAAATGACTATTGGAAAAAAGATGGACTATCGTTCGTTCAGCCCAGATTAGTAATCAATATGTTAGACTCCTCTGATTCAGAATAAATGAAATAATAATGGACGTTTTTATATGTCCGCATGATCAATCTTTAGCTAAAGTTGATAACGTTTTGAAAATGTAAAGATTCTTTATATGTGTACTGCAGGCATGCAAAGAAACTAAATCACTTTCATATGTCTTGTTTACGTAAAATAATGAAATTCACATGGAAAGACATAAAACGAACACTGTAGCTCTTTACAGTGAAGAGGATCCCGTGCTTGCATCGGACTCTTTAGTCACAAGCGTACCCATAAACAATAACTTTGCTTGATATGTCATGCTCGTTATCGCTCGCAACGGATAATTAATTTTTTAAAATGTATTCTTTGTTGTATATTGTTTAAATAGTTTTCATTAATGAAACTGTTTATACGCTGATTTGTTTTAGACCGTCTGTAAAGGCTATAACATTGACATTCTCATAGTATTTTAAAGAAAGTAAACAATAGAAAGTAAACAGTTGATAAACGCCTCCAACTTTCAAGTTGTGTAGAGACGCCTATGTCGAGAAGCTGATTTCCATTAATGTACGGTAAATTATTTTCTCCAGGAGCAAAAAGATCCGTAAATTCACTGAGATCAAAGGAAAGTGCTGCTTCATGATGAAGCATACTTCCTACATCATTAAATTTTGTGAAATCGGTGGGACCTTGGAAAAACAAGGCCAGATGCAAAAAATCAAGTTTGTAAGTGCAGGGAAAGAGGAGATATTTCATGTTAATCGTGAACATTTAGATTTGAAACGACCAATAGCAAGGACATTGAGTTACATTAGTCCACTTACACACATGTTACATTCCTTATCTCTATATTACTAACCTTGGTTTTTTCCCCTTTACAGAATAAATTTATTAGAAGAAAATCTTAAATATTTCAGATGTTCATGAAAATAGAATCTTTCACTACGCATATCATAATTAAGATAATTATAATTTTGATATTTACAACCCTTGAATAATTATTAAGCTGCATTAGACGTTGTATAAGTACATGGACGTAAGAAATATCAAGACATTCAAAAATGGCATGGGTTTAAAGTTAAAGTGACAGTAGTTAGATGAGGGGTTGAGATATGTGACTGGTTTAATGTACTGTCAGACTTTATGAAACTGGTTGAATGTACTGTCAGACATTATGAGCCTAGTTTAATGTACCGTTAGACCTTATGAAACTGGTTGAATGTACTGTCAGACATTATGAGCCTAGTTTAATGTACCGTCAGACTTTATGAGACTGGTTTAATGTGCTGTCAGACTTTATGAGACTGGTTTAATGTACTATCAGACTTTATGACACTGGTTTAATGTACTGTCATATTTTGACAGCCTGTGACATGCGACTGGTTTAATGGGCTGTCACATTTTGACAGCTTGTGACATAAGAATTGTTTGATGTGCTGTCAGACTTTGACAGCTTGTGACATAAGAATTGTTTGATGTGCTGTTAGACTTTGACAGCTTGTGACATAAGAATTGTTTGATGTGCTGTCAGACTTTGACAGCTTGTGACATAAGAATGGTTTGATGTGCTGTCAGACTTTGAAAGCCTGTGATATAAGAATGGTTTGATGTGCTGTCAGACTTTGAAAGCCTGTGATATAAGAATGGTTTGATGCGCTGTCAACATTGACAGCCTGTGACATAAGAATGGTTTGATGTGCTGTCAGACTTTGACAGCTTGTGACATAAGAATGGTTTGATGTGCTGTCAGACTTTGACAGCTTGTGACATAAGAATGGTTTGATGTGCTGTCAGACTTTGACAGCTTGTGACATAAGAATGGTTTGATGTGCTGTCAGACTTTGAAAGCCTGTGACATAAGAATGGTTTGATGTGCTGTCAGACTTTGAAAGCCTGTGACATAAGAATGGTTTGATGTGCTGTCAGACTTTGAAAGCCTGTGACATAAGAATGGTTTGATGTGCTGTCAGACTTTGACAGCTTGTGATATAAGACTGGCTAATGTGATATCAGACCTTGACAGCTTGCCACCCGAGACTGGTTGAATTTGCTACTTGACCTCCCCATTTAAAATAGTGACAAAATCAGAAATGAAAGATTTTGGTCCCCAAAACTGTGTCTAGCATTCACTCTTAAAGATCGACAACAATCAGCTTCTTATTTCTTGTAAAGACAAAAATTGCCATATTATATTGCTAGATTATGTACTATTATTATTATAATTACTATTATTATTATTATTCGTTTTATCAAAATGTATTTAATAACATCAGAGAAAGTCATGTTGAGTAGGGAGCCGTGATTGTGTAGTTGCCAACGCATTCACTACCGAACAGACAACCCAGGTTTCATACTATAACCGTACCCAATGTTTGTTATATAAAATAAAGATCAAATGGTATTGAACAGCTAGACTAACAGAAGGACAAAACAAACTACAAAGTTTCAGCAAAACCCTTCATCAGGTAGAGCAAACAAACTATACACATTAAAGACAAAAGTCCAAGCCAGAAAACACGTCACAGCTCTAAAAAATGGCGAAAAGAATCGAGCAAAGGACGTTGGCCAGGATTTACGTAGACTCTGGTTAAAATATTAATAAACAATAGGGCAGGGAGGATATAATTAGACCAAAGGAATAAAACATTGAAAAATTGGAAACATTGCAAAAATGAAAGAGCTTCCGAGAGTTGCAAGAACTCCTGTAATTTATCCCATCAACAATGTTTTACGCTGTGTGAAAGTTGAGGAGTGTCGCCACTGCTACATGACGGAGTTCGTTCTGAAGGCGATATCGGTCAGAAGTCTCTGATCAAAACCCTCTTGAGCGGTAGGACACTTTGTCGTGTTGCTATGATTTACATGGCATGTCTAACTTCACTTTCATGCCTTCATAAATAAAGTTAAAAAAAAGTAAAGTACCCCCGGCGCGCCAAGTGGCGTATAGGGAATACGGTGTTAATGACTATACCTTTTACAGACCTTCGACACATGATTTTTGGGGTGATATGGTCGGTATTACGCCCGTCCCGCTTTACTTTCCCAGAAAAAAAATCCAGTACCCATTAAAGGCTGGGTGAACCGGAACCCGTCGGTTGGGATCGAACCTTACCTCTTGTCCTTTGTAGTCCAGTTCAATAACCACTGAGCTATCGCGGCTCCCTTCATAAACAAGAACACCACAAAATACTACCATAACTATCGAGCTATCGAATTGTAAGGAATTACTGTTCTGTCTTTCTCATTCAATCAATCTCACTGCAGTCGAGAGTTCCCATATCCGATCCACTCATGTCAGCTCCCGTCAAAGCGCTTTGACAAATTCTGTTGACTAGGTCGACTGTTACGAATTACTGACGCTCTCAATGAAGACCTTTCTGAAGCTCTAATTTAAAATAAATTCTTGAATGATCTATCTAGTAAATGTGTTACATCGGTACAAATTGATAAGAAACATTGCACATTGAATCTAATTGTGTTTATCGGTAGAGAGAAGCCTTTGAAGAAGACTGAAATATAGCTTCGTTTGGTTTCCAGTTACACTGTTCCTCCCTTTCCTGTATTGCCGCTCTCTGTAGTTTCATACATTCCTGGAATCTCCCACGCGAATCTTTTCCAAGAATTCCTCGCCACACAATTGCCCAGTAGCGGTCGCAGGCGAACACATGGACCGACGGGTTAAGGCAACATAATGCTCTCAACAAGATGTCATATCACAGTCGGTTTACAAAACAAAACGTGAGTTACTAAAGATTAAACATCAAACAAGAAGTATGAAATATATCTTTTGCATAAACTATTTGTTTCTTTCATTTAAAAAATAATATTTGTTTTTCTGTTATCAAACTTTGATGTGATCACAGCTGCTGGCTTTTATCTGAAAGTCGTATTTTAGTTCTCATCATAATAATCTTTTTACATGTATTAATGAGGATGTCCTCAAGGAACAATGTTCCACTCATTCTTGTGGTTCATATTTTATTGTAGTGGTTAGAAATTGAAACACTGACATTTTATTGTAGTGGTTAGAAATTGAAACACTGACATTTTATTGTAGTGGTTAGAAATTGAAACACTGACATTTTATTGTAGTGGTTAGAAATTGAAACACTGACATTTTATTGTAGTGGTTAGAAATTGAAACACTGCCATTTTATTGTAGTGGTTAGAAATTGAAACACTGACATTTTATTGTAGTGGTTAGAAATTGAAACACTGACATTTTATTGTAGTGGTTAGAAATTGAAACACTGACATTTTATTGTAGTGGTTAGAAATTGAAACACTGACATTTTATTGTAGTGGTTAGAAATTGAAACACTGACATTTTATTGTAGTGGTTAGAAATTGAAACACTGACATTTTATTGTAGTGGTTAGAAATTGAAACACTGACATTTTATTGTAGTGGTTAGAAATTGAAACACTGACATTTTATTGTAGTGGCTAGAAATTGAAACACTGACATTTTATTGTAGTGGTTAGAAATTGAAACACTGACATTTTATTGTAGTGGTTAGAAATTGAAACACTGACATTTTATTATAGTGGTTAGAAATTGAAACACTGACATTTTATTGTAGTGGTTAGAAAATGAAACACTGACATTTTATTGTAGTGGTTAGAAATTGAAACACTGACCTTTTATTGTAGTGGCTAGAAATTGAAAAACTGACATTTTATTGTAGTGGTTAGAAATTGAAACACTGACCTTTTATTGTAGTGGTTAGAAATTGAAACACTGACCTTTTATTGTAGTGGTTAGAAATTGAAACACTGACCTTTTATTGTAGTGGTTAGAAATTGAAACACTGACCTTTTATTGTAGTGGTTAGAAATTGAAAAACTGACATTTTATTATAGTGGTTAGAAATTGAAACACTGATATTTTATTGCAGTGGTTAGAAATTGAAACACTGACATTTTATTGCAGTGGTTAGAAATTGAAACACTGACATTTTATTGTGTTGGTTAGAAATTGAAACACTGACATACTTTTTTGAAGTGGTTCGAAATTGAAACACTGACATATTTTATTGCAGTGGTTAGAAATTGAAACACTGACATATTTTATTGCAGTGGTTAGAAATTGAAACACTGACATATTTTATTGCAGTGGTTAGAAATTGAAACACTGACATATTTTATTGCAGTGGTTAGAAATTGAAACACTGGCATATTTTATTGCAGTGGTTAGAAATTGAAACACTGAACAAATATATGAATTTTCGAGAATCGTTCATTTTCATGCTATTGATATTATAATCAAGCAAAGTGAATGAGTATAAATATTTCAAAATTGAACAAATTTAACCTTTTATGATGTGAAATAAAAGGGCAGCTCCTAAAAACATCAGAAAGAAACAATCATCATTTTTCTGGCACATCATGAGAAGAGGAAAGTTGGAATACTTGTTACAACAGGCAAAATAAAAGGAAAGAGAGATCGCGGACGACAAGGACAGTAAATACTGGATGGCTTGGTGTCATGGCATGGAAAACAGTCAACAACAGAACTGATACGATACACCGTAGATAGAAGATTGTGGATGGACATGATCGCCTACGCCAACCAGTATGGCACATGATGATGATGTGAAATAATCATATTTTAACCACAAATGTTGCATCAATTTTAACTACAGCAGAATTTTACTCAAATTATGCTTCAGAACTGAGAATATTTACCAAGAGTACTAAAATATCATCAACAAACAACTGTGTCAGCACAGTAGTCAGTACGAATGGTAGCCCGTTAATGAGTTTGACTTAATTTACAATGAACAAAGTATATATTTTTAAAAAAGAAATATGTCCGTCACGTTAAGTAGCGTATAGGGAATGTAGTGTTAGTAAAAAAAAAAAAAAGTAAAGTACCCCCCGTCACGCCAAGTGGCGTATAGGGAAATATGGTGTTAGTGACCCTATATTTTACAGACCTTCAGCACATGATTTTTGGGGTAATGTGGTCGGTATTACGCCCGTGCTGCTTTTACTTTCCCAGAAAAAATCCGGTACCCATTTAAGGCTGGGTGAACCCGGAGCCGTCGGTTGGGATCGAACCCTACCCCTTGTCCGTAGTAGTCCAGTTCACTAACCACTGAGCTATCGCGGTTCATGTAGTGTTAGTGACCATAAATTTTACAGACCTTCGGCACGTGATTTTTAGTGTAATGTGGTCGGTATTACGCCCATGCCGATTTACTTTCCCAGAAAAAAATCCGGTACCCACTTAAGGCTGGGTGAACCGGGCAGCCGTCGGTCAGGATCGAACTCGGCCTCTTGTCAATGAACAAAGTGCGTTATGATAATAACAGCGGTAACGAATGTTGGTTGTGTTTGTATTTCGCCTTTGGGGATTTATAAATCAGTGATTAGGCCTGACATCAACCTTTTAATAATGATCTGATGATGATTCACATATAAGTAAAACATAAAATTATGAGAACACAGAAACAAATGGCAAATTGACTTGATGCTGTGAACAAGGCACAAGGTTAGATAATTTGATCCTTATTTACAATTCGCAATGTGAAAACAAATATTTATTTGAATTACTTGTGAAAATATATGATTAGATAGATAGATAGATAGATAGATAGATAGATAGATAGATAGATAGATAGATAGATAGATAGATAGATAGATAGATAGATAGATAGATAGATAGATAGATAGATAGATAGATAGATAGATAGATAGATAGATAGATAGATAGATAGATAGATAGATAGATAGATAGATAGATAGATAGATAGATAGATAGATAGATAGATAGATAGATAGATAGATAGATAGATAGATAGATAGATCGCTGAAAAAAAAGAATTGCGTAACATTATTTATAGTGATGAGTCTGAAAGTGCACATGACGAGACATATTTGGGCCAGTATGCACCTTAAAGGCTCAGACAGCAAATTGTGAGATTTCGTTGTTTTGTCTACATTACGTAGCAAGACGTGCCAGTCGTAGTCTGTCTTGGGGTATGATAGTAATAGCGATGATATAAGAGGCAGGTGGATATTGTCCTTACAAAAACTAGTTTCATTGTTTTTTCCCTAAAAGCGGATAAGAAAATATAGGGAGGGATAGAAAGAGAAGAGAAGAGAAGAGAAGAGAAGAGAAGAGAAGAGAAGAGAAGAGAAGAGAAAAGAAGAGAAGAGGAGAGGAGAGGAGAGGAGAGGAGAGGAGAGAAGAGAAGAGAAGAGAAGAGAAGAGAAGAGAGAGAGAAGAGAAGAGAAGAGAAGAGAAGAGAAGAGAAGAGAAGAGAAGAGAAGAGAAGAGAAGAGAAGAGAAGAGAAGAGAAGAGAAGAGACGTTGGAAATGTAACTACATCTTACTCAAAATCTACCATATATTGTTGACAATGACGTTGTTATGTAGATGTTGAAAATTCCCTGGAGAACTAAAAAGACCAACGAGGAAATTCTCAAAGAGGCCAACACAAAAAGGGAGTTCCTAAGAAATATCAGAAAAAAACAATCAACATTTTTCGGCCACATCATGAGAAGAGGAAAGTTGGAATACTTGGTTACAACTGGCAAAATACATGGAAAGAAATATTGTGGAAGACAAAGAGAGAAAATACTAGATAGCTTGGTGTCATGGCATGGAAAACAGTCAACAACATAATTGATACTATGCACGGTGGATAGAACATTGTGGAAGTACATGGTCACCTACGCCAATCGCTATGGCACATGTTGATGATGATATGCTATAGGTTAATTCGGTCTTAAACTAGTTCCTGAAAGTAGGGCGACCTAAAGTGATGCCGACCATGTCACCCTTAATATAATTATTTTTATGGTTTACTTTTTTTAATGTGAACACTAACACCCTATTCACTATACGGCTTAATGTGTAGAAGGAACTCTCTCTCTCTCTCTCTCTCACTCTCTCTCTCTCTCTCCTCTATTCCACCAATATCTATTTCCAGTTCTAATTTCCACATGTTTATCAGTAATCCACTGTTACTGCCTCCGTGTTGACTCTAGTCCACTTTATCTACTTCATTGTTTAAGATTTGTTTTGTTAACGGATAGCCGAACAGGTCGCAAAGTCTGCTCTTCAAATCCGTCACTACTGACGAGTGGCTAGCTCCTGCCGTCCGTTCTGTGTACTGGTCACAAAGTTCATTGCTATTGTTTCTCTATTGTAAACTGTTACTAAATAATCATTCACTGTTTCCCTTATTCTTGAGGTTTTAGCTGCCATCCGTGTGGCTTATTCTTCTTATTATTATTACTCTTTTTTCGCATTCCCCTCATCTTCCTCTTCTTCTCCTTACTCTTCTTCTTCTACTTCACCTTCCAGTTCATCATATTCTCCTTTTTCTTCTACTTCCTCTTTTTTTCTTCTACTTTTTCTTCTATGTCCTCTTCTTCTTCTGCCCTTTTCCCGCTTTTTTTTTCTTCTATTTCATCTGTTTCATCTTCCTCCTTTGTTTCTTTATCTTCATCCTCTTCTTTCTCTTCCTTATCTTTTACTTCCTTTTTTTCTTCATTTTTCTTCTTCATCGTTCACCCGTCTCCCACTCTTCATCATTGTCCTCCATTAAATGGACTTAAGTAAACGTAGATATGTCGCTAGTTTATGTCCGGCCACGACATCTGGCCAGTTCAGCTCGACCATACATCTTCGGCACTGTATTTTTTAGTGCCGGGTTACCTAACCGCTTCGATCCTTGTCGCTTGTTCAGACCGGTTTGTTTGTTTCCATGGACACCGCCGCGAAGTGAAACGATGTCTGAACCAGCTATGTTGTTTGCTGATCCTGACGTATGCAGTCAGATATGAGTCATTGACCACTTTCAACCCAGGCTTGCGCCCTTGCCCCTTCCCCTCCACAAAACTCGTATTTCAGAGCCATATGTCTGAGTTGACTTAACGTTTATTTTTTAAGTTTGACAATTTCATGTTGTTTTACTTCCCGCGCGTTTTTTGAAGCCCATTAAGACTGTCTTGATCATTAAGGTCTTGATTACTGTCTTGATTACTAAGGTCTTGATTACTAAGGTCTTGATTACTGTCTTGATTACTAAGGTCTTGATTAATGTCTTGATTACTGTCTTGATTACTAAGATCTTGCTTACTAATGACTTGATTACTAAGGACGTGATTATTGTCTTGATTCCTGTCTTGATTACTAAGATCATGATTACTAAAGTTTAGATTACTAAGGTCTTGATTACTAAAGTCTAGATTACTAAGGTCTTGATTACTTAGATCTTGATTACTAAAGTCTAGATTACTAAGGTCATGATTACTGTCTTGATTACTAAGATCTTGATTACTAAGGTCTTGATTACTAAGATATTGATTACTAAAGTCTAGATTACTAAGGTCTTGATTACTAAGATCTTGATTACTAAGGTCTTGATTACTAAGATGTTGATTACTAAGGTCTTGATTACTAAGATCTTGATTCCTAAAGTCTAGATTACTATGGTCTTGATTACTAATGTCTTGATTACTAAGATCTTGATTACTAAAGTCTAGATTACTAAAGTCTAGATTACTAAGATCTTGATTACTAAGGTCTTGATTACTAAGGTCTTGATTACTGTCTTGATTACTGGCTTGATTACTAAGATCTTGATTACTAAGATCTTGATTACTAAGGTCTTGGTTACTAAGATCTTGATTACTAAGATCTTGATTACTAAGATCTTGATTACTAAGGATTTGATCACTGTCTTGATTACTAAGATGTTGATTACTAAGATCTTGAATACTAAGGTCTTGATTACTAAGATCTTGATTAATGTCTTGATTACTGTCTTATTTACTAAGATCTTTGATTACTGTCTTGATTACTAAGATCATGATTATTAAGATCTTGATTACTAAGATCTTGATTACTAAGATCTTGATTACTAAGATCTTGATCACTGTCTTGATTACTAAGATCTTCATTAATGTCTTGATTACTGTCTTATTTACTAAGATCTTTGATTACTGTCTTGATAAGTAAGATCTTGATTACTAAGATCTTGATTACTGTTTTAATTTCTGTTTTGATTACCTTCTTGATCACTGTCTTGATTACTAAGATCTTGATTAATGTCTTGATTACTGTCTTATTTACTAAGATCTTTGATTACTGTCTTGATTACTAAGATCTTGATTACTGTCTTATTTACTAAGGTCTTGATCACTGTCTTGATTACTAAGATCTTGATTAACGTCTTGATTACTGTCTTATTTACTAAGATCTTTGATTACTGTCTTGATTACTAAGATCTTGATTAATGTCTTGATTACTGTCTTATTTACTAAGATCTTTGATTATTGTCTTGATTACTAAGATCTTGATTACTAAGATCTTGATTACTAAGATCTTGATTACTAAGATTTTGATTACTGTTTTAATTTCTGTTTTGATTACCTTCTTGATTACTGTCTTGTTTACTAAGGTCTTGATTACTGTCTTGATTACCATGATCTTGATTACTGTCTTGATTACTAAGGTCTTGATTACTGTCTTGATTACCATGATCTTGATTACTGTCTTGATTACTGTCTTGATTACCATGATCTTGATTACTGTCTTGATTACTGTCTTGATTACTAAGGTCTTGATTACTGTCTTGATTACCATGATCTTGATTACTGTCTTGATTACTGTCTTGATTACCATGATCTTGATTACTGTCTTGATTACTGTCTTCATTACTAAGGTCTTGATTACTGTCTTGATTACCATGATCTTGATTACTGTCTTGATTACCATGATCTTGATTACTGTCTTGATTACTAAGGTCTTGATTACTGTCTTGATTACTAAAGTCTTGATTACTGTCTTGATTACCATGATCTTGATTACTGTCTTGATTACTAAGGTCTTGATTACTGTCTTCATTACTTGATTTTTCTGGAACAGCCGTGTAATTTGATCCTTTCTGTCGGAATTTTTTTTTTTTTTTTGCAATCCTATCTGGGACATCAATTTGTCTCCAGATTCGCCGAGTTTTCAAAACAAATTTTTGTCCCGGGTTTCTTGCGATCCAAATCGGGTTTCACTTTCTTCCAAATTTGGCCGCTTTCGCCAATCTGTCATGTTTTTATTTCAAGAAATGTATTATTATAGATATGTTTCAAAATTAAAATACCTATTTTATTTTAACCAATGGAAAACACATAATCTAATCTCCCTGTTCCAGATTCGAGATTGTAAAATAGTCACCTTACTGATTACACATCCTTCTTGGCAATTTCGTCTGTACCTTCATTCTTATCTGTAATGTTAAATGCCCATCTGTATTACATTTTTTTTAAATTTATAAATAAACTTTAAATTGTTTCTTGAAGTGTTTTTCTGTTAACTTTTAAAAAAACCCTACATAATATTGATCTATATGTCCAATCTTCTTAAGCTGACTCTTGGTTTGACGCGCATCAGTTGATCCGTTAGGGAAAATGAGTACATGACTCAATGATTTGAAGAAAGTAAGTATACGTGAAGACTCTGGCCCACTGTAATAAGATGAGGTTTAAAACTGCACTATCTTTCTTCCTTTCTTTCTTTCTTTCTTTCTTTCTTTCTTTCTTTCTTTCTTTTTATTTATTTCTTTTAACTCTACAAGTGCCCATAGGGTTGTGGAGATAACCAAATTCTAGTTATTTTCCTTCTTGTAGCCTCAATTAATATCATTTGGTGTTTTCGTAGTGTTTCTATGATGAATATCATTTGGTGTTTTCGTAGTGTTTCTATGATGAATATCATTTGGTGTTTTCGTAGTGTTTCTATGATGAATATCATTTGGTGTTTTCGTAGTGTTTCTATGATGAATATCATTTGGTGTTTTCGTAGTGTTTCTATGATGAATATCATTTGGTGTTTTCGTAGTGTTTCTATGATGAATATCATTTGGTGTTTTCGTAGTGTTTCTATGATGAATATCATTTGGTGTTTTCGTAGTGTTTCTATGATGAATATCATTTGGTGTTTTCGTAGTGTTTCTATGATGAATATCATTTGGTGTTTTCGTAGTGTTTCTATGATGAATATCATTTGGTGTTTTCGTAGTGTTTCTATGATGAATATCATTTGGTGTTTTCGTAGTGTTTCTATGATGAATATCATTTGGTGTTTTCGTAGTGTTCCTATGATGAATATCATTTGGTGTTTTCGTAATGTTTCTATGATGAATATCATTTGGTGTTTTCGTAATGTTTCTATGATGAATATCATTTGGTGTTTTCGTAGTGTTTCTATGATGAATATCATTTGGTGTTTTCGTAGTGTTTCTATGATGAATATCATTTGGTGTTTTCGTAGTGTTTCTATGATGAATATCATTTGGTGTTTTCGTAGTGTTTCTATGATGAATATCATTTGGTGTTTTCGTAGTGTTTCTATGATGAATATCATTTGGTGTTTTCGTAGTGTTTCTATGATGAATATCATTTGGTGTTTTCGTAGTGTTTCTATGATGAATATCATTTGGTGTTTTCGTAGTGTTCCTATGATGAATATCATTTGGTGTTTTCGTAATGTTTCTATGATGAATATCATTTGGTGTTTTCGTAGTGTTTCTATGATGAATGTCATTTGGTGTTTTCGTAGTGTTTCTATGATGAATATCATTTGGTGTTTTCGTAGTGTTTCTATGATGAATATCATTTGGTGTTTTCGTAGTGTTTCTATAATGTTGTCAGCCTGGGTTTATAAAAGGCACTTCTTCCATCTCCCCATTTAATATATTTCATACCGTTGCGACAATAAAATATGTTATAGGACTCCCTTTACCTAAATGATTGAGAGATAGACAAAGTTTAACTCTTCGCTCACTTACTTGACCCTCAGCACTGTTTTATTTAAGCTTTTATATGTCCATTGTTTCATTCATAATATTTACATAATGAACCGTCAGCCGCGATAGCTCAGTGGTTAGTGAACTGGACTACAAAGGACAAGAGGTAGGGTTCGATCCCAATCGACGGCTTCCGGGTTCACCCAGCCTTTAATGGGTACCGGATTTTTTTTCTTGGAAAGTAAAGCGGCACGGGCGTAATACCGACCACATTACCCAACAAAATCATGAGCCGAAGGTATGTAAATTTTATGGTCACTAACACCATATTCCCTATACGCCACTTGGCGTGACGGGGGTACTTTACTTTAACTTTTGAGAACCGTCCAAATTGTTCCTGAACCACAATTTAAGTTAAAGCAGCTTATTTATCTTGTGTCGCCAACATCGCTGTACCAGTCATCAACAATCAGGCGGTTTCAATTTCAAATTGGGTAATTTAAGGATGAAAGAAGATTCTAAATCTGTAACTTGCATGGCGACTGCACTGTGCAAGCTGCCTTTATTTTTCATTATTTCTGTTAATCGTACGCAGGCAACAGAAACCATACAATGACGAAATATTCAGTTTTTATTTTAAATGTTTCTCTTATTGACTTCAAACAAGTAGCGGTGAAATAAAAGTCCCCCCCCCCCCACCTTTTCCATCCCGCCCCCCACACACACACCCAATATCATGACTTCAGTTGTTTAATATGACGTCATAACAGATTCGCGATGTGCTTAGTTACATCATCGTCTGTGTTAATTTATGTGTTCTCTCTTGTGTATTTGGAGTCAAGAAACGTGTTGATTGTGTTCTATAGAGTCAAGACACGTTTTAAAGTGTGTGTGGAGTCGAGACACGTTTTGAGTGTGCGTGTGGAGTCGAGTCACGTGATAAGTGTGCGTGTGGAGTCGAGACACTTGTTGAGTGTGTTCTATAGAGCCGAGACACTTGTTGATTGTGTTCTATAGATCCAAGACACTTGTTGGTTGTGTTCTGTGGAGTCGAGACACTTGTTGATTGTGTTCTATGGAGTCAAGACACTCGTTGATTGTGTTCTATAGAGCTGAAACACTTGTTGATTGTGTTCTCTGTAGTCAAGACACTTGTTGATTGTGTGTTCTATGGAGTCAAGACACTCGTTGATTGTGTTCTATAGAGCTGAAACACTTGTTGATTGTGTTCTCTGTAGTCAAGACACTCGTTGATTGTGTTCTATAGAGCTGAAACACTTGTTGATTGTGTTCTATGGAGTCAAGACACTCGTTGATTGTGTTCTATAGAGCTGAAACACTTGTTGATTGTGTTCTCTGTAGTAAAGACACTTGTTGATTGTGTTCTATAGAGCTGAGACACTTGGTGATTGTGTTCTCTGTAGTCAATACACTTGTTGATTGTGTTCTATAGAGCTGAGACACTTGGTGATTGTGTTCTCTGTAGTCAATACACTCGTTGATTGTGTTCTATAGAGCTGAAACACTTGTTGATTGTGTTCTATGGAGTCAAGACACTTGTTGATTGTGTTCTATAGAGCTGAGACACTTGGTGATTGTGTTCTCTGTAGTCAATACACTTGTTGATTGTGTTCTATGGAGCTGATACACTTGTTGATTGTGTTCTCTGTAGTCAATACACTTGTTGATTGTGTTCTATGCAGTCAAGACACTTGTTGATTGTATTCTCTGTAGTCAAGACACTAGTTTATTGTGTTCTGTGGAGTCAAGACACTTGTTGATTGTGTTCTATGGAGCTGAGACACTTGTTGATTGTGTTCTCTGTAGTCAAGACACTTGTTAATTGTGTTCTGTGGAGTCAAGACACTTATTGACTGTGTTCTATGGAGTCAAGACACTTGTTGATTGTGTTCTGTGGAGTCGAGACACTTGTTGATTGTGTTCTGTGGAGTCGAGACACTTGTTGATTGTGTTCTATGGAGTAAAGACACTTGTTGATTGTGTTCTATGGAGTCAAGACACTTGTTGATTGTGTTCTATGGAGTCAAGACACTTGTTGATTGTGTTCTATGGAGTAAAGACACTTGTTGATTGTGTTCTATAGAGCTGAGACACTTGTTGATTGTGTTCTATGGAGTAAAAACACTTGTTGATTGTGTTCTATGAAGTAAAGACACTTGTTGATTGTGTTCTATGGAGTCAAGACACTTGTTGATTGTGTTCTATGGAGTCAAGACACTTGTTGATTGTGTTCTATGGAGTAAAGACACTTGTTGATTGTGTTCTATGGAGTCAAGACACTTGTTGATTGTGTTCTATGGAGTAAAGACACTTTTTGATTGTGTTCTGTGAAGTCAAAACCATTTTTTGATTGTGTTCTGTGGAGCCAAGACACTTGTTGATTGTGTTCTATGGATTCAAGACACTTGTTGATTGTGTTCTATAGAGCTGAGACACTTGTTGATTGTGTTCTCTGTAGTCAAGACACTTGTTGATTGTGTTCTATGGATTCAAGACACTTGTTGATTGTGTTCTATAGAGCTGAGACACTTGTTGATTGTGTTCTCTGTAGTCAAGACACTTGTTGATTGTGTTCTATGGAGTCAAGACACTTGTTGACTGTGTTCTATAGAGCTGAGACACTTGTTGATTGTGTTCTCTGTAGTCAAGACATTTGTTGATTGTATTCTATGGAGTCAAGACACTTGTTGACTGTGTTCTATAGAGCTGAGACACTTGTTGATTGTGTTCTCTGTAGTCAAGACACTTGTTGATTGTATTCTATGGAGTCAATACACTTGTTGATTGTGTTCTATGGAGTCAAGACACTTGTTGATTGTGTTCTGTGGAGTCGAGACACTCGTTGATTGTGTTCTATGGAGTCAATATACTTTTTGATTGTGTTCTGTGGAGTCGAGACACTTGTTGATTGTGTTCTGTGGAGTCGAGACACTCGTTGATTGTGTTCTGTGGAGTCGAGACACTCGTTGATTGTGTTAAAGTATAAATAATCAGATAAGAAGCCACCTAGAATTCGATAGCATGCATTCGATATTTTTTTTTATTTCTACCTCTTGTCCTGAGACTCAAACCCATGACCTCTTTATCCCGACACTGAAGTCCTACCTCTACACCAGACTTTTTTTTTTGGTATCATACATTTGATCTGACTGATCTGCTTTCATCAAACAACGGAATATAATTATTCTCTTTTAGTGTCTATATTAGTATTCTATATTAGTAATCTATATTAGTTTCTATATTAGTATTCTATATTAGTTTCAATATTAGTATTCTCTATTAGTGTCTATATTAGTATTCTATATTAGTTTCTATATTAGTATTCTATATTAGTTTCTATATTAGTATTCTCTATTAGTGTCTATATTAGTATTCTATATTAGTTTCTATATTAGTATTCTCTATTAGTGTCTATATTAGTATTCTATATTAGTGTCTATATTAGTAATCTATATTAGTTTCTATATTAGTATTCTATATTAGTTTCAATATTAGTATTCTCTATTAGTGTCTATATTAGTATTCTATATTAGTTTCTATATTAGTATTCTATATTAGTTTCTATATTAGTATTCAATTATATTAGTTGTTGGTGTCTCGTTACTACATATAATACATGTATATTAAAACAGGAGTCTGTGATATTTTCTCATGTTTTTTTCTCTGAACTTTTTTCAAAAAACTTCTCATTGTTCATTGCTTAACTAAATTAATAAATGCATTCTCTTATTATCTTCATTCATCTGCGGTGTCCTTTGTTGATCATGAATGTATTACATTCCTAGTTCTGCCAATAATTAACGTCTAAACAAAAATGGCTGCCTCTCATTAAGTTGTAGCCAACCATTATAACAAATTGATGAAGAGATGAGTTTGTTGTCGAGAGATTGAATGAATCAGAAGAACGAGTTTGCAATGAAATGAGATGTTTAAGGTAAACAGTTGGATTGATAACAGGAAATCTGAAGAGGAAAATGAAACCATAAGTGACAGAGCCAATTTTTGTACAAAGGGGAAAGAAAGTGCAAAAAAATTGTTCCAAAAACTTGAAGAAAGTACACTGTAAAAAAGTAAATAGCCCCCGTCACGCCAAGTGGCGTATAAGGTATATGGTGTTAGTGACTATAATTTTTACAGACTTTCACCACATGATTTTTTGGGTAATGTGGTCTGTAATACGCCCGTGCCGCTTTACTTTACCTAAAAAAAATCCTATTTAAGGCTAGGTGAACTCGAAAGCCGTCGGTTGGGATCGAAAGCTATCTTCTTCCTTTGTAGTCCAGTTCACTAACCACTGAGCTATCGCGGCTAGTGTCCCTAGGATTATGGGTAAAAGAAAGAAAGAGAAAGAGTGAGAGAAAAAAAGAAAGAAAGAAAGACAGAGAGAGAGAAAGAAAGAAAGAAAGAAAGAAAGAAAGAAAGAACGAAAGAAAGAAAGAAAGAAAGAAAAGAGAAAGAAAGAAAGAAAGAAAGAAAGAAAGAAAGAAAGAAAGAAAGAAAGAAAGAAAGAAAGAAAGAAAGAAAGAAAGAAAGAAAGAAAGAAAGAAAGAAAGAAAGAAAGAAAGAAAGAAAGAAAGAAAGAAGAAGTAATGTGAAGCCTGCCAAAAGTGTACCAAGGATTATGCGTAACAGAAAGAAAGAAAGAAAGAAAAAAAAAAGAAACAGGGAAAGAAAGAAAGAAAGAAAGAAAGAAAGAAAGAAAGAAAGAAAGAAAGAAAGAAAGAAAGAAAGAAAGAAAGAAAGAAAGAAAGAAAGAAAGAAAGAAAGAAAGAAAGAAAGAAAGGAAGAAAGAAAGAAAGAAAGAAAGAAAGAAAGAAAATGTAATGTGACTTCCCACATGCAAGGCAAGTACAGAAAAAAAAGGAAAGGTAGGCAGAACTCAAACCAGATGCAGATTAAGATGAAATGGCAACATCAAAGAAACTTGACAACATCCCGTGGTAGTGGTTGAGTTCTGTCTGAGGAGCAGAACAAACACTTTGAGTCACCTTGACACCTGAAAGAGGATAGGAGGAAGTGAGAGAAGCAGGACGAGGATGCGATTACTTTCAGCCTGCCATCTTCCGGTCGGTCTAAGTTAATAACAGACACAGAGTACCGGATTAAGTGAGTTTAGCAAAGTAACGATATTGAGAATCGGTACGACTTTCTAGTATTCACATACTGTGATTTGACACCGACAAATGTAATACTTCTGTCCCCACCGACAATAAGTTATATAAGACATCCCTACAGCTTTTTTTCACTTCCGGGAAGATGGCGGTCGTGCTTATTACTAAAATATATTTTTCCGAGTTTTGACAGTGTTTGCTGTGTTATTTTTTCGATTTATTCGAATGATTTGGAGTTGAACGTTATTGAGGGCACTCTCTTTTCGATGGCGTCGCTTGATATTGTCGCCCAGGCAGCCGACTTGGCTCGTACTGGAGTTGGTCCTTGCTAACGCTAGCCGACAATTCAAAATGGCTGATGACATGCTATAATTGGTGCGGGTAAAAAAAAAAAGTAAAGAGCCCCCGTTACGCCAAGTGGCGTGTAGGGAATATGGTGTTAGTAACCATAAATTTTAATGACCATTGGCACATGATTTTTGGGGTATTATGGTCGGTATTACGCCCGTACCGCTTTACGTTCCCCAAAAAAAATCCGGTACCCATTAAAGGCTATGAATTGGTGCGGGTGTGTAGCATTTATTCTAGCTTGGATTTTCTTATCAGCGATTCTGGGTTTCGATATTTCTGCAAGAGTGGCCGTTAGTTCAGTCTGACTTCTTCTTGACTGACAACATGATCTAGTGAACTGAGCATGAACATGAACAAACATGTGTTTGATGACTCTATGTTACAACAGCTCTGTCAGTTGTCTGACAGATTTGTCGTTATATGGAGTCAACAAACACATCGATTCGTATGGTATCAAATGTCAGGACGTTGGCTCAAACCCGTTCAGTTCTCCAGTGGTGTATTAATGTGGCATAATAGGAACAGCAATTTCCAAGTTTCTACATTCAACCACGTTAGTTACTCTCGTCCTCCTGAATTTCACATCACTACAAGAAATGCTAAACAGTTTCTTCTCACTATTTATAACGAACCTTTGGGTTTATTATCACTGTCCAAGACGGACCAACATTTTTAAATTTTATTAAACTAACAAAAGTGGAATATTCTCTATTATCATCGCTGCTATCTTTACTAGAATGTATCTATTACTACTTTCTAACCCATATGTCAGCCTTTACAGTATGTTATAATTTGATGCAAATCTCCTATCCAATCTAAAATACGGCCTTCTTTACTCTCATCTGGAGAGTAAGCCGCGAATATCATCTAACAGAGCAATTGACTTTCAATATTCAACGAGTGACGAACACCTTACACACGATCTTCATGAGATGACTTCCAGTATTCAACGAGTGAACACCTTACACACGATCTTCATGAGATGACTACCAACTGACCGCTGATAACTAGTCCAGCGACTTACAATCTTCAAATTATTCCACCCACCACCTTTTCATGTGTCTCAAATACTTCTATTTTAACCTTACTAAACTAAACTTTTTTTTTTTTGTAAAGACTAATGTAGTCCCTTAAACCATTCCTTTTTTGTTGTTGTTGTTGTTTATATGAAATATGTGTTTTGGGGGAAACTGAAGTAAGAAAGTGGCTTCATTCTTTATTAGATGAAAGTCGCCTGGAATCATCCCCTGCGTCACCGATTAGGACTGCGCGATAGTCGACCTTGTTAACAGAATTTGCCAACGTGCGTTAGTGGGAGCTGTGACATGAGTGAAGCGAATATATAGAATCTCTGACGGCAGTGACATTTATAACTTGAATAGAACAGAACAGGTATTGCTCAACATTTGGACGATCGTGTTAATGCAATTATATTATGTATATTTTGTTTTTAACTGTATCGAAACCTTCAGCGTGAGTCGTCACGTAAACAAAAGTTGACTACTACTCAACCTCAACAAAAAGAGTTCTTAAATGTTATGTAGAGCCAGTCTTAACATATGGATGTGAATCATGGACTATAGGACAACAGATAAGAAAATCACTGGAGTCTGTAGAAATGTGGTTTTACAATAGAATGTTATTGTTATTGTTATTGGTTATGGAAGGCCTCGGTATCACAGCAAACGAATTAAAATCCATAATTGCTCAACCGCCCGTGCCAGTGGAATCATCCGAATTACTAATTCATCTCCCAAACAAAGAAAGGTAACTGTAGTCCCCATCGTAGCAGTCTCAGCACACGCCAAAAGACATAAGGCGAAACCGCGTAGAAAGTGAACACAGCCAACTGTTCCCTGTCATACGATATCATCATTCATCGTAAACAAGCGGGATATCGAAGCAGGATCAAAACGGATGAGACACACAGCTCACGGTGTGCACAGAGCACTTAACTCAGTAGCTCCTGCAACAAGCCGGACTTGGAATATGAGGAAACTGCAAGAAGGAACACTTTTCAGACATAGCCTTCAATGGTTCCTGCCGCCTATCCACCATATACCATGGGAGTTCACGTCCTCCCGAAAATGATGATCGTCATAGCACTTGATGATGTTAGGCCGTCATTGATGACTCCAATTCCAAACATATAGACACACAGTGGTGGTAAGTTATCATTTCCAATCCAACAGAAGCCACATGACCTGTAGTTAGTAAAACCACAGAGAGAATATGATTTTGTGACCTTCACCGATTCACTCTTAGATGTGAATGTGTAGTTTACACAAGAGGCGTTTTCAACTACAGTGATCCCATTTAAGGCAATTCTGGGATAGCAAGGCAAGTCTCCTTTATAGCAGCAGAACTTGATGTTCTCCGCTCCCTTCTTGTAGCTGCCGCCACACGATTCTGATGTCTCATTAACTTGGACATCATTCAAGAACAATGTCAGATTAACATTCCATAGATATGGCTCTGCTGATGAAATGCTTGGTGCAACAGTTGTATCAATCATACTGGAGGCTCCTGGTCTGTGGTCATTAATATCACAGACGGCACATGATGTTATTATATTCAGTATTTCGTTCTGGGGTGTAAATATGTGGCACACACATGGAGAGTGGTTTGTGGTCACAGTAATCCCATTAAAGGCAATTCTAGGATAGCATGGCATAGCTGTTTCAGAACAGCACAATCCTATGATGTTTTCTGTGTTCGCTATAAAGCTGCTGCTGCTACACAATCCTGACCAATTATAGGTGTGGACATTATTCACTTGCAATGACAAAACTGCTTTGTTTACATCATAAACCTCTGGAAGCGAATCATTTATGGGACTAATAGTAAAATTTATTCTTCCATCGGGGATATCTTCATTGAGTCCCCAAAAAAAGGTCTTTGGTTAAAAAGCACATATGCTTTTGAGTTAAACACACAATGAGCCCACTTCATAGATTCAAAACGATCCTTGAGAATGTCATCGGTTTGCACAAGTTAGGTCCTTAGCTACCAACGTCACAAATGTCTGAAACGAAGCCATCCAATTAACGACTTTATCTACAGCGAAGGTTAACGAACTGTGAACAAACATTTATGTTCAAACCCTTGAATACATTTTCAAAAATCTGCAAACTCGCAGCAATAAAATATATCGTGTTGTTCAATGTAAACATTGCTTAGTCCATAGCTCGAATATAAATAAGCTGCCATTTTGGTGCGTCCCATGACGTCAATCAATAGAATGTTAAGAATACCATGGACAGCTAAGAAGAATAATGAAGATGTTCTGAAAGGGGTCAAAGTAAAAGAGAGCTAATTTCCAATATTAGGAAGAAACAATCATCATTTTTTGAGCATGTAATGAGAAGAGAACAACTGGAATATATTGTAACAACTTGGAAAATTGAGGGACGAAGAGATATAGGGAAGCAAAGAGAAAAGATACCAGATAGCTTAAAATAATGGCTTAGTAGAAGGTTAACAACAGAAATTATAAGTAACTGTCGAGATTGAAAGTTGTGGAGAGACATGATCACCTACGCCAGCAGGCATGGTACTTGATGATGACGATGATAATGATGATGATGATAGTATAGAATCTCCAGACATTCTTTCTAGATGAACAAACCATTTATTTTGTTGTCTCTTTATGTAGTTTATAATTGGTTCAAGGCTCTATCTCTTTCTAATTATGTCTCTTCTGGTCACTGTGCCTTTCCAAAGCATATCTTCGCTATCGTGATTAGCTCCCTTTGATGGTTAGTAACGGGGCATTACGTTTTATTTCACGTTTGTCGAACATAAATTGTGTATTGTATGGCCCTTTGTCGTCTTGTCAGGCGGTCTAGCAGAGGATATTGTGTATTTTTTTTTTGAGGTTTTGTTTTTGTCGAACAGCTTCTCTCGCGGCTAATTCTACCAATGTTTGACAAACACACGCGCTCACAGAATGAACAAGTCAGGTCAACTGGTCCACAGGGTTTTCCATCCTTTTTCACGAGTGTTTTCTCTTTCATGAGTGTTTTCTACACAACAGCCTACTAAAAGTAATATTGGAAGGAAAAATACAAGGTAAAAGAGGCAAAGGCAGACCAAGACTAACATGGATGAGTAACATCAAAAGATGGACAAGTCAATCTATGTCGGCCTGCACCATCAAAGCAAGAAACAGAGTAGAATGGCGATCCAAGGTAGCCAACCTTCGTTGCGGAGAAGGCACGCGATGATGATGATGATTTCTCTTCTAAGTTTTGCCTTAGCACAGTCTCAAATGATGTCTCAAATGATGTTATACCGTTCCTTATACTTGCTCCATATTCGCTGGACGTGCACCAGCATCTTAATCTTCGACAACTGAGCATCGACGTGATAAATATATATATATATATATATATATATATATATATATATATATATATATATATATATATATATATATATATATATATATATATATATATGTATTGTATTGCATTTTTCAACATGTTTTTACTCCGAGGTGTATTATGAATTTAACCATTAGTAACATTATTTTGTACATGATTGAGATGCATTATTATAATAATTATCAAACGTTGTCTTATGGTAAGTACATTTTATTTAACACTATTAATATTTATTTTACTATGTTTATATTTGGTCATGTGTTCTATACACTCGTATAGGTAGCATTATCTTTTAGGCAGCATACGCAGATGATGATGTCGCTTAGTGAATCGCCAGTATCAATGCCTCGCGTATTTTAGCTGTGCTGCCTGTTCCAATAACCGTAAACCTCACAATTTTATGTCTTGGGTTCATCGTGTTTTAGATCGTCTCCGTTCCGCTTTCCAGAAACTGTAAATTCTTTATTGATCTTTCAATACCATTATGGCTTTTGATGTGAACCAAATGTGCGCGCTGTATTTCTTTATTTCTTTGCACTTGTTTTATTTCCAGTGGGTGTTTAAATACTTTTCTTTGTTCTTTTATCTACCCAAGAGATTTAAAGGCTTTTTCTGCTGTATTTTATAACAGATAATAATTTTTTTATTTCCAGCTCCTTGTTTTAGAATTAGGTTTCTGTGTTCCTAAGTCGGAATTGGATTGATACAATATTTAAGGAGTCAGAGCTTGGTAATACTGTCGGTGTCATAGGTGATCCCATTTTGATGACTCTTTATGGCGGAAATGCCAATTTCTTCTTTTTTTTTCTACCAAATGTTTTGTAATGAGTCACCAATTCTGGCAATGGGCAACCCTGGGTTGTTGAATTTGTTAAAAGTTTACGGTTTGTCGTCGTCATTTGTTGTTTCTGCCGTTCTGGATGGATTTTATGATATATTAGTAATGATCTGTGTTATTCTTCTCTCCCCATATACATATATACATAATTTGTCATACGACTTATACATTAATGGATTATACTTTTCTTTACCTTAGTGAAATATTAAAGTATAAAGTAAACACAGTTAAAGGGGAGAAGGGAGATGAGTATATGCTTGACATGTAAATCATGAAGATGGATAAAAAGCCTTTGAAATGTGGATCTATAGAAGAATAGTTAGAATTGGGTGGAAAGAAAAGAAAACAAACGATGAAGTTTTAAAACAATTAAAAATGAAAAGAGAACTACTAAACACAATTAGAACAAGCCAATTGAAATGTTGCGGTATGTTAAAAGACACAACAGCCTAATAAAAGTAATATTCGAAAAGAAAATACAAGGTAAAAGAGGCAGAGGCAGACCAAGACTAACACGGACGAGTAACATCAAAAAATGGACAAGTCAACCTATGACAATCTGCACCATCAAGGCAAGAGACAGAGTGGAATGGCGCTCCATGGTAGCCAACCTTCGATGCGGAGCACGGCACTCAATGATGATGATGAGTGAAGTATTGTCATACTTTGTCAATTGTAATAATTTTGCCATGCTTATGCGTCTCGTTCACTATTTTAATACATGTACTAAATATGTGTCTCTTACACATATGTTTTGTGCCTCATTATTCTCCGCATATTGTCATTATGTCTGTAAATTATTTCATGATAGAAAAATCTGCTTGATGGTAATTATAGGTTGGCTGATGTTTTATTCAATAAACCTTAAAGATCTGTTTATAATTTCATGTATTCATTATTCCATATTTCTTCATCTGAGTAAGGCGTATATCGTATCTGTCTTGTCTATGATTGTTACAACCATATGGTGAATCGGGTAAACACAGTCACAGGGAGGATGGGAGATGAGTAGACTCTTGACATGTCAATCATGAAGGTGGATGAAAACGTGACCCACCTCTCATCCTAGGTGACCCACCTCTCATCCTAGGTGACCCACCTCTCATCCTAGTGGAAATGAAACTCTCTGTAACTGGCCGTTAGAGTAAGAAAGGCATCTTGAAAGAAAGAGAGAGAGTGTGTGAGAGAGGGGAGAGTTGGAGGGTAAGTGGGAGAGAGTGAGGAATGAAAACGTGTTTGACACTCCAGCATAGTGGGAAAGAAAATGAATAAATGGCCGTTGGTCAGAGTAAGGAAGTTATCTTGAGATAGAGAGTAGGTGAGAGAGAGAGGGCGAGAGAGTGTGTGAGAGAGAGAGAACTGTAAGCCCAGTTCCTTTAACTGATGTGGCTTACACAAGTGGAAGGCTTACACAAGGACTGATATGCCAAGATATAATACTCCATTACCGTAACCACAAATGCGTTCTCGTTTGACTCGATTGGTTCAAGATTTTCATTTGCGTTCTGACTTCAATTATTTATTGTAACCTCATACGTCATTTTGCGGATTGTTTCCTATTACCGCGGCATTTCTTTCACGTTCACAATGAAAAAACGTAGAAATAACGCAAGGTACGCTGCATCGTCGTTTACAACGGCAGCATTTGTTGCCTTTTTGATCCTATTCACTTAACTCCAGAACAACATTTATTAATATTTATTTTGCTTTTCACTTTTTGAATTAAATTCTGGCCAGATCGGATAGTATGTTTCTTGTGTCTTTTTAGGAGTAGCGTAGACTGATCTCTGGATAGTGAGATCCGATGTCAAGACCTCTCGGACAAGAGCGATAAAAGGAAGGTCACGTATGAAGACGCGCACGTTAAAGAACCATTGGTATTTAAAACCTAAAAGAGTAGGATTAAATTTTGCCGCTGCTCGGGCAAAATTTCAGCAAAAAAATCCTACCCAAACTTTGGATACCAGGATATGTGCTACGTTATGTTTGTGTGCATGCTGGCGGGATTCTCCAAGAATTTCTCGAGAATCTCGAAGCGGAGTTGAGAGCGTCTATGGATTTGTCCTGTCTGCAGGGGCGATGCATCTGGATATCGGTTTTGATAACAACTTATTCACTGATTCTAAGGCAATAAAAAAAAGTAAGTAAAGAGCACCCATCACGCCAAGTGGCGTATAGGGGATATGGTGTTAGTGACCATAAATTTTACAGACCTTCATCTCATGATTTTTGGGGTAATGTAGTTGGTATCACGCCCGTGGCGCTTTACTTTCCCAGAAAAAAATCCGGTATCCATTTAAGACTGGGTGAAGAACCCGGAAGCCGTCGGTTGGGATCGAACCCTATCTCTTGTCCTTTGTAGTCCAGTTCGCTAACAACTGAGCTATCGCGGCTCCCTTAAGGCTATAGGTATGTCATGAATGACTGGCGCGCTTCACTTATACCCTCCATACTTATATGTATTGCTGTCTTATGTTCAATACTACGTTCATCTGTTACAAAATAAAATGAGAATAAAATAAACCCGACCTATCACTGGCACAGGTGATCATGTCTCTGCACAAATCTATGTCTATAGAATTGTTTACAAGTTCAGAGTTTGATTTTCTACACATGCTATTATTGTAACTGTAATTGTACACAATTTTTAAAATGGCGTTTCAGAAAATGAAAACGTCTTATGCAACAAATCTATGTCAATTGAAGTAAAAAAGAGAGTTCATCTGTGCTATATAGAACCAATTCTGTCCAATGGAGGCAAATGATGGACAGTAACCGAACAAATAATGAAAAGATGATTAGAGGCTACAGAGATGGGATTTCTCAGATGAATGTTGACAATTTCCTGGACAGCTAAAGAGAACAACGAGGAAATGTTCAAAGAGGTAAACACAAAAAGGAAACTCCTAAATAACATCAGAAAGAAACAATCAACATTTTTTCGGGCACAACATGAGAAGAGGAAAGTCGGAATACTTGGTTACAAATTGCAAAATAAAAGGAAAGAGAGATCGTGGAAGACAAAGACAGAAAATACTGGACATCTTGGTATCATGGCATGGAAAACAGTCAACAACAAAATTGATACGATGCACTGTGGATAGAAGATTGTGGAAAGACATGATCGCCTACGTCAAACTGTATGGCACATGATGATGATGATTATCGTAATCTGTGCCGTATCGTTTCTCTTTCTTTACCTCCATCTATTTCTTATTCACTCGATTTCATAATTCCCTCAACATGTTGCAGCGGTTTCCATTTGATTAAAAAAGAACTATCTTTACGGCTCTTTCCATTTACTGGGGTCTGGGTTATCCAGGAACGGAGAATACAGGCCGCTGGTAATTGAGCTGTCGCTACAGTGTATTCGGTCTGTTTGATGACATCTAGAAACGGAGAATACAGGCGCCAGTAATTGACCAGTCGCGACAGGATATTCGGGTCTGTTTGATGACATCTAGAAACGGAGAATACAGGCGCCAGTAATTGAGCTGTCGCTACAGGGTATTCGGGTCTGTGTGATGACATCCAGTAACGGAGAATACAGGCCGCTGGTAATTGAGCTGTCGCTACAGTGTATTCGTGTCTGTGTGATGACATCCAGGAACGGAGAATACAGGCCCGCTGGTAATTGAGCTGTCGCTACAGTGTATTCGTGTCTGTGTGATGACATCCAGGAACGGAGAATACAGGCCCGCTGGTAATTGAGCTGTCGCTACAGTGTATTCGTGTCTGTGTGATGACATCCAGGAACGGAGAATACAGGCCGCTGGTAATTGAGCTGTCGCTACAGTGTATTCGTGTCTGTGTGATGACATCCAGGAACGGAGAATACAGGCCGCTGGTAATTGAGCTGTCGCTACAGGGTATTCGGGTCTGTGTGATGACATCCAGGAACGGAGAATACTGGCCGCTGGTAATTGACAAGTCGCTACGGGGTATTCGGGTTTGAGTTTTTATTTCATCCCCGATAGAAAAAAAAAGTTTTATCATATCAGGATTCGAACCCGCATTCTCGTGGTATGGAGCACTACAAGTTATCGATTTGGTCACCCGCTCTCCTTTTCATATCAAGACTAATAAGGACTGTTTCTTGCTGATGTTAGTAATAGGCTTTCTTTCTTGCCTAGGCTTCTCGGATTATCCTCATCACTATCTCTGTCTGCTAATAGATTTCTCAATATTTTTATGGGAAAAATGTATTTCTTGTCCTTCATTCACGCGAAATGGCTGAAGCGTGTCAATAACATTGATTAAACATGTGTTTAGAGACAGCAAAAATAGCTTAAAATAATTCAAAGTTTAGCGTTTAGCAGCAAACGATTTGCTGCAGTATCAGTAAACCAGAACCATCTAGACCCTACTCCTCCTTACTGCCGTGCCCTCTAGACCAGTATGATCTGGCCAAACGAGCAGAGATCGAAGATGGAAACTAACCGGTGCTAAAAAAAATGACGTGCTGAAGTCGGATGTGTTGGGCCGAAGACGCAAGTTAACCGCAATACAACGCATCTACGCGCACTTAACCTCATTTTAAGGACGGATGACGAAGATGACTCTCAATTCCTTTAGTAGTCATCGGGTGAAGGAAAGAAAGAAAGAAAAAGAAATGGAAAGATAAAAATAAACGGGAAAAAAGGAAAGAATGAGCTAGATGCATTGGAAAATAAATGTCTAATGAAAATATTTTCTTTGCAAGGATATGGGTTCGAGACTGGTGTAGATATGAGAGTAGTGGTGATACAACCAACAATCACATCTAACATTGAGGACAGAAGACTGCTATGAGTTGGTCATGTGATGGGAACAAACAGAGCAGCGGTTCACAAACTTTCCTTTACCGTGGACCCCCATTACATACATTTTGTTGTAACGGACTCCCATTAATTACATTTTGTTGTAACGGACTCCCATTAATTACATTTTGTTGTAACGGACTCCCATTAATTACATTTTGTTGTAACGGACTCCCATTAATTACATTTTGTTGTAACGGACTCACATTAATTACATTTTGTTGTAACGGACTCCCATTAATTACATTTTGTTGTAACGGACTCCCATTAATTACATTTTGTTGTCGCGGACCCCCATTACATACGTTTTGTTGTCGCGGACCCCCATTACATACATTTTGTTGTCGCGGACCCCCATTACATACATTTTGTTGTAACGGACTCCCATTAATTAAATTTTGTTGTCGCGGACCCCCCATTACATTTGTTTTGTTGTCGCGGACCCCCATTACATACGTTTTGTTGTCGCTGACCCCTATTACATATTTTTTGTTGTCGCGGTCTCTATTATATACGTTTTGTTGCTGCGGACCCCCATTATATAAGTTTTGTTGTTGTGGACCCATATTACGAAGATTTTGCTGTCGCGGACCCCCATTACATAAGTTTTGTTGTCGCGGACCCCCATTACATAATTTTGTTGTCCCGGACCCCAAATACATAAGTTTTGTTGTTGTGGACCCATATTACGAAGGTTTTGCTGAAGTGGACCCCCATTACATAAGTTTTGTTGTCGCGGACCCCCATTACATATGCTCTGTTGTCCCTGACCCCAATTACATACGTTTTGTTGTTGTGGACCCATATTACGAAGGTTTTGCTGAAGTGGACCCCCATTACATAAGTTTTGTTGTCGCGGACCCCCATTACATAATTTTGTTGTTCCGGACCCCAATTACATAAGTTTTGTTGTTGTGGACCCATATTACAAAGGTTTTACTGTCGAGGAAACCTAGGTTTTTTTCTTCTTTCATTTATACTAGGACAGTCACATGCAAGTACAGGAAATATTTTATTTGTTCCATATCAAGCTTCTTTACTAATGTATTTATTCTTTCACTAGATACATCGCATTTTGTGGGGGCAGGGTGATTCCACCTACTCCGCCCTTATCGATGTTGAGGCAGCTTGAGAATGTGTGATCTGGCCAGTCTCTGTTTTTTCTTTGATATTTGTCAAGTTTAAAGTGCATTTGCTGTCATGTCGCTATTTCTTCCTTTGTGCTAGGACTGAAGTTTTGGAGACAGTAAGTTAGGGGCAATCGGAGGTCATAATATAAATAATATAAGGTATGCTGATGATACAGTCTTAATCGCTTAGAGTGAAAATGAGTTACATGAAATGTTGGGCATTATAGTGAAAGAACGCAGAAATAAAGCTCACAGCCTTAATAGCAAAAAGACAGAAGTAATGGTAACAAAACAAAAAGACATCACCTCAGTGCAAAATAAGGACAAGTGGAACAATATTAAAACAGGTAAATGAATTTAAATATTTGGGAAATTTGTTAACCTCAGACGGAAGATGTGCAACAGAGGTGACATGCAGAATGGCTCAGACAAAAGCAGCTGCTTTGGCTGGATGTAAATCATGGACAAAATGACAACAGACAAGAAAATCACTGGAGTCTGCAGAACAGAAATGTGGTTTTACAGAAGAAAGTTGAGAATGCCATGGACAGCTAAGAAGAGTAATGAAAACGTTCTGAAAGAGGCCAAAGCAAAAAGAGAGCGAATTTCCAATATTAGGAAGAAACAGTCATAATTTTTGTCCATGTAATGAGAAGAGAACAGCTGGAATATATTGTAACAACTGGGAAAATTGAGGGACGAAGAGATAGAGGGAAGCAAACAGAAAAGATACCAGACAGCTTAAGAGAATGGCCTGGCAGAAGTTCAACAACAGAAATGATAAATAAATAAATAACTGTCGAGATCGAAAGTTGTGGAGAGACATGATCACCTACGCCAGCAGGCATGGTACTTGATGATGATAAAGTTAGAAAAAGTATTTTTTAAAGGGAAAACCGTAATTCTTTTTATGATTTATTATCTTTTGTGCTTTCATTCATTCTCTCTTTTCTTTTAGCTACAAAATTATTATTATTACAGTTATTCGAAATGTAAGATGTAAGTTACAGCAATTGGGTTACTTTCAGTGATTCGAAATGTAAGTTGTAGTAATTGTGTTACTTTAAGTGATTCGAAATGTAAGATGTAAATTACAGCACACAAAGCAAACTACGGATTACGAAACAACAGAAGAAAGTAAACAGTAGATTCGTATGAGAAACGACGAGACTGATCAGAAGTTTTCAGCCTGGTGTGAGAACGGTCAGGGATTAAAGATGTGTAATCAAACTGTTGAGAGAAAAGTCAGAGATTAAAGAGGTATAATCAAACTGTTTTGAGAGAAAAGTCAGGGATTAAAGAGTTGTAATCAAACTGTTGAGAGAAAAGTCAGAGATTAAAGAGGTATAATCAAACTGTTTTGAGAGAAAAGTCAGGGATTAAAGAGTTGTAATCAAACTGGTGAGAGAAAGGTCAGAGATTAATGAGAAGTAACACGGTGACGGAAACGCAGAGACTGATCAGAAGTTTTCAGCCTGGTGTGAGAACGGTCAGGGATTAAAGAGGTATAATCAAACTGTTTTGAGAGAAAAGTCAGGGATTAAAGAGTTGTAATCAAACTGTTGGGAGAAAAGTCAGAGATTAAAGAGGTATAATCAAACTGTTTTGAGAGAAAAGTCAGGGATTAAAGAGTTGTAATCAAACTGTTGGGAGAAAAGTCAGGGATTAAAGAGGTATAATCAAACTGTTTTGAGAGAAAAGTCAGGGATTAAAGAGGTATAATCAAACTGTTTTGAGAGAAAAGTCAGGGATTAAAGAGTTGTAATCAAACTGTTGGGAGAAAAGTCAGAGATTAAAGAGGTATAATCAAACTGTTTTGAGAGAAAAGTCAGAGATTAGTGAGAAGTAACATGGTGACGGAAAGGTCACAGCGGAAAGTAAAATTGAATTAACACGTTCAGAGACGGAGCAAAAAAAAAAAAAGAAGAAAATTTAATTTTGAGTGAGGAATGTGAAATACTAATGCAGCAAAGTGCATATTTCTATGAAAAATGTCATCAAGCAATGATAACAAATTGAATTCGAATGGAGAAATGCCAGCAACGATTTGAGAAAAAAAACTCCAAAATGTCAAAAACAATGTAGAAAACTTTTACTAAAATGTCAGTGAGAGAAAAGTGAAATTGGAGTAGAAAAGATTACAGACTTGTGCAGCAAAGACTTATGTGTGCAAATCAGATACGTCACTAAAAATTTTCCAAATAATATATTTTTTTTTTTACCGGCAAAAGTAGATGAAACTCGACTGGGGATTTCACCCAAAAAATAAAATGGAAATTAAAACCAGTAAATGTGCATACAAGTTAGTCTTGAAGCATGAAAAACAATCAATTCTAAAAACTTGGGTATTTAAATAAGAAAAGTCAGACACAAAACGAGCACAATACAGATCAATAGCAGACAGACTGAGATGTTATGTTCCTTGTTGCTGGAACTCACAGACATGAACAGTTTCAACGTATATCACGAGACTCTACCATCAGCCGGAAATGCGAACTCATGAATCCCAGCCTACATTAACTGTTTCAATATGGTTGAATACCATTAAACCAGGGGTCGATTGGAAAACACCATCGTCTTCTTACCGAGATTAATAGACCATTAATTGAATTAGTATTTTTACCAGATAGAAAAAGATGTCCGGATTACGGAAGCAGCAGGATTTCTAAAGACGAATTGTGGTAACTTCAATGTACCAAGAGTATGTTAAAGCAAAATCTAGTTTAAAATAAGGCAAAATAAATGCAACAAGAAGCGAAGTAGAGATTCTCTCCACGCCATGGTTTCTCATCATGTCATATATCAGTCACTAGTTTCTCATCATGTCATATATCAGTCATTAGTTTCTCATCATGTCATATATCAGTCACTAGTTTCTCATCATGTCGTATATCAGTCACTAGTTTCTCATCATGTCATATGTCAGTCACTAGTTTATCATCATGTCATATATCAGTCATTAGTTTCTCATCATGTCATATATCAGTCACTAGTTTCTCATCATGTCATATATCAGTCACTAGTTTATCATCATGTTATATATCAGTCGTTATTTTCTCATCATGTTACATATCAGTCACTAGTTTATCATCATGGCATATATCAGTCACTAGTTTCTCATCATGTCATATATCAGTCACTAGTTTATCATCATGTTATATATCAGTCGCTATTTTCTTATCATGTTACATATCAGTCACTAGTTTATCATCATGGCATATATCAGTCACTAGTTTATCATCATGGCATATATCAGACACTAGTTTATCATCATGTCATATATCAGTCACTAGATTATCATCATGTTATAGGTCAGTCGCTAGTTTACCATCATGTCATATCAGTCACAACTATCAATTTACTTTTTCTCCACGTCATTTGTCATTCACTAGTTTCTCTCCGAGTTATACATCAGTCACTAGTTTCTCATCCTGTCATATATCAGTCACTAGTTTCTCATTATGTTATATATCAGTCACTAGTTAATCACCATATCATATATCAGTCACTAGTTTCTCTTCATGTCATTTATCAGTCACAAGTTTATCATCATGTCATATATCAGTCACTAGTTTATCATCATGTTATATATCAGTCACTACTTTATCATCATGTTATATATCAGTCACTAGTTCATCATCCTGTCATATATTAGTCACATTTTTACATCGTGTTATATATCAGTCACTAGTTTCTCATCCTGTCATATATCAGTCACTAGATTCTTATTTTGTTATATATCAGTCACTAGTTTATCATCATGCCATATATCAGTCACTAGTTTATCATCATGTTATATATCAGTCACTAGTTCATCATCATGTCATATATCAGTCACTAGTTTATCATCATGTTATGTATCAGTCACTAGTTCATCATCATGTCATATATCAGTCAATAGTTTATCATCATGTTATATATCAGTCACTAGTTCATCATCATGTCATATATCAGTCACTAGTTTATCATCGTGTTATATATCAGTCACTAGTTCATCATCATGTCATATATCAGTCACTAGTTTATCATTATGTTATATATCAGTACTAGTTCATCATCATGTCATATATCAGTCACTAGTTTATCATCATGTTATATATCAGTCACTAGTTCATCATCATGTAATATTTCAGTCACTAGTTTATCATCGTGTTATATATCAGTCAATTTTTCCTCGAATTCAGCTTTACTGCAGCTTCGCATTTTTATGCATTCACGTCTACTAATCACGTAAAGCTTCTAACATACCATTTTTTATTTTTTTTCAATTTTTCCTCGAATTCAGCTTTACTGCAGCTTCGCATTTTTATGCATTCATTTGCATTTCTTTGCCTTAACCCCTATATATCAGTCACTAGTTCATCATCATGTCATATATCAGTCACTAGTTTATCATCACGTTATATATCAGTCACTAGTTTATCATCATGTTATATACCAGTCACTAGTTCATCATCATGTTATATATCAGTCACTATGCTGTTCCTCTGTTCCTTTCACTTCTGTCCGCATTTGTATTGATAATCCTGATTCCTCTGTCCAGGGAGTCTGTTCTGGTATGGGCAGTAGGGGTTAACAAATTTGTCTACAAATACGCTTGGCTTGGTGGATAAAAATGCTTATCTTGAGTCGTCCCAATGCAAGATTTTGGAATCGGTCCTCCATTGGATGTCTCGGCATACATGCACATTTTTCTGCCTGTATCAGCACCTTTGTGTCCCTTCATTCTCTTAGTGCTGGTATCCTCCACAATTTCTCCATCTCCAATATTGGTGATGATTTCATTGCTCCTGTGATGACCCTAAGTGCCTGGTTTTGTACTTTATCCAGTTCTTGCAGTGTGGTGTTTGATGCTGAGCACCACACAGATGATAGAGATAAAAAAAAATAAAGAGGCATTCAGTAGAAACATGTTAGTCCCAGCGGACTGTTCAAAATAGAGATCCAGATATTGGTTCTAAAACAGATAGGCAAAATCGTTGGATTTATTTAGACTTATTTTCTTTGAGAAATAGCTCTGACAAGAAACAATTCTGACTTGAAAAAATGTTCCAGGAAAAGTAAGCGCTACTGAAGCATTTTCTGAGAAACGTTGCTGAATTTCGACCAATGATATGAACTGGGTCACATGATACAAAACACAGGGCAGCGTTCGATTATGGAAATGAAGAAAATCTGCCGCTCTTATGTTCCCCTGTTTGGTAAACCATCTTATAGGTTTTCGTTTAGCTCTACTGTCTTCTTCCTCTTCTTCTTTCCTTCCTCAATTACCTTTCAGCGTCGAGAAGAGATATAATTTACGGTCTTTAGTCGCTGCTGCTGTTGTTTCCTAGTGTTTTTAATATTCCGTCAATCCATCTTTTTCGTGGTCGGCCTTTGGGTCTGGTGTTCTCGCAACGTTTACTAAAGTCTCGTTGTGCTTTGTTTTGATTTTTCTGCTTTATCACATGGCCAACCCATTTTATCTATTGTTTCTTTATGTACTCTATGGCGGGAATTATTCCTAACTTTTTTTCTCAGTTCTTCATTTCGAATCTAATCTCTCAGGCTGTTTCCTGTTATTCGTCTCACACATTTTATCTCAGTAGAGGTTATTTTTCTTATTGTTCTTCTTTCTGGGGTCGAGGAATTGGTAGCACAACGTTGGGATGAAGATTATATTGTTGATTGCCCGTTTTGCCTCTAGAGTTATTTTCTTGTTGGACAACAGTGGTGATAGCTTTCGATGATTTGACAGGCTTTGCTGCATCTTGAGTCTATTTCTGTTGCTTGCGAGTTGAAGCTCTTTTGTGGTGTCCGTTATGAGTAATTAGTTTCATTGTGTTTCTTTTCACCTTTAGTCTCATTGTTTTTCTTTTCACCTTTAGTCTCATTGTGTTTCTTTTCACCTTTAGTCTCATTGTGTTTCGTTTTACCTTTAGCCTCATTGTGTTTCTTTTCACCTTTAATCTCATTGTTTTTCTTTTCACCTTTAGTCTCATTGCTCTTCTTTTCACCTTTAATCTCATTGTTTTTCTTTTCACCTTTAGTCTCATTGCTCTTCTTTTCACCTTTAGTCTCATTGCTCTTCTTTTCACCTTTAGTCTCATTGTTTTTCTTTTCACCTTTAGTCTCATTGTGTTTCTTTTCACCTTTAGTCTCATTGCTCTTCTTTTCACCTTTAATCTCATTGTTTTTCTTTTCACCTTTAGTCTCATTGCTCTTCTTTTCACCTTTAATCTCATTGTTTTTCTTTTCACCTTTAGTCTCATTGTGTTTCTTTTCACCTTTAATCTCATTGTTTTTCTTTTCACCTTTAGTCTCATTGTTTTTCTTTTCACCTTTAGTCTCATTGCTCTTCTTTTCACCTTTAGTCTCATTGCTCTTCTTTTCACCTTTAATCTCATTGTTTTTCTTTTCACCTTTAGTCTCATTGTGTTTCTTTTCACCTTTAGTCTCATTGTTTTTTTTTTACCTTTAGTCTCATTGTGTTTCTTTTCACCTTTAGTGTCATTGTTTTTCTTTTCATCTTTAGTCTCATTGTGTTTCTTTTCACCTTTAGTCTCATTGCGTTTCTTTTCTTCTTTCTAGTCACTTGTTTGAGAATTCAACATGTCTATGAACAAATTATGAGCGACTGGGTACACAGTTCTAAATGTCTACCTATTTAATGGCTCGCTTTCCAATAAAAAAGGACCTGGTTTAAGTCCCAGAGGTGGCAGACTTGTCTCCTCACCAACATGGCTGCGTGGTTCACAAAAAGTCTTTAAAATGGACACCACGGATTCCTCTGGGAAGTAGAGGAGGCCTGAAGTGGTACCGACCACATCGTCCAAAGATGTATCGCGGTTATGGAAAATGCTGGTCATTAATTCCGTTTTCTCCCTGAGCCTAGTAGTGTATGGAGGGTGCCTTGACGTTTTATATGACGGAGCCTGTTTACAGTACAACTCGGTGTCTATGTGATACTAACTCTTTGCATGGCTGTATCTCATTGCTTAAGAGACAAGTTTACAAATAACAAAGTGATGGGTCGTCTTAGGGACCACTAATCCCAGGAACATTGTATAAGTTCGTTTGGTCACTTGTAACGAATGGAGGGCAGATGGAATGCCAAAGGCATACTAAACGAAGAGACGTCCGAGAATTTAAAAATAGTAAAAGAAGACCTGTTATAGACCTCAAAGGCATCTGTAAATATAACCCAAACACGTTGAGCATAATTTTCTGACTGAGAAAAGCTTGTAAAAGAGGGATCCAGTTGGAAACAAGTAATAAATGCAGATCTACAATCTAAAATATGTTAACCGTGAAATAGACTGTCGACAGACTACAGACTAGCACAAAGGAATCAACAGCACAGTCAGATCAAATCCTCACATGAGAACTAAAAAATATCGACTCTGGATATGACATAGTCCCCTTATCTCATTGTCCGTTTGCCTGTCTAAATGATTTACCATTTGTCATTCGAATTACATTTCCGTCTCAACTTTACGTCTGACTGCCTGTCAATTCCATTATTTTTCTGTCTGAAAGTCAATCAAATTACCTCTCAGTGCGACTACCTCTCATTTTTATCTAATTACCTGTCTGTGTGGGAGCCGCGATTGCTCAGTGGTTAGTGAACTGGACTACAAAGGACAAGAGGTAGGGTTCGATCCCAACCGACGGCTTCCGGTTCACCCAGACATTAATGGCTACCGGAAAATTTTTCTTGGAAAGTAAAGCGGCACGGGCGTAATACCGACCATATTAACCAAAAAATCATGTGCCGAGGGTCTGTAAAATGTATGATCACTAACACAATATTCCCTATACGCCACTTGGCGTGACGGGGGTACTTTACTTTTTTTCTTAACCTGTTTTTGTAACTTCCTGTCTAACTCTCTGTCCCTCTTCCTTTTTGTCTATCTACATCCTGTTTGTCTACCTCTAGATGTAATTCTCTATCTATCATTTGTCTAGCAACCTCTCTCTTTGCCACTGTATTCCTCATCTGCCTCATGTTTTTCTACCTCCTTCTAAATACCTCCTGCCTATCCCTCTCTCTGTCTACTTCTCTGTTCGTCTACCTCTATATATATCTCTCTAAATACCTCTTTGTCTATATCTTTCTGTCCATCTCTCTGTCTACCTCTCTGTCTACATCTCTGTCTACCTCTATGTCCGTCTATCTCTACATATATCTCTCTAAATACCTCTTGTCTATATCCCTCTGTCCATCTCTCTGTTCACCTCTCTGTCTACATCTCTGTCTACCTCTCTGTCCGTCTATCTCTACATATATCTCTCTAAATACCTCGTGTCTATATCCCTCTGTCTACCTCTCTTGTCTACATCTCTGTCTACCTCTCTTTCCGTCTATCTCTACATATATCTCTCTAAATACCTCTTGTCTATCCCTCTGTCTACCTCCCTCTCTGTCCGTCTACTTTATATATATATATATATATATATATATATATATATATATATATATATATATATATATATCGAAATACCGTCTACCAATCACTCTCTGTCTACCTCTCTGTCCGTCTACCTCTCAAAATATATCTCTAGATACCTCCTGTCTATCTCTATGTCTACCTCTCTGTTCGTCCATTTTTCATTCCGTCTGTCTTTCTGTCTACCTATCTCTCTGTCTACCTATCTCTCTGTCTACCTATCTCTCTGTCTATCTATCTCTCTGTCTACCTATCTCTCTATCTACCTATCTCTCTGACTGCTTGAATGACCGTCTTCCGTTCAATCATAATCTATCAACTATGATATTTCTCTGATTGCTTGTTTGCAAGTTAATCGTATTAAATGTATGTGTGTCCATTTTATTTTACGCTTTCAAACATCTTTCATTACTTTTCTTTGAGTATATTTTATGAATTCATGCCGAATTTGTTACTTTCCGGTGAGTCTGCTTCATTCCTTGTCTGTAGATCTTTCAAACATTTCCTGTCAGTTTGCTTTAATGTATTACTAATGAGCCTGTTTTATGGTGATCAACTAGCTTGTTGAAATTCTTACTGACCAATCAACTTGCTAAAATTCTTACTGATCAACTAACTTGTTGAAATTCTTACTGATCAACTAGTTTGTTAAAATCAAATTCTAACTGATCAACTAGTTTGTTAAAATCAAATTCTTACTGATCAACTAGTTTGTTAAAATTAAATTCTTACTGATCAACTAGTTTGTTAAAATCAAATTCTTACTGATCAACTAGTTTGTTAAAATCAAATTGCTACTGATCAACTAGTTTGTCAAAATCAAATTCTTAATGATCAACTAGTTTGTTAAAATCAAATTCTTAATGATCAACTAGTTTGTTAAAATCAAATTCTTAATGATCAACTAGTTTGTTAAAATCAAATTCTTACTGATCAACTAGTTTGTTAAAATCAAATTCTTAATGATCAACTAGTTTGTTAAAATCAAATTCTTATTGGCCAACTAGCTTGTTGAAATTCTTACTGACAAACTAGCTTGTTAAAATCCAATTCTTACTGACCAACTAGCTTGTTAAAATCCAATTCTTACTGACCAACTAGCTTGTTAAAATCAATTCTTACTGACCAACTAGCTTGTTGAAATTCTTACTCACCAACTAGCTTGTTAAAATCAAATTCTTACTGACCAGCTAGCTTGTTAAAATCAAATTATTACTGAACAACTAGCTTGTTAAAATCCAATTCTTACTGACCAACTAGCTTGTTAAAATCCAATTCTTACTGAACAACTAGCTTGTTAAAATCAAATTCTTACTGAAAAACTAGTTTCTACTGAACCTCACTTTCCCAGAGTACTACCCTGGTACCCATTTCTACACAACGGCTGGGTCGACCGCGAGAGTATTTTTGTCCAACCACGAGTACAATTCACACTGCTTCCAGCAGGAATCGAACACGGCGTTGTCCGAACTTTGGTAGTTTAGTCGGGTGGTTTTACCAACTTGCGTAGGAGACCTCCAAATCATTATCCCCAACAGTAGCGTATTCTCTATGATACCGCCGGTAGCCTGAACATCTTAACGAAATACAAAAGGAAATAATTTATTATATTTTTTTAAATAATTATTTTACAAATTTTCGAATATTCTATTGCACATTTCGTAGGCCAATATGATTTATTTGCATGACATTTAATAAAGCAACGTTTACCTCTGGCCACTATCACGTTTGTGAATGAAACCGAAACTATTCTACATTGAAACCTCTAGGAGCCAGGGGTATTTTTTTCCTCTATCCGGACCTAGTATTAACGACCTTGACATTCAATAATGGGAGTCAAAATAATATAGGGGGGGGGGGGTGTTACCGCTAGATGAATGCGGTTTCTTGGGTTATTTTTAGCTCTAGCCAAACAGAATCGTCACAAAGTGAAAGTGAAACTATGTATGATTACCGGAACTTCCTTAGCTATTTATAACTACGTTATGCGCCTCGACATCTGTAGAAAGAACTTTTTCTGCTCTCAAGAGAATCAAATCTTATTGTCGCTCAACTCAGACACAGGATCGCTTATCTGGTTTGGCATTAATGTCCATTGAGAAATCATTCCCTCGGAAACTTAGAAACCAACCCAACAGTACTTTCATTGACAAAGTCATCAAGACATTTTCGACCCAAACAAGACGGATAAAGTTTACATCTAAATAAGTAAGTAATTTAAAATGTAGTGAAGTCATTAGAAAATATTGCTTTATGTTAACCTACTGAATATAATGTATGTTTTTATTTATTATGTCAGCGGTAGCCCAGACCCCAAAACCAGTATACGCCACTGATCCCCAACCCCTCGGCATTCATATTTTAACCTGGCTTGCTCTATTGCGTCTTTCCCAGAAAGATAAAAAGTGCTTGTTGTCTTATACTTTCAATGTATTTAGAAGACACAGTTTCTTACCATTTGTAAATGTGTTTAGTAAAATATGAAACATTGCATCACAGAAACAATCAGCGTTGCCGGTATTTATGTTCCAATCAAAAGCTACTAAAATACTTTTAAAAAAGTACCTCCGTCACGCCAAGTGGCGTATAGGGAATATGGTGTTAGTGACCATATATTTTACAGACCTTCAGCACATGATTTTTGGGGTAATTTGGTTGGTATTACGCCCGGGCCGCTTTCCTTTCACAGAAAAAAAATCCGGTACCCATTAAAGGCTGGGTGAACCGGAAGCCGTCGGTTGAGAACGAACCCTACTTCTCGTCCTTTGTAGTCCAAGTTCACTAACCACTGAGCTGTACTAAAATACTATTCGCACACAAATGTTTACTTTAGTTAGAAACTTGATTTGTGATGTGTTGGTGTCACAAAGTAAAACCACTTCTACAGAATATCAATTTTAAGAATGGATGCAATGTATTAGGTTTAGGACATCATCATCTAGTACTGGGACTACTGGCGCGAGTGATCATGTCTCTCCACAGCTTTCGATCTCGACAGTTATTTATCATTTCTGCTGTTGAATTTCTGCCATGCCATTCTCTTAAGCTGTCTGGTATCTTTTCTCTTTGCTTCCCTTTATCTCTTCGTCCCTTAATTTTCCCAGTTGTTACGATATATTCCAGCTGTTCTTCTCTCATTACATGGCCAACAAATTATGATTGTTTCTTCCTAATATTGGAATTTAGCTCTTTTTTTTTTTTTTGCTTTGACCTCCTTCGGAACGTTTTCATTACTCTTCTTAACATTCCATGGTATTCTCAACATTCTTCTGTAAAACCACATTTCTACAGACTCCAGTGATTTCCTTGTTATTTGCCCTATTATCCATGATTCATATCCATATGTTAAGACTGGCTCTACATAACATTTAAGCACTCTTTTTCTTGTTTCTATTGTCAAAAATGGGTTGCATAGTATCTTCCTAATTTTTTGAAAGCTGCTTTTGCCTGAGCCATTCTGCATCTCAACTCTGTTTTACATCTACGGTCTGAGGTTAACACAGTTCCCAAATATTTAAATTCATTTACCTGTTTTATGTCCTAAATAAATTAGTACATTATTATTAATAAATTATGCAAAATTTACAATATTTAAATTAAAATGCCAATTTGAGATGAAAAAACAGCTATGAATAGCATTTTTTAAAAATCAATATCTAACTTCAGACATATTTGCTTCACGGTATATGCGTCCGTCCTTCTCTTCAAAATGAATATCTACTACATATAATTGAGCATCTCGCAATAAACTCCTTCGTTTTCTTGTTCAGTTTTCTTATTTCAAATACTTCATTAAATAAATGATACCCAATGTACTAATAACCCGCGTGTTTCACAACCACATTTGACTAACAATTGTTCAAATATATATTTTTTACATTTCTTAGTTCATTTTACTTTCACTAACCAAGTATAAATAAAACCGTTATTATAGACCAATTACTGGATAAAATTGGGAAATGAACGACCGGAATTTCAAAATTTGCTTCGGCCTAAAATGGCAAAGAAATCTGGTCGCACGTGTGGGAGGCTCCTTGAGAAAATGATGAGATCCGTGGATAACAGTGCCACGTCATAGATCGTGTCTGAAGTGGAAATCTTCATCTTAGGATGGATCGTCTCCAGAAACCAAGCAAAGATAAATTAAGAAGGGCCCGATATTTATGTATTCGTGCTACTAGACTTGATTTGCTTTTGAGGGCTGTCGATCGTTGAGGTTTGACGATAACCTTACCCGCACTTGTCTACGATTCAAATTCCGTACACAACGATTGGAGATTTTTTTCCTCCTGTGGCTTCTGATATCAATTTAAAATAACAGAAGTAAAGAGCCCCGTCAGGTGAAGTGTGATATAGGGAATATGGTGTTAGTGACCATAATTGTTATAGGCCTTCGGTACATGATTTTTGAGGTAATGTGGTTTATATTACGCCCGTGTTGCATTAACTTTCCCAGAAAAAATACTGTTCCCATTTAAGGCTGGGTGAACTCGGAAGCCATCGCTTTTGTCCTTTTTAGCCCAAATGACTAACCACTGAGCCACCGTGGCTCCCTTCTGATATCAGTAGGTGATATCTAATTTATTGAGTTAACAGAATCGGACAAAGAAAATGTAGAATCCTGTTCTAATTGTGCGTGTATTTAGAAAACATATAAGGTAACATCTGGGAGACTTGTCACGCATCATTGTCATGGCAACATTTGGATATAAGTTGAAGAAATTAAGCTCTGTCCTTGTAGTAGGAGAAATTAAGCTCTGTCCTTGTAGTAGGAGAAATCTCTTGTTCTTATGGTAGGAGAAATTAACGTCTGTCCATGCAGTAGGAGAAACTAAGCTCTGTTCTTGTACATGTAGTAGGAGATGTTAACGTCTTTCACTGTAGTAAGAGAAATTAGCTCTGTCCCTGTAGTTGGAGAAATTAATCTCTTTCTTTGTAGTAGGAGAAATTAACGTCATCCCAATAGTAGGAGAAATTAAGCTCTGTCCTTGTAGTAGGAGAAATTAAGCTCTGTCCTTGTAGTAGGAGAAATTAACGTCTGTCTTTGTAGTAGGAGAAATTAAGCTTAGTCCTTGTAGCAGGAGAAATTAAGCTCTGTCCATGTATTAGGAGAAATTAAACTCTGTTCATGTATTAGGAAAAATTATACTCTGTCCATGTATTAGGAGAAATTAAACTCTGTCCATGTATTAGGAGAAATTAAACTCTGTCCATGTATTAGGAGAAATTAAACTCTGTCCATGTATTAGGAAAAATTAAACTCTGTCCATGTATTAGGAGAAATTAAACTCTGTCCATGTATTAGGAGAAATTAAACTCTGTCCATGTATTAGGAGAAATTAGACTTTGTACCTGTAGTAGGAGAAATTAAACTCTGTCCATGTATTAGGAGAAATTAAACTCTGTACCTGTAGTAGGAGAAATTAAACTCTGTCCATGTATTAGGAGAAATTAAACTCTGTACCTGTAGTAGGAGAAATTAAACTATGTCCATGTATTAGGAGAAATTAAACTCTGTACCTGTAGTAGGAGAAATTAAACTCTGTACCTGTAGTAGGAGAAATTAAACTCTGTCCATGTATTAGGAGAAATTAAACTCTGTCCATGTATTCATCATCATCATGTGCCTTACCGGTTGGCGTAGGTGATCATGTTCCTCCACAATCTTCTATCTACAGTGCATCGTATCAGTTCTGTTGTTGACTGTTTTCCATGCCATGACACCAAGCTATCCAGTATTTTCTCTCTTTGTCGTCGCGATCTCTCTTTCCTTTTATTTTGCTAGTTGTAACCAACTATTTCAACTTTCCTCTTCTCAAGATGTGCCCGAAAAATGTTGACTGCTTCTTTCTGATGTTTTTTAAGAGCTCCCTTTTTGTGTTGGCCTCCATGAGAACTTCCTCATTGGTCTTTTTATCTGAACAGGGAACTTTCAACATTCTTCTGAGAAATCCCATCTCTGTGGCCTCCAATCGTCTTTTCATTTGTTTGTCTACTGTTCATGATTCGCTTCCATAGGTCAGAATCGATTATATATAGCACCGATGAACTCTCTTTCTCATTTTTATTGACATAGATTTGTTGCATAAGATATTTTTCATTTTCTGAAATGCAAATTTGGGCTGGGCTATTCTGCTTTTTATTTCTGTGGTGCTTCTTCCATCTGATGTTATTATTGTGCCCAAGTTGTGTCCATGTATTAGGAGAAATTAAACTCTGTCCATCTAGTAGGAGAAATTAAACTATGTACCTGTAATAGGAGAAATTAAACTCTGTCTATATATTAGGAGAAATTAAACTCTGTCCATGTATTAGGAGAAATTAAACTCTGTCCATGTATTAGGAGAAATTAAACTCTGTCCATGTATTAGGAGAAATTAAACTCTGTCCATGTATTAGGAGAAATTAAACTCTTTTCATGTATTAGGAGAAATTAAACTCTGTCCATTTATTAGGAGAAATTAAACTCTGTCCATGTATTAGGAGAAATTAAACTCTGTCCATGTATTAGGAGAAATTAAACTCTGTAAATGTATTAGGAGAAATTAAACTCTGTTCATGTAGACATTCTGCAGAAAATAGAACACGTATAATACAGAATTATCGCCTTTACAATTCAGAAAGTCTGTTGCAACAATTCAGAAATGCAAACTCTTGGGTTCGTTGACGGAGCTGAAGAACAATCCAATTCATAAACGAAGTCTCTATAAGTGTTCAACAAACCTCAAAAGGAGAACACACGCACACAAATAGAAAAGAAAAGCCTATCTCGTGAAATGATGTAGGAACCCTCACGGATGCAACGATGTGAAGATCTAACTGTGTGATCAGGAAGGAAGTCTGAATATCAATGGATGTCGTCTCAAAACAAACACGATCATCGCATACACAAAGAAAGAAAACAGCATTCTCTTTTGCTGAATCGATCTGCTACAAACATGCTTGTATGTTTATTCCCCTCTTTTCCTTTTTCCTTGTATCTGATCATAAGAAGATTTCTATTCGTCTGTTTTTGTCGAATGTAACTATTTAGCTTCCGGCTTATTTCTACCAGATTAAGCGTAAAAATGACATTTGTAATGAGAGATTTCCACAGTTATCATGTCACTTCACAGCCATTGGTTTAAAATTAGAAGACTGTCATTATACATAGGGATGACGTAGGAGCAAAGACGCGAGACAGAGCCTGCGCTGAAATTAATCAACGACTCAAAACTAATTGTTGTATAGGGATAAGTGAGTCAAAACGTATCAAGAATGTGCTATACCGTGTAGTAAAATAAGTAAAGTGTCCCGCCACGTCAGGGAATATGGTGTTAGTGACCGTCATTTTTATAGACCTTCAGCACATGAATTTTGGGGTAATGTGGTCGGTATTGCGCCCGTGTCGCTATACTTTCTCACACACAAAAAATGCTGAAATTGCCAATTAAGGCTGGGTGAACCCGGAAGCCGTTGATCAGGATCGACCGCGACCTCTTGTCCTTAGTAGTCCAGTGCATTGAGCACTCGAATCCATGTAGTGGATCTCAAAATAGACTTTACAGTCTGATCAAGCGAATAAGGACGGATGAGGGAAGGCAATCCGGTAACGAAAAATGTCAAAGTGACGTCGGATTTATTGGCAATTATATATCAGTCTTATGTAAACAATGAGGCAAAGTAACCACTCAATGCCCTTCAATGAAACAAAAGTAACCGCTATGAACGGAGGGAAAGTTGAAAAAAATTGTTTAAATGGTATGTTAAAATTTTTAAGTGATTAGTAGGCGACACAGATTTGAACGACTTTTCGGCTCAATAGACCTTCAGCAGGAACAAACAAAAAACACGCACACACAGATATGTAAGTAAATAAAATTGATCCTACATAGCTAACTAGTAAAGAAACATCCAAAACAAAAATAATCGAAATTGGTTAAAGAAAATAAAAATGACTTCCCTGTGTCGTGGACCGTGGTCAGAATGAAAAAGGAATGATCCCACGAGTATAGCTGTAATTATACCCTCAGGTCAGGTGAAGTGTTCAAAAAATACACGAGCGAGGGCAACGCTACCTAGGTTACCTCGACTGCAAAGACACTGACTGAAAAAAGTGTGTAGGTGAACACCGAAGTGTCTCAATGGGGACTAGTGGAGGAGAAATATGAATAGCATGGCATAGTAGATAGACTAAAGAGCCAAAACATGGGCAGTAGAGAAGGCTATGCAAAAGGGAAGGAGTAACCGAAAGGAAACTATGTGTACGAGTGTGATACATTCATGCCTCGGGTGGTCAGTGAATCATACTGGACTATGAGGCGATTCTCCAAAGCAAATCGGCTGCGGTCGCCAAAGTGACAAAGGAAAATACCAGTGACACGGATGTCGTCTTTGCGCGTGTGATCTGGGGAGTTGAAATGGGAAGGCACTGGAGTGTCAGTATTCTGTTGAATATCTCGTAGATGTTCACAAAATCTTTCCGCTAATCGTCTCCAGCCTCGCCAATATAGGTCATGTGGCATCGTTGGATTATAATGACATAAATGATGTTACGGGACACACATGTGAAGCCATGCTTGATCTCGAACCTTCCATTAGGGAATAAGACCTAGTCAGTAAGGAGTACATAGGCACAGGTGATACAGTTCCGACTACAAGGGGCCGTACAGAAGTGTTGAGGGTCGGAGCGAGGGAGATGACTCCTAACCAGAATATCTCCCAAATCCCTGTCGAGCTTGAAGGCGATCATCGGGGGATCACTAAAACGTAAACGGGTAGTAGAATCAGAGAGGAGAATGGAACGGTAGCGGTTGAGTATCTTCATAGAAGCTAAGTTGTGAGGATGATAATCGTGAGTTCAAACAAAAGAAACTGTTATCAACGGACCAGAAAGAAAGTCACCCCCAACTGAACTCAAACAAAAGAAACTGTTATGAACGGACCAGAAAGAAAGTCATCCTCAACTGAACTCAAACAAAAGAAATTGTTATCAACGGACCAGAAAGAAAGTCATCCCCAACTGAACTCAAACAAAAGAAACTGTTATCAAAGGACCAGAAAGAAAGTCATCCTCAACTGAACTCAAACAAAAGAAACTGTTATCAAAGGACCAGAAAGAAAGTCATCCTCAACTGAACTCAAACAAAAGAAATTGTTATCAAAGGACCAGAAAGAAAGTCATCCTCAACTGAACTCAAACAAAAGAAACTGTTATCAAAGGACCAGAAAGAAAGTCATCCCCAACTGAACTCAAACAAAAGAAACTGTTATGAACGGACCAGAAAGAAAGTCATCCTCAACTGAACTCAAACAAAAGAAACTGTTATCAACGGACCAGAAAGAAAGTCATCCCCAACTGAACTGAAACAAAAGAAACTGTTATCAACGGAGCATAAAGAAAGTTCTCCCCAACTGAACTGAAACAAAAGAAACTGTTATGAACGGACCAGAAATAAAGTCATCCTCAAGTGAACTCAAACAAAAGAAACTGTTATGAACGGACCAGAAATAAAGTCATCCTCAAACGAACTAAAACAGAAGAAACTGCTTTGAACGGACCAGAAAGAAAGGCATCCTCAAATGAACTCAAACAAAAATATATTTTTTTAAATTGTTAATTGCGGATCAGTGCGCTCTCGGTTTCCGGGACCGTGACATCAGATGGGCACTTGCTCGCTTCTCTCACGGAACACCGGGGTTCCAAATTCGTCCTCTAGTCGTCCCAGATGTAAATAAAATACTTTCATCCTTGGTCATGGAAGAGAAGGCATAATGAATGAGAGACTACGCTCGCTCCAAATGCTGCCCCCAATAGCGTGCAGACACCGAATTTCAGTTCTAAACGGCGGTAATGAAATGGGGCACCGCTAATAGTCAACGTTCAAATCAATCATATCTGTTGCCTTCAAATCAATCGAATCCGTTGCGTTCTGCTTATTGTATTAGAAACTATTACCATTGCACGCGGATAGTGTCGTTCAATGCGCTTTCCTGATCACGACGATACCATCACAGTACACGACCTTCAGCAGCACTGAGTATAAATGCATAGTGTTGATATTACGTTCTTCTGAGAAATCCCATCTCTGAAGCCTCTAATCGTCTTTTCATTTGTTTGTCTACTGTCCATGATTCGCTTCCATAGGTCAGAATTGGTTCTATATAGCACCGATGAACTCTCTTTCTCACTTCTATTGACATAGATTTGTTGCATTAGATATTTTTCATTTTCTGAAATACTATTTTGGCCTTCATATCATGAGAAGAGAAAAGTTGGAATGCTTGGTTACAAAATGGCAAAATAAAAGGAAAGAGAGATCGCGGACGACAAAGAGAGAAAATATTGAATAGATTGGTGTTCAGGCATGGTAAACAGTCAAAAACAGAACTGATACGATGCACTGTAGATAGAAGATTGTGGAAGGACATGATTGTCTACGCCAGCCGGTATGGCACATGATGATGATGATATTACATTTGTTTGTTCGTTTGCGTTCATCCGATTACTAAATGATATACCTTCTAATCATCCGCCCTTAAAAGGACGTTAATTGGGCGTATATGCGCTGTGTTGTTGTTTTGCGAAAACGTGATATTTGCGCCTGTAGGCCCAATACATCCGACTTCAGCATGTTATTTTCTAGTACCAGGTTGTCGTCCCTTTTCGATCCCTACTAATTTTGTCAGATTAGACCGGTTAGTCTGTTTCTGGAGCTACTGCGGAGAGGTGGAGTAGGGTCTGGATGGTTCACGGATCATAGCGCAAGCCATTAGATGTGAGTCGGCTTCTCATCCGATAAACCATCCAAGACATAAATAAACCATTTTCGCTGACGTAAGAGACATGTAATAGTTTTCAAAGAAACATAATTTCATCATCCGTTGACCTTGAACAAAGAATGCAAAATGAATAAAGAAAATAAGCACTGAAAAACAGAAATCAAATCAGTATGAAGATACTGAATAACATTAAACATAGCTATAGAACATGAAGATACTGAATAACATTAAACATAGCTATAGAACATGAAGTTATAAAACAAGTAATAAACTTTAAAAATATGAGAATAAGGGGAGCCGCGATAGCTCAGTGGTTAGTGAACTGGACAACAAAGGACAAGGGATAGGGTTCGATCCCAACCGACGGCTTCCGGGTTCACCCAGCCTTAAATGGGTACCGGATTTTTTTTCTGGGAAAGTAAAGCAGCACGGGCGTAATACCGACCACATTACCCCACAAATCATGTGCTGAAGGTCTGTAAAATATAGGGTCACTAACACCATATTTCCCTATACGCCACTTGGCGTGACGTGGGTACCTTACTTTATATGAGAGCAACATTCTCTGAAGATGGTAAACTCGATGAAGAAACAGACATCCGTTGCAACAAGGCAACAACAACAAAATAAACAAATCGGGACAGCTCAACATGCTTCAACACAAAGTAATACCTATCACAACGGACTTCCGGTCAATATGGTGGATAGACGGCAATGAACAGATGAGACACTGCCTTTAAAGCTTCATTGTTGCAGTTTCCTCATATTCCCAGTCCGGCTTTCTGTAGGAGGTAATGAGATTAGTGTTCTGTGCACACCGTGAGCTGTGTGTTTCATCGGATGGTGTTTCTATTTCCAGATTGCTTACGATAAATGATGATATCGTATAACGAAGGACAGTTCAGTTGCGTTCACTATCGGTGCTACTATGCCTTATGTCTTTTGGCGTGTGCTATGTTTGCTACGATGGGGACTACAGCTTCTTTTTTTGTTTGGATATTCGATA
>JAVIAB010000139.1:91921754-91936754 GCA_032433765.1 Megaustenia siamemsis | reverse complement strand
TCATTGATACTTAAGTTGACTTGATCATTTGTGTCTTTCCAGAAATATTTAATGCAAATTCCTCTTCTATTATACAGTCAAGTTGATTAAAATAATCTATATTTTGAAAGAATTAACAGGAAGAAAAGAAGTCAAAGTTTCAGGATGTGTTAAAAGGAAGGAAATATAATGGGACAGGAGAAGACAATAGAAAGATGGACAGACTATATCAGTCACCTCATTGATGATGAAAGACCAAAGTTAAACAATTCAAACAAAAACACAGGACCACCAATTATGCAGAGTGAAATGGAGGACACAATTCAACACATGAAAAGAGGCAAAGCTCCAGGTCCCGACAATATAACAATCGAAGAAATAAATGCATTAGGAGAGCTGGGAGTACAAGTCATAGCAAAATTACTCAATGACATATATAACACTGGACTCATACCCGAAGATCTACTAAAATCTATTTTTGTAGCCATACCGAAGAAGTCAGGAGCCACTGATTGTGAAGACCATCGCACTATTAGTCTCGTAAGCCATATGACGAAAATATTACTAAGAATCATCATGAGACGTGTAAGGAACAAAATAAAACCAGAAATAAGTGAGGAACAATGTGGATTTGTGGAAGGAAAGGGCACCAATAATGCAATATACATCTTAAGAACATTGATAGAAAGATCTATAGAGGTAAAGAAAGATCTATATATGTGCTTTATAGACTACACAAAAGCATTTGACAAAGTAAAACATGTGGAAATAATCAATATGCTGGAAAAATTAAACATTGGTGGCAAGGATCTGCGAATCATAAAAAACATGTACTGGCAACAAACAGCAACTATACGAATTAACAACCAAACATGACAATTTCAAATTATAAAACAAAGAGTCAGACAAGGCTGTGTTCTGTCGCCGGATTTGTTTTCACTATACAGCGAACTTATCATGAGATCAATAGTAGACAAAAAAGGAATTGAAGTCAACGGTCACAACATAAATAATTTGCGATATGCGGATGACACAGTCTTAATAGCAGAGACCGGGAATGAGCTATAAGAAATGATAGACATAATAGTGAAAGAAAGCATCAAGAAAGGTCTCAGTCTGAATAGTAAGAAAACAGAAGTAATGGTTATATTGAAGAAACAGTCACCACCATTAGGCAGCATAAAAATAAACAGGACAATTTGAAACAAGTGCAACGCGTCAAATACTTGGGCACAATAATAACATCAGATGGGAGATGCACCACAGAAATTATAAAAAAAAAACAGAATAGCCCAGGCCAAAACAGAAAATGAAAAATATCTTATGCAACAAATCTATGTCATTAAAAATGAGAAAGAGAGTTCATCTGTGCTTTATAGAACCAATTCTGACCTATGGAAGCGAATCACGGACAAAAAAATGAAAAGACGATTAGAGGCCACAGAGATGAGATTTCTCAGAAGAATGTTTAAAGTTCCATGGACAGCTAAAAAGACCAATGAGGAAATTCTCAAAGAGGCCAACACAAAAAGGGAGCTCTTAAAAAAACATCAGAAAGAAGCAATCAATATTTTTCGGGCACATCATGAGAAGAGGAAAGTTGGAATACTTGGTTACAACTGGCAAAATAAAAGGAAAGAGAGATCGCGGACGACAAAGAGAGAAAATACTGGATAGCTTGGAATCATGGCATGGAAAACAGTCAACAACAGAACTGATACGATGCACTGTAGATAGAAGATTGTGGAGGGACATGCTCGCCTACGCCAACCGGTATGTTACATGATGATGATGATATTTTGAAATGTCTTGTGTAACAAATCTATGTCAATAGATTCGTTAAAGAGAGCTCATTTGTGCTATATGGAGCCAATGACCTATGGAAGCGAATCGTGGATAGTAAACAAACAATTGAGAAGACCATTAAAGCCCACAGAGATGACATTTCTCAGAAGAATGTTGAAAGTTCCCTGGACAGGTAAAAAAGACCAATGAGGAAATTCTCAAAGAGGCCAACACAAAAAGGGAGCTCCTGAAAAGAAGAAAAAAAAACAATCAACATTTTTTGGACACATCATGAGAAGAGGAAAGTTCGAATATTTGGTTACAGCTGAGAAAATATATGGAAAGAAATATCTCAGACGACAGAGAGAGAATATATCAGTTAGCTTGGTGTCATGGCATGGAAAACAGTCAATAACAGATTTGATACGATGCACTGTTGATAGAAAATTGTGGAAGGACAGTACCGCCAACGCCAAGCGGTATGTCACATGTTGATGATGTTGATGACGATGATGATGACAATGATGATGATATTTTGACATAAAAAAAACGCTCGTGGTTAAAAGATGAAATATTGCAACTTTGAAGCTCACAAATGTTCCAGTCTGTGATCTTCTAGTTGCTAGGATTACTGTTCTAAACTGTCATTCAAACATAAATATTTGCTTTAGGTAACAAATTCCTCCTCTTTCGCGACACACAAGCTTTACAGCAGCACTACATTTATTTGCCTACTCCTTAACAAGTTATTTGTTATATGTAAGATATCATACATTGAAACGCTATCATGAAATCCCACTTATAAATTGAGTGGAATACTCAGACTTCGGACATCATCTATACCTAAAAATTATGCAATATTTTCAAGATTATCACTAAAATGTCACTTTTATTATTAAAGGAAACAGCTGTGAGTATATTTCTCTCGTGCAAAGACGGAAATAATAATTTAAAAAAGGTGAAGAGCCCCGTCACGCTAGGCGGCGTTTAGGGAATATTGTGTTAGTTACCATCATTGTTATAGACCATTGGCACATGATTATTGTGGTAATGTGATTGGCATTACGCCAAAGACGAAAATGTGTGGATATATTCTTATTCATTATCATAATTGGGGTCCAGTATTAATTTCAACATTGTGCTGGCAACTCCAGCAACGCAGCTGACACCAAATAGATCTTGTTCTTCTAGACCTGTGGATTACTCTACCGAGTGGAGTGACGTTTTCTGCCCAAGCTCGCGCCCTGGAGAAGAATTCAATAAACTAATTATCATCATCATCTGTCACCTTCTTGTGTGTAAAAGAATTACAACAATCACATTTATTTATTTGTTCGTCATTGCCATTGTGTGCCGTCTCCGCATCAAAGGTTGGATACCATGGAGCGCCATTCCGCTCTTTCTCTTGCTTATATGATGCAGGTTGTCATAGGTTGACTTGTCTTTCTTTTGATGTTACTCGTCCATGTTAGTCTTGGTCTGCCTCAGCCTCAATTACCTTGTATTTTCCCTTCCAAGATTACTTTTAGTGGCTGCTATTAACACGCCCCAAAAATCGAATTTGTCTTGTTTGAATTGTGTTTAGTATTTCTCTTTTCAATTTTAGTTTCCTTATTTCATTTATTAGCTGTTTATTTAAGATGAACTTAACGTGGCCAAGTTGAAATTTCGAAGTTCAACTTTTACAATGCGCCAGATTAGTTCCGAATATTTGTTTTCCGAACATACTGTGTGTTTGTCCCCGATTGTCTGACAACAACAACGCGCAGAATGTTTATTTCCGATTGTCTTGCACAAACACATGAGATATTTGTTTTGTATTGTCTTACATCAACTAACGGAATATTTATTCTCCTTACAATAATACGCAGAATATTTATTCTTGGTTTGCCATAAAACAACATTTAGGATATGTATTCTCCTTTTGTCAGGAACAACACGCGGGATATTTATTCTCCATTGTCTTAACATGCAGGAAATCTATTCTCGATTTGTCTTACAACAACACGCAATTTATTTATTCTCCATTTGTCTTACAACAACACGCAGTGTATCTTTTCTCCATTTGTCTTACAACAACACGCAATTTATTTATTCTCCATTTGTCTTACAACAACACGCAGTATATCTTTTCTCCATTTGTCTTACAACAACAAGCAATTTATTTATTCTCCATTTGTCTTACAACAACACGCGGTATATCTTTTCTCCATTTGTCTTACAACAACACGCGGTATATCTTTTCTCCATTTGTCTTACAACAACACGCAAGATATTTATTCTCTATTTCTCTTACAACAACACGCAGGATATTTATCTTTATTTGTCTTGTAAAAACACGCAAGATATTTATTCTCTATGTGTCTTGTAAAAACACGCAGGATATTTATTCTTTATTTGACTTACAACAACACGCAGGATATTTATTCTTTATTTGACTTACAACAACACGCAGGATATTATTCTTTATTTGACTTACAACAACACGCAGGATATTTATTCTCTATTTGTCTTGTAACAACACGCAGGATATTTATTCTCTATTTGTCTTGTAACAACACGCAGGATATTTATTCTCTGTTTGTCTTGTAACAACACGCAGGATATATATTCTCTATTTCTCTTACAACAACACGCAGGATATTTATTCTTTATTTGACTTACAACAACACGTAGGATATTTATTCTTACAACCATATTGAGCATTTTAAACATATGAGTAGGTGAGTGAGGTGTGGCGAGACTAAAGAATGAGTGACCGAGTCCGTGTTCCTTACAATGGGCAGGTTTTCGCAAAAGTTTAAAATAGAAACTAGACATTTATTTATTGTTTATATTTATAACAAACTTTAAAATTCATGTTTAACTTGTCCATCTTTTATCTATTTCCAACTGCACGTTTGTTGTCCTTCCTCAGTTATTTTCTTGTCGTTTTATTAAGAAGTATTGGTCTTGTGGCGCATATTTTTTTTTTATCTCAGTGTTTTCGTTTCAGTCTTCATGATGTTGGAAGTTATATTGTGTGTTTTTTTTTAATGGATTGTAATTCGTGATCAATCACGTTTCTGAAGTTCTGTTCTATATCATTACTGGTTTATGTTTGTTAAGTTTGTTGTACGGCTTATATTTTTCCTGATTTTTAAAATCATTTTGCAGCTCGTGTTTCTACGCCAAATAGGAGAAAATGAAATATATATATATATAGGGAGATAAAGAGGTAAGAAAGAAAGGAAGGTATGAAGGTAGGAAGGAAGGAAGGAAGAAAGTAGGAAAGGAAGGAAGGAAGGAAGGTGGGAAGAAAGAAAGAAAGGAAGGAAGGAAGAAAGAGAAAGAAAGAAAGAAAGAAAGAAAGAAAGAAAGAAAGAAAGAAAGAAAGAAAAGAAAGAAAGAAAGAAAGAAAGAAAGAAAGAAAGAAAGAAAGAAAGAAAGAAAGAAAGAAAGAAAGAAGATATGACAGGCCAAAAAGGTAAAAGACAGTTAAATAAGAAAAACGGAAAGAAAATTAATATCATGACTTGTAAATATCAAAAACGATAAAATAAAATAGGTATCTAGCTGGTATGGTCAACAATATCCAGTTAGTGTTGTCAACAATTACTAGCTAGTATTATCAACAATATCCAACTGGTATTGTCTACAATATCTAACTGGTGTTGTTAACAATATCTAGTTGGTGTTGTCAACAATATCTAGTTGTGTTGTCAACAATATATTGTTGGTGTTGTCCACAATATCTAGCTGGTGTTGTTAACAATATCTAACTGGTGTTGTTAACAATATCTAGTTGGTGTTGTCAACAATATCTAGTTGTGTTGTCAACAATATATTGTTGGTGTTGTCCACAATATCTAGCTGGTGTTGTCAACAATATCTAACTGGTGTTGTCAACAATATCTAGCTGGTGTTGTCAACAATATCTTGTTGGTGTTGTCCACAATATCTTGTTGGTGTTGTCAACACTATCTTGTTGGTATTGTCAACAATATCTAGTTGGTGTTGTCAACAATATCTAGTTGGTATTGTCAACAATATCTAGTTGGTGTTGTCAACAATATCTTGTTGGTGTTGTCAACAATATCTTGTTGGTGTTGTCCACAATATCTTGTTGGTGTTGTCAACAATATCTAGTTGGTGGTGTCAACAATATCTAGTTGGTGTTGTCAACAATATCTAGTTGGTGTTCTCAATACTTTATAGCTGGTATTGTTAACAATATCTCGCTGGTATTGTCAACAATATATAGCTGGTGTTGTCAGCATTGTTTAGTTTTTGCTGTCAACAATTTACTGCTTCGATAGGTCACTGTCTAGGAACAGTCCTAGCTTATTCTTGAGGATTTTATTCCAACCTGTTGTATTCTCACAACATCCTCTCTTAAATCCCTGGCCAGCCTGAAAGTATATAACATGGGTCTTCACGATGTTGCCCCTAAATATGTCTACAATAACTACCACAAGCTAGACCACAACTCAGTTGTTACCATGAAGCTGAATCACTGATTCTGGAGACGTCGATTCTGGACCTTCAGAAGCATAAGCTACGAGTCCGTCAAACTATTTACCTCACTCAGTTATATAAGACCAAAACACAACACAGGGAGCCTTCAATAAACGTTACGAGAACACCAGACCTAAGGGTCGACCACGAAAAAGATGGATTGATGGAATATTAGAATGACCAGGAAACATAACAGCCATCAGAGGCTAACAGAAGGGCAAGAGACATCAAATTATACCTCTTCTCGATGCTGAAAGGCAAATGAGGAAGGAAAGAAGAAAAAGATTCACTTTTGTCTTTGAAACCAATTTGAAGGTGGCAGATTGTTTCCCCATCTCCATTCTTCTCATTCTTCTTCAGCGTGCAAGTCTTGTGACCATGCGGTCATGACTCTTTGTTCTGTTTCATGATGGAACAACATCATCATGACAAACGGTGAGCTGGTCGTATGGGGGATATTCAAATATGCGTGTATGTCCTGATTTTTCCCATAAACCTGCGCCGCGGCTGACACACTTAGGCTTCGGCCTGTTGGATCTTGGTTTTGACGTGATTGGGTGGATGCCAACCATTTGCATTTAGAGAATGTTGTGACTAAACCCTACCCTGCAATGATTCTCTCTTTGATTCTAAACGTAAAACTATTGTCTCGTAGAACAGTGTGAGTGTTATATATATATATATATATTAAATTTAAATCGCTTTCTTTAAATTGACCAGCGAACTTGTGTCATAAATACGTATTTCTAGCTCAACGAGTTCAAATTGAGAACCGAAAATAATAGAATAGAATCACAGTGCATTAGCGGATTTATTGATTTAAAGTAATCAAAGATGTTTATGTGTCTATCACTCGTTTCGTGGGGGATAAGAGAAAGAAACGTGCCTTTGTAATCAAATCAGAGTGACTGCCCTGTTGTATGCATTCTAGAACGGAACCTGCAGCATGTGTGTTGTGAAACTTCGAATAAATAGCTTGTAGTCAGGATCTTATATATCAAATTAATTTAAGACTGAACCAATTTGAGGGTTTACAAGATCTGCAAGAACTTAAAAACATCGTCCACAAATTGAGAGCAATGGTTTTTCTCTTGTGCCGTGTTTGGCCTCAGTGGTATCATGAATGCAATTTTACCAGTGGTTTGTGAAAATTGTAAGTAATAACTGTAGATGGACTGTAAACGGAGTTAATATCAACAAGCGGGGCTTTGCGACCCTGTTGTAGAGTGGTAATGAGTCTGTCTCAGTGCATGTTAGTGACGAGTTCAGGGAGGTAATAATTATATAATGGTGAATAAATTCCCCTTGTACTTCCCCCATTTCCAAACGTAATCTCACAAAATGTAAAACTGACAAACAATAATCTCCAGATAGCTAATAGCGAAGTCACACTTATTGTCAAATTATCCACTTGTTCTCACTTTGATTCAAATTCACCACTCGACTACACTTATTTTCAATGTCTTTACATGCTTTCACTTGCCTTTATTCTTTTTTTTTCTTTTTTTTTTCTTTTTTTTTTTACTTTGCTTCAGTTTCTTCACTTGTCTTCATTCGTATTAATTGCCTTCACTTAGTTGCATTTGTCTTTATATTAATTGTATTCACTTTTATTCATGTGTCTTTCTTTATATTATCTTCACTTATATTCAATTTTCATCACTCGTCTTCAATTTCTTCACTTGCATTAATTTGTCTTTACTTGTCTATCCTTGGCTCAATTTCTTCGCCTGTCTTTAGTTTCTTTATCTTGTTCAATTGTGTTCACTTTGTTTCTTGACTTTCCAGCCTTTGTTTTCAATTTCGTCATTTGCATCGCTTGCCTTAACATGCCCTCATGGTCTTTGTTTTCTTCACATCCTTATCTCTTCTTTCATTTTATTTTTCCAGCTGCCACAAAATGTTCATCTAGTTCTATTTTCATATCATGACCGCAAAGGTATTGATTGTTTTTTTTTTCTGATGTTTGAAACTAGATTTCTGTTTACATTAGGCCTCTTTTATGGAGATTTTTCTATTACTCGCTTTTGGTCTCTTTTAGGAAGCCCTTTATTACTATCCTTTGGTCTCTTTTAAGAAGCCCTTTATTACTCTCCTTAGTCTCTTTTATGAAGTCCTTTATTACTCTCTTTGGTCTCTTTTATGAAGCCCTTTATTACTATCTTTTGGTCTCTTTTAGGAAGTCCTTTATTACTCTCTTTGGTCACTTTTATGAAGTCCTTTATTACTCTCTTTGGTCTCTTTTATGAAGTCCTTTATTACTCTCTTTGGTCTCTTTATGAAGTCCTTTATTACTCTCTTTGGTCTCTTTTATGAAGTCCTTTATTATTCTCTTTGGTCTCTTTTATGAAGTCCTTTATTATTCTCTTTGTCCTCTTTTATGAAGTCCTTTATTACTCTCATTGGCCTCTTTTAGGAAGTCCTTTATTACTCTCTTTGGCCTTTTTTATGAAGTCCTTTATTACTCTCTTTGGTCTCTTTTAGGAAGTCCTTTATTACTCTCTTTGGCCTCTTTTAGGAAGTCCTTTATTACTCTCTTTGGTCTCTTTTATGAAGTCCTTTATTACTCTCTTTGGTCTCTTTTATGAAGTCCTTTATTACTCTCTTTGGTCTCTTTTATGAAGTCCTTTATTACTCTCTTTGGTCTCTTTTAGGAAGTCCTTTATTACTCTCTTTGGCCTCTTTTTGGAAGTCCTTTATTACTCTCTTTGGCCACTTTTATGAAGTCCTTTATTACTCTCTTTGGTCTCTTTTAGGAAGTCCTTTATTACTCTCTTTGGTGTCTTTTATGAAGTCCTTTATTACTCTCTTTGGTCTCTTTTATGAAGTCCTTTATTACTCTCTTTGGTCTCTTTTATGAAGTCCTTTATTACTCTCTTTGGTCTCTTTTAGGAAGTCCTTTATTACTCTCTTTGGCCTCTTTTTGGAAGTCCTTTATTACTCTCTTTGGCCACTTTTATGAAGTCCTTTATTGCTCTCTTTTGCCACTTTTATGAAGTCCTTTATTACTCTCTTTTGGCCCGTTTTAGGAAGCCCTTTATTACGCTCTTTTGGCCTCTGTTAGAAAGCCCTTTATTACTCTCTTTTGGCCTCTTTTAGGAAGCCCTTTATTACTCTCTTTTGGCCTCTTTTAGGAAGCCCATTATTACTCTCTTTTGGCCTCTTTTAGGAAGCCCTTTATTACTCTCTTTTGGCCTCTTTTAGGAAGCCCATTATAACTCTCTTTTGGCCCGTTTTAGGAAGCCCTTTATTACTCTCTTTTGCCACTTTTAGGAAGCCCTTTATTACTCTCTTTTGGCCCGTTTTAGGAAGCCCTTTATTACGCTCTTTTGGCCTCTTTTAGAAAGCCCTTTATTACTCTCTTTTGGCCTCTTTTAGGAAGCCCTTTATTACTCTCTTTTGGCCTCTTTTAGGAAGCCCATTATTACTCTCTTTTGGCCTCTTTTAGGAAGCCCTTTATTACTCTCTTTTGGCCTCTTTTAGGAAGCCCATTATTACTCTCTTTTGGCCCGTTTTAGGAAGCCCTTTATTACTCTCTTTTGGCCTCTTTTAGAAAGCCCTTTATTACTCTCTTTTGACCTCTTTTAGGAAGCCCTTTATTACTCTCTTTGGCCTCGTTTAGGAAGCCCATTATTACTCTCTTTTGGCCTCTTTTAGGAAGCCCATTATTACTCTCTTTTGGCCTCTTTTAGGAAGCCCTTTATTACTCTCTTTTGGCCTCTTTTAGGAAGCCCATTATTACTCTCTTTTGGCCCGTTTTAGGAAGCCCTTTATTACTCTCTTTTCCCACTTTTATGAAGTCCTTTATTACTCTCTTTTGGCCCGTTTTAGGAAGCCCTTTATTACGCTCTTTTGGCCTCTTTTAGAAAGCCCTTTATTACTCTCTTTTGGCCTCTTTTAGGAAGCCCTTTATTACTCTCTTTTGGCCTCTTTTAGGAAGCCCATTATTACTCTCTTTTGGCCTCTTTTAGGAAGCCCTTTATTACTCTCTTTTGGCCTCTTTTAGGAAGCCCATTATTACTCTCTTTTGGCCCGTTTTAGGAAGCCCTTTATTACTCTCTTTTGGCCTCTTTTAGAAAGCCCTTTATTACTCTCTTTTGACCTCTTTTAGGAAGCCCTTTATTACTCTCTTTGGCCTCGTTTAGGAAGCCCATTATTACTCTCTTTTGGCCTCTTTTAGGAAGCCTTTTATTACTCTCTTTTGGCCTCTTTTAGGAAGCTCTTTATTACTCTCTTTTGGCCTCTTTTAGGAAGCCCTTTATTACTCTCTTTGGTCTCTTTTATAAAGTCCTTTATTACTCTCTTTGGCCTCTTTTAGGAAGTCCTTTATTACTCTCTTTGGTCTCTTTTAGGAAGTCCTTTTCTACTCTCTTTGGTCTCTTTTAGGAACTCATTTATTACTCTCTTTGGCTTCTTATAGGAAGTCCTTTATTACTCTCTTTGGCCTCTTTTAGGAAGTCCTTTATTACTCTCTTTGGCCTCTTATAGAAGTCCTTTATTACTCTCTTTGGCCTCTTTTATGAAGCCCTTTATTACTCTCCTTTGTCCTCTTTAATGAAGTTCGCATTACTCTCTTTAACTGTCCATATTACTCATGACATTATTTTCTGTAATGCCAGATTCATGTGGCCTCCAGTGATTATTTTGTCTGTTACTCGAATGTCCATGATTCACTTCCACATGTTAAGATTGGCTCAATATAAACGCTGAAGAACAATTTTTTTAATTCTTTTGATAAAAATTGCTCATATAATATCTTTCTCATTTTTGGAATGCCGCTTTTGCTGTAGCTATCCTGCAACATGCCTCTGTTGTACATCTACAGGCATCGTCCCTGTGTATTTAAATTCATTGATCTATTTTAAGATTTTAAGATCATACTTTAACTCTGCTTTTAGGAGGTATCTTTTTTTTTTTGTTACAGCCATTAATTAGGTATGTCTACAGCTAAGGCCAAAGCCTTAATGTTAGCGTGCCATCACTAGAAAGTTAATAGTCATTTTCTCGAAGCTTATTTTTGCTCTTAAAGATTGGGGTTGTCATCTGAATTCATCGGGTTGCTTTTATTGTGAAAGGAAGGAAGGAAGGAAGGAAGGAAGGAAGGAAGGAAGGAAGGAAGGAAGGAAGGAAGGAAGGAAGGAAGGAAGGAAGGAAGGAAGGAAGGAAGGGAGGGAGGGAGGGAGGAAGGAAGGAAAGGAAGGAAGGAAGGAAGGAAGGAAGGAAGGAAGGAAGGAAGGAAGGAAGGAAGGAAGGAAGGGAAGGAAGGAAGGAAGGAAGGAAGGAAGGAAGGAAGGAAGGAAGGAAGGAAGGAAGAAGGAAGGAAGGAAGGAAGGAAGGAAGGAAGGAGGAAGGAAGGAAAGGAAGGAAGGAAGGAAGGAAGGAAGGAAGGAAGGAAGGAAGGAAGGAAGGGAAGGAAGGAAGGAAGGAAGGAAGGAAGGAAGGAAGGAAGGAAGGAAGGAAGGAAGGAAGGAAGGAAGGAAGGAAGGAAGGGAAGGAAGGAAGGAAGGAAGGAAGGAAGGAAGGAAGGAGAACAAGTGAGAAAAAGAGGGGGAAAAGTAGAAAGTGTGACAATACGTAATAAAGGAAAAAACGAGAGTCAAAATAAAAGAAAGAAAGAAAGAAAGAAAGAAGAGAATAAAAAGAAGAAAACGAGAGAGAGAGAAAGAGAGAGAGAGAGAGAGATAGAGAGATGCAATGTAAATTAGCATGGAAGATACAGAGAAAGGTAAGAGCACGCAAATCTTATTCGATGTTTTTCCCTGCAGCTGATGATAGACTTGGAAAGCTTCATTCTTCGAAGATAACGCGGAGTTCTGTGTGTCGCGAAATATGTTAGCGTGCCGCTGTGAGCATGCGTGCCGTAGGATGGCCACTCATGGACCAGATGAACTGACATCCATGGTCTATTATCTTCGTATCCATCGTCTACCAGCTGATTAATTCAGTTCATGTCTAGCAATTGGCCCTTTATCTGTAGGCACACAAAGACAATTAAAACGATATGTAGCAAGATGCCAATAATGAAAGTGACATAACATAAGCAGGACGTGTAATGAGAGAGACGCGTAAAGAAAATGGTATGTAATGAGAAGTGTTTGTAGAGAGATCGACATTTAATGAGAATAGAATGTAATGAAAAGAGCGTGCAACGATAAAAACACGTAATCAATGCTAACAGAAACAAATATGGGGAAGACAAAGAAAATTGTGACAGAAGAAAGAAAGAATGAAAGAAATAAAGAAAGATTAAGAAAGAAAGAAGGAAAGAAAGGAAAAAAGAAAGAAACAAACAAACAAACAATCAATCAAACAAACAAACAAAGAAAAAAAAAAAGAAAAAAAAACGAAAAAAACGAAGAAAGAAAGAAAGAAAGAAAGAAGAAAGAAAGAAAGAAAGAAAGAAAGAAAGAAAGAAAGAGGAGAGACCATAAAGAGAATATGCGATGTAATAAAGTGTGATAACGACAAGGACAAACTAACAATTAGATAGGTAAGTAAAACATATATTTGTCTGTGAAAGAATATTCACTGTCTTCTCTAAACAGAAACCTATTGCAGAGACACATCGCTTCAGAATATGACTTATTGATTCGCCTTAAACTTTTGACATGAGCTAGCTCTGCCGGCCTCTTCCATTATAGATCAGATCTGACACCATGCAACATTATAGCCCAATAGATGATACAACATTAAGTGGGGCTTTTTATGTCTAAAGATCTTACCAGTAGTGCTTGCTTGTATGCGTTTGCCCGATGACTAAAGGCGTACACTTCTCCGTCATCCGTACCGGGTTGTATTCCCTCTTCGATCCCTACTCGCTTGGACAGACTACAGAGTCTGTTACTGGAGGCACCACGGAGAGGTGGAGCAGGGTGTGGATGGTTCTGTTTCACTGTTACCGCCATTTGGTGGTTTAAACCAACCGTGAGTCGCTAAAAGGATTCCAGCTCTATTACCGCCATTTGGGGGTTTAAACCAACTTTGAGTTGTTGACAGGATTCCAGCTTTACGACCATCATTTGAGGGTTTATACCAACTTATATATATATAAGACAATGGTATTTTTATAATAAAAGTATAAAGTAAGGAGCCCGTCACGTCAAGTGGCGTATAGGATATATTGTGTTAGTGACCATAATTTATACAGACCGTCGGCACATGATTTTTGGGGTAATGTGGTCGGTATTACGCCCTTGCCGCTTTGCTTTCCCAGAAAAAAACATCCGTTACCCATTTAAGGCTGGGTGACCCGGAAGCCTTCTATCAGATTCGAACCCGGCCTTTCTCCTTTGTAGACCAGTTCACTAACCACTGAGCTATCGCAGCTCCCTATTAATATCATGTTCTGTTATATTTACCAAATAATGTTATATTTACCAAATAATGTTATATTTATCAAATTATATTATATTTATTAATACGTCACATTCATTACATTGAAATAATGGAACAGGTAATAACTGAGAGGGGAACTTCAGTGACCATAAAGTTTTTAATTATAACCGGATGCGTTCTAGACCGTTCAGTCTGAAATATAAGCATCTCCTAAATTCACCTGGTAATCTTAGACCAAATACAAAATAAAAAAAAGTAGGTTGTTTGTTAGCTTTGGCAAAGATATAATTAGAAGAAAGTAAAAAGTTGTAAAAACCATTCCTCAGAAAGTGGCAAATTAAAAGGGATCGAGATCACCGACCTTCCGGTAGCCATGATCGAAGATTGACAAATTCGACATTTTCGTGGAAAGCAATATTCAATTTTTAAATACAAAACATTTTGAAATAAAAAAAATATAGCTTCATCCAATCGCTTAGAATGGATGGATAATAAAAGACGATTGTCTATAATTTATCTTTCTGGAAGGACACAAAAGTGCAAATCAACTAAAGTACCAATGACAAACAACTGTGACGTGTGTATCTTCGTTACAACTGAATAGTTCACTTAATTATTACGATTTTAATCATATTTATTTTTGATGTAAAGTTTTTAAAATAATAAGTGTTGCATTCTCGTGTCGTATCTTTGTCTGTCATATCAAATATCCTGCTTTCTTTCAATATAATATTGTGAGGTTTTTTAATGTCGTTCTCTTTTGAGATAAAAATTTTGTTCATCTGGTAATATTAGACCAGCCACAAAAATAAAGCAGGTAGTTTATCAGCTTTGACAAAGATATAATTAGAAGAAAGTAAAAAGTTGTAAAAACCATTCCTTAGAAAGTGGCAAATTAAAAGGGATCGAGATCACCGACCTTCCGGTAGCCATGTCGTCTAGTAGCTGGCGGAAGTCCGGGCTCGATGACTCGCGCTGGACCTGTATGATCTCCAGTCTCATCTTCTCAAACTACAGATCTTACCGGTGGTTGGGTGTCTTAGGTAGCACGATTTTATTCACACGGCTGGGGTGTTCCCCCAAGACCGTCCTTTAAGGGCTTGTGCTCTTAGAGTTATTTAAGTCGTCACAAGTGATGAATTTCGTTTGCCTTTTCTTTTCTTTTTTCCTTCTTCATTTCTGTTTCATCATTTTTCATTGTTCCGGCGCATTTTCTTCAACTTATGATATCATCATTTCTAGTCGAAATAAGGAAGATGGAAGAAAGAATTGATCAGCTACAAGCCGGTGACACCACCGAACAAAATGTCCCGACTTGAGTATTTTCGGCTCTTCATCATCGTGTGATGATCTTTATCATAGTCCAGATATGAGTACTTGAAATCTTGAGCCTGAAGGACCAGG
>JAVIAB010000139.1:91844254-91916754 GCA_032433765.1 Megaustenia siamemsis | reverse complement strand
AGAAAACAGAGTCCTTGAATCTTGAACGAGACATAAGAAAAGTGTGGAAGCTTGTAAAACAGCTGAATGATGAGGGTACAGAAAGGAACACCAAAATTACACTGAAGAAGGATGGAAACATTCTAACAGGTAAACATGCAGCAAATTACATTGCAGACTCCTTTGCAGATGACAACAATATTGAAATTAGCCTAGAAAAAGGACAAGAGACCCGTTTAAAACAACAAAATGCAAGACAAGAAGAGACCACACATGAAGTCGTGGAAATACCCATTACACAAAGAGAGCTAGAGCTGGCAATATCCAAATTAAAAATGAAAAAGTCACCAGGCAGTGATGGAGTGTCCAATGAAATGATTAAGAACTTTGGAACTGCAGCTAAAGCAAAACTACTGCAGATCTACAACATTTGCTGGATCACAGGTAGAGTGCCACAGGCATGGAGAGAAGCAATTATGATACCATTACTAAAGCCAGGAAAAGATGGTTCAACGACATCCAGCTATAGACCAATCAGCCTTACAAGCTGTTTGTGTAAAACAATGGAACGTATAATCAATCTCAGACTGCAGTGGTACCTGGAAAGTGAAAATCTCCTTGTCCCACAACAAGCAGGCTTTAGACAGTGTTACTCTACCGAAGATCAGGCAACCTATCTTTCCCAGGAAATTGAGGATGCGTTTCAATAAAAGAAACTGGTACTATCAGCATGGATAGACCTAAAGAAAGCATTTGATAAGGTATGGAAGGAAGGGCTTTTGAAGAAACTGAGAAATTATGGAGTAAATGGCAGGATGTACAAATGGGTCAAAGCATACCTGCATAACAGGAGAGCCAGAGTGCAACTGGGTGGTCTTAAGAGTAAGAAGGTCTTATTGCGCCAGGGCGTTCCACAAGGAGGGGTACTATCTCCAACACTTTTTCTGACCCACAGCAATGACCTAGTTACTGAACTACCACATGACATCAAAGTGGCAATGTGTGCAGATGACTTGGTAATGTGGTGCACAGAGGAGTATGCAACAGTGGCCTCCAAATTGCTACAAAGAGCTATGAATGCACTGAATTCATGGACAAATAGATGGTGTATCAGCATCAATACAGACAAATGCAGGACTACACTTTTCACACTCTCCCCAAAACAAAAAGCAGGAGCCATCTACATAAACAATGAGCCTGTGAAAGAAGACATACAAGCAACATATCTCGGAGTTACATTTGATAACAAACTATCTTGGAAACAGCAGATAAATAAGGCAACCCAAAAAGCAAGGAGGAAATTGACTATTCTAAGAATGTTGTGTGGAACCACATGGGGTGCGAGTGGGAAAATACTCAGTAAAGTTTACCAACAGAGTATACGCCCACATTTAGAATATGGATCATCCGCATGGTGCTCAGCATCAAACACCACACTACAAGAACTGGATAAAGTACAAAACCAGGCACTTAGGGTCATCACAGGAGCAATGAAATCAACACCAATATTGGAGATGGAAAAATTGTGGAGGATACCAGCACTGAGAGAACGGAGAGACACAAAGGTGCTGATACAGGCAGAAAAATTTGCATGCATGCAAATGACATCCAATGAAGGACCGATTCCAAAATCTTGCATTGGGACGTCTTAAGAGAAGCAGTTTTATCCACCAAGCCAAGCGTATTAGTAGACAAACACCAGACATGCCAAGAGTTGTTAACCCCGTACTGCCCATACCAGAACAGACTCCCTGGACAGATGAATCAGGATTATCAGTTCAAATACGGACAGAAGTGAAAGGAATAGTTGACAAAGAGGAACAGAATAGTCTACAGCGAAAAACAATAACTCTCAGTTTCCTGGATGAAGAATACCCACAAGACCTATGGATCCGTGTGTACACAGATGGATCAGCACAGAATGCAGAAAAGAATGGGGGAGCAGGTGCGTATATAGAGTACCTAAATAACACTAGGGATATGAATAAAATAGCAACAGGGAAATATTGTCACAATTATGATGCAGAAATACAAGCAATAAAGTTGGCAATAGAAAAACTGCTGAACAGTAATCTTAGCCCACAGCCTGTAGTGTTTTTGACAGATGCAAGATCAGTACTCCAGGCACTACAATCCAGAAAATTACCACATCTGCAGACCTTATTGACTGAACTCTGCAAGCACCACAGGGTTGCCCTGCAGTGGATCCCGTCTCACTGTGGAATACCAGGAAATGAGAAAGCAGATCAGTTGGCAAAGGACGGTTCAACAGGCACACAACTAGATACACCGGTAACATACCATCATAAGAAACAGATAATCAAATCAATCAGAGGACCACAAGCCCCAAATCAGGATGCCTTTCATAATATGAATAGATATGAACAAGTTATCATTATACGCCTAAGAACAGGACACAATCGACTTCATAGTCACATGTATACAAAATTCAAGATCGGCACATCAACTACTTGTACATGTGGAATGGCACCCCAGACTGCTGAACACATACTTCAAGACTGCACTGAATATAGTAGACTGAGGAAAATCCATTGGCCCATAGATACAACACTACAGACAAAACTATATGGGTCACTGCAACAATTACAAAAGACAGTAAAATTCATACAGGAAACGACATTGCTCATATAGACAATACTTCGAGCGAACGAAAGATAGATAGATCATTAATTTATCAACGGATATATAAGATTTCGATAGACTTTTCTTTAAAAAAATTGTTCTTTAAAATAACACATTTAAGAATATTAATATCCTGTCTTCTGGGGAGCCGCGAGAGCTCAGTGGTTAGTGAACTGGGGAGCCGCGAGAGCTCAGTGGTTAGTGAACTGGGGAGCCGCGAGAGCTCAGTGGTTAGTGAACTGGGGAGCCGCGAGAGCTCAGTGGTTAGTGAACTGGGGAGCCGCGATAGCTCAGTGGTTAGTGAACTGGGGAGCCGCGATAGCTCAGTGGTTAGTGAACTGGGGAGCCGCGATAGCTCAGTGGTTAGTGAACTGGGGAGCCGCGAGAGCTCAGTGGTTAGTGAACTGGGGAGCCGCGAGAGCTCAGTGGTTAGTGAACTGGGGAGCCGCGAGAGCTCAGTGGTTAGTGAACTGGGGAGCCGCGAGAGCTCAGTGGTTAGTGAACTGGGGAGCCGCGAGAGCTCAGTGGTTAGTGAACTGGGGAGCCGCGAGAGCTCAGTGGTTAGTGAACTGGGGAGCCGCGAGAGCTCAGTGGTTAGTGAACTGGGGAGCCGCGAGAGCTCAGTGGTTAGTGAACTGGGGAGCCGCGAGAGCTCAGTGGTTAGTGAACTGGGGAGCCGCGAGAGCTCAGTGGTTAGTGAACTGGGGAGCCGCGAGAGCTCAGTGGTTAGTGAACTGGGGAGCCGCGAGAGCTCAGTGGTTAGTGAACTGGGGAGCCGCGAGAGCTCAGTGGTTAGTGAACTGGGGAGCCGCGAGAGCTCAGTGGTTAGTGAACTGGGGAGCCGCGAGAGCTCAGTGGTTAGTGAACTGGGGAGCCGCGAGAGCTCAGTGGTTAGTGAACTGGGCTACAAAGGACAAGAGGTCGGGTTCGATCCTGATCGACGACTTACGGGTTCACCCAGCCGTAAATGGGTACCGGATTTTTAAAATGGGAAAGTAAAGCGCCACGGGCGTGATACCTACCCCACTACCCCAAAAAACCATGTGCCGAAGGTCTATAAAAAATATTGGTCACTAACACTATATTCCCTATACGCCACTTGGCGTGACGAGGCCCCCTTTTTTTTTTATTACTTCTGTCTTCTGTTTCCTGTTCTCTGTAGTCTTTACAGTAAGATATGTCTCCTAATCCCACTGTTGGTTACAAATTTGTATTTGTGCCCCCAATAATAAATGTTTATCGTTCAAATAACAAATTCACAAACCCATCAAACATATATTCACAGTTTCTTTGTCATAAATTTATACAGCCTCTAACAATAACTACACACGAAGGTGACAAGTCAACCTCTAACAATAAATACACATGACATATTCTTCTTCTCCTTTCCTTCCTCATTTGCCTTTCAGCGTCGATGGGAGATATAATTTGCGGACTTTTGCTCTTCTGTTTACCTCTGCTGTTGTTATGTTTCCTAGTGCTTCTAATATTCAATCGACCCATCTTTTTCGTGGTCGACCCTTGGGTCTGGTGTTCTCACAACATTTGTTGAAAGCTCGTTGTGTTGTGTTTTGTTCTTTCTGCCTTGTCACGTGGCCAAACCATTTTATCTGTTGTTTCCTTATATATTCTATGGCGGGGGCTATTCCTAGCTTTTTTCTCAGTTCTTCATTTCTGATCTTATCTCTCAGACTGTTTCCTGTCATTCGTCTAACACATTTCATCTCTGTAGAGGTTATTTTTCTTATTGTTCTTGCATCTAGGGTCCAGGTCTGGCATTGGTAGCACAACGTTGGTATGAAGATTGTATTGTATAGTGCTCGTTTTGCCTCCAGAGTTATTTCCTTGTTGGACAATAGTGGTGATAACTGTCCGATGATTTGACAAGCTTTGTTGCATCTTGATTCTATCTCTGCCGTTTGAAAATTATCGTTTGTCATTAGACTTCCTAGGTATTTGAATTCCTCTACTTGTTTTAGTTGTCTGCCTTCTATAGTTATGCTGATGTTCTGTTTTGACGTTCATGACTTCTGTTTTGTTGATGTTGATTTTCATGTTGTATTTTGTGCCTGAGATGTTGAGTTTGTTTAAGTGTTCTTGTAGGTCTTCTATTGTTTCATGTATTAATGCCTAATCTTATGCAAATAGAAGCTCGTTGATCTCCTCTGTCTCTGATTGGTTGGTTAGCTTGCATATATGGTCCATGTATGTTATAAACAGTAGGGGGGGATAGTACGTACCCCGTCTTACGCCTGACCTAACTACGAAGTGGTCTGTGTAGCCTGCTGCTGTTCTGACCCTGCAGCTGCTGTTGACGTAGAGGCTTTTAATAAGTTTGGTTAGATGTTGGCTTACTCCGTATGTTGTCAGTATCTCCCAAAGTTGTTCTCTGATTACTCTGTCGAATGCATTTTCCTGGTCAATGAAGGCTATGTATAAGTTTTGATTGTGTTCTGTCGTTTTTTCTGCAAGCTGTTTTAGTGTGAATAGTGCGTCGGTACATCCTCTGTTTTTTTTCGGAACCCTATTTGAGAGTCGATTAACTGTAGTTCCATTAGTGATCTCAGCTTTTTTCCAAGATTTTGGCGTATAGCTTTCCTATATGGCTGAGAAGAGATATACCTCTATATTGATTGCAGTCTCTTTTGCTACCTTTCTTTTTCCATATTGGTATGATGATTGCCTGTTGCCAGTCTTCTGGGGCTTGTTGTTGGTGCCATGCTGCATTAAATATTCTGTGCAGCCATTGCATTCCTGTTTCTCCTGCTGCTGCTATTATTTCTATTGGTATGTTATCTATCCCCGACGCTTTATTTCTTGGTGCATATTGGATTACTTCTTCGATTTCCTGATTCATAATGTTAAGTCAAGACGAAAAGGATGAAAGTGACGTCACAGAAGATCAGTACAACAAATAATAGAAAAAGGAAAAGCGATCGGAAAGTATACATGAAGAAATAGAAGCAAACACGTGCAAGTTGAATAGACAACAATTCAGAAAAGATTTATAATGAAAGAAAACCTAATAACATGTAGCTCACAAGAAATCGATAAAAGAGTTCGAAAAGTAGAGATATTGCTATGAATTGAAAGGCGACAAAATAGTGTTAATAATATAAAGTAGAAAAAGAAAGCGTGGATCATAAAAAAATAAAACGAATTGTTGGAGATTCCTCATTTGCTGCTTTCGATTCCTTTGATCGTGTGAACTTGCCTCTCTGAAATGTTTGGCAATGGAGAGATATAGGAGCAACATGCTATAGATCGATGAAAGTCCAAAATTAATAAAAGTAGGGGAGAGTTGAAATAAGAAGACATATGGTATGAAACTCTGATTAAATGATAAGAAATATTTCATTCCCATTGTTTCAGTTTTGTTGAAAAGATAGTTCCTGGAGTAATAACCACACAACTACCAACTGTAATTATTTGGTGTATAGTCACGACCAGTCCAATACACCCACGTCGATTTTAACCAGAGCACTACCTTTTGTTTCTCCACAGACATAAATATCCTGTATCCACAAGCCAGCAGTTGTCCAGCGAGGACATAAAGGAAGCAGCCATCTCAAGATCAAGACCAGATAAATCAAACCAATCTACGGGTGTAGAAACGAATCTTAGCTTGTTATTAGTATTGGCAAATACCACGCCTCTCCGGATATCGGTATCAATATTATTCATTCGTTATTTTGATGATACGAAGTTTAGCAGTAATTTGCATATCAGTTAAATTACGCAAATAATAACGTTTCCACATTAACGTATTTATTGAAAGTGTATTAAAGTACTAGCGAGTTTGATTTAAAATATATATTTATTTTGTGAATATAAAAAATAGTGTGTCCAAGAGGACGTAGCTTCTGCTAATCTGAATATTTCTGATTGTCTGGTCCCTGCCTCTATGACTGTATTCTGTAATAAAACTATTGGACCCATCGTCTTTAGGTTGTTCCCAAATGCCGACTTATAGGAACTTTGCCCTTTTAATATTCATTATCGTGTTTTTCCAAAACTGTTCTGGTTGTTCATATAGCAAAGAGTTGTTAAGTTTAGAAAGTTTCAGATAGTGTGAACACTTCATAGCGGTCACTACGGCTGTCACACCGCAGCATGTGTTTTATTCTGAGTAAGTAGCGTGTCCATTACATTACATTTGCTTTTACCTCATATTTTTTTGGTTGTGGAATTTTCTAGATATTAAATACAAATAATAGTAACAAAAAGTTTTTAAAAATAATTGAAAATGAGTGTTTCAGAAAGCAAAAGTTGGAACCAGACAATTTATTTCGCTTCATTTGTATGTTATTTCGTCATTACTTCAATTAACGATTTTACTGATTAATGAAAAACAACTTACAGACCAGACACAAGGGTATTCAGTCCTTGCACGCAGACATGATAAAACGTAATGTATGCTAATAGCTTTTTAAATCAAATTATTATATTACATTATGCATTATATAAATCCATACCTAAAAATGATATCAAAAATGGAGCTGAAACGAAATTTAACTTAAAACAAATTTACAGTGGGAGAAGAAAAAGCAATAAAATAGTTAGCGTCTTTATCTAGTTGTCTTCATCAGGTACAAAGTACAACAATGGCGGTTTCGTCAAAATTAATAACACAGAGCAGCTTGAAAATGACATCTTTCAGGATCAAGAAAGATATTTATTTATAATAAAAACGACAAATTGTGATTTTTTTTCCCCTCAGAAATCATCTTTACAATGCACTTCTGTCTGTACTTTTTTGCAAGGCGAAAGTGAAACAAAATTGTAAACTGCAAATTCATCAATTGTGAACATTCTTTCCATTTTTGTTATGATGTAGATAATCATGAACCTTCTCCATACATTACAAAATATTCAAATGCTATCAATGACGTTGACAACATCGTCAATTATTTTAGGTGGTAAACTACTTTTTATCTTAAAATATACTTAAACTATTCATATAATTTCTTTTAGCAAACCATCTCCTTTGCACTTCGGGCGGTCAGATAGGTGTTCTGCTCTTAAAAAGGGCTGTCAAATGGTTTGTATTCTGATATTTCTTGTAGTTCATTTGTTAAACACAACCAGGACAATATCATCATCATCGTCATGTACCATACCGGTTTGCAGTAAGCGATCATGTCCTTCCACAATCTTCTATCTACAGTGCATGTATCAGTTCTGTTGTTGATTGTTTTCCGTGCCATGACACCAAGCTATTCAGTATTTTCTCTCTTTGTCGTCCGCGATCTCTCTTTCCTTTTATTTTTTTAGCTGTAACCAAGTATTTCAACTTTCCTCTTCTCATGATGTGCCCAAAATATGTTGATGGTTTCGCTAATATTTTTTAGGCGTTCCCTTTTTGTGTTGGCCTCTTTGAGAATTTCTTCATTGGTCTTTTTAGTTGTCCAGGGAACCTTCAACATTCTGGACACTATACACGCCTTAATAAAAACTGAGTTTGCAACAAACCTAATGAAAGTTCCGTTAATTCGCGTTACCAACCACAAGAAAAGATAACCACAGATATAAAATATATATCTATGTATTGACTTTTCGAGTCGTAGCCGGCCCATATGGCGTAGACCAAGATACTCCATCTCTTATCTAAATTTTATTCTAGCAGTTTTCAATTCTTTTAAAGATATCTTATCAAATCTCGCCATTTGTCTATGTTCTGTGCAAGCAGCTCTATCTCATTGAGGGAGCTGATTCCTGCTGCTCTTGCCTCTCTCATCAATTTTTTTCTCAGTGTTGGCGATGATATCATGGCGGGGAACAACAGACTCAAATATCAATAACAAGATATAAAATATACAAAATATAAAATACTAAACAGGTCCGCAAGTAGAATTACATAGAACATGTAACATAAAACATACAAAACTGTTATCAAGTAGTAACTTGTAGAGAAACAAGACAAACTACGCTGTTTTCTAACTACAAGTATGAACGATCAAGATTACTACTACTATTACAACGACAAAGAGGACAGAAGCTCAATCGTTCCTGATGTAATCAGTGTCGGATTAGAGGGCCAACTACGATACTGAATGTGCCAGCACTCACATACAACAAATATGATACTACAACATCTTCAACTATCACTGTCAGCTGGTTACGTCATTCATCCGCAGACTCAAGAAATGAAGACGCAGCCAACTCAACCACAACGATCACATTTAATGAACGTCAACGTTTTACTATCCCAAATCGTGACAAACTTGTCGATATTTTGGCGGCACAATCAACAGAAAGCATTGTTGATTCAACTTCAACGTCGGAGGACTCAGTTAACCTGCAGATGTCACTAGTGACAACAACAGACTCAAAGTACAGCAACTACACAATGGCCGACAGGAAGTACGACAATCACACCAGCCAATTATCTTCTGACCAGCGAAACTTCTCCACAACTTTCCATCTGGGGCTAGCTGGAGAAAACAATGAAACAATATCATCTAGAGACGTTTCTTTAGTCGACGTGCTTGCAGAGAGCGTTCAGGACGTTACCAAGCCTGGCTACGGTCTAACTCAGAGCTTTAACCCCAACAGAAGCGCATCAATATTTAACATCAACAACAGTTTATTCCAAATCAAAAATAGCACAGACGAATATAGTGAAATATTCACAGACGATTATATTTACGACTACAATACAGCGGATACATCGGTGGATCTCAACGAGATTCTGCCCGTCTCTTTGGTCTATGGGTTCACGTTAGCAATTGGAGTTATCGGGAACCTACTTGTAATCACAGCAGTCGCGAGAGACCGAAGACTGAGGTCGATCACAAATCTATTCCTGACCAGTTTAGCGGTTGCTGACTTGGCTCTTCTGTGCTTCTGTGTGCCTGTTAAGGTAGGTCGATGTTATTATCTATGGTTTATTGACGTTAAATATACCATCTTTCCCACAACCATAATGTAGTACCGATCAATATGGCCGATAGGCGGCAGGAAACGTTAAAGGCTGTGTCTGAAAAGTGTTCCTTCTTGCAGTTTCCGCATATTCCGAATCCGGCTTGCTGCAGGAGCTACTGAGTTAGTGCTTTGTGCTCACAGCGAGATGAGCATTTCATCCGTTTTGATCGTGTTTCGATATTCCTATTGCTTACGATGAATGATGATATCATGGCGGGGAACAGATGGCTGTGTTCACTTTCTGTGCGGTTTCGCCTTTTGTATTTTGTGCTGAGACTGCTCTGATGGGGACTGCAGCTACCTATCTTTGTGTTGGAGATGAGATATTCATTTGGATGATTCCACTGGCACGGGCGATTGGGCAATTATGGATTTTAATTCGTTTGCAGTGATACCGGGGCCTTCCATAACCATAGTAGCCTCGTCAGTCATAGTTGACTGTAGCAGCCTCCGTCAGTCATAGTTGACTGTAGTAGCCTCGTCAGGCATAGTTGACTGTAGCAGCCTCCGTCAGTCATAGTTGACTGTAGTAGCCTTCGTCAGTCATAGTTGACTGTAGTAGCCTCCGTCAGTCATAGTTGACTGTAGTAGCCTCAGTAGGTCATAGTTGACTGTAGTAGCCTCCGTCAGTCATAGTTGACTGTAGTAGCCTCCATCAGTCATAGTTGACTGTAGTAGCATCCGTCAATCATAGTTGACTGTAGTAGTCTCCGTAGGTCATAGTTGACTGTAGTAGCCTTCGTCAGTCATAGTTAACTGTAGTATCCTCCGTCAGTCATAGTTGACTGTAGTAGCTTCCGTCAGTCATAGTTGACTGTAGTAACCTCCGTCAGTCATAGTTGACTGTAGTAGCCTCCGTCAGTCATAGTTGACTGTAGTAGCCTCCATCAGTCATAGTTGACTGTAGTAGCCTCCGTCAGTCATAGTTGACTGTAGTAGCCTCCGTCAGTCATAGTTGACTGTTGTAGCCTCCATCAGTCATATTTGACTGTAGTAGCCTTCGTTAGTCATAGTTGACTGTAGTAGACTCCGTCAGTCATAGTTGACTGTAGTAGCCTCCATCAGTCATAGTTGACTGTAGTAGCCTCCGTCAGTCATAGTTGAATGTAGTAGCCTCCGTCAGTCATAGTTGACTGTAGTAGCCTCCGTCAGTCATAGGTGACTATAGATTTTCCAGCGTCCCTAGAAATGTTATGTTTTTTTTTTTTTTTTTTTCGTCGTGTATTCTCTTACTCTATGAATCTGTCCGCTTCTTGTTTAAGTTGGAGCTTTAGAGTGTGTTCCCAGAGATTGTGGTCTGCAGCTATGTCTTCCCAGGCTGCAGGGTTTATGTTCAGAGTCTTCATGTCGCGTTTACACACATCTACAAATCGAAGTTTTGGGCGCCCCAATACCCAGACCCATTACGATAATCTAATTCGATGTGAAATGTCTTAGAGAGCTTTTTAAATATCCGAGACATTTAAAACAGCCAACAAAACATATAGTTAGAGAACTGGAAATAAACTAAATGTGGATGGTGAATGTAATTAAAGACAAGAGAATGTCTAATTTGTATCTGCATCAAGGGTCATAGTGGCCTTGAGTGGACAATAAAGAAGAGTTTTGATTTGAGAGATGAGAAAAGGACAACTAAAAAACGATTAGACAAAATATAAATGAATTCTAATAGGCTACACCCACCCGTTTGTTACCGGGGCCTCATTATGAGGGAAGTAAAGAATAGTGACACTGTGACCTTCCAGGCATGTCGTAAGAGGCGACCAAAGAGGTTGATCGATGGCTTGACAAGCTGTCATTGTAAAAATGTATTGTTATGGAAACAGAGCCATAGATATTGTAAGCAGTGATCTCTGCAATATGTGCCATTTTGGCACGCAGGGTTTCTGTTCTTGAGATGGTGGTTCTGTCCTATGTGCAGTCTTCGACTCGAAAGGGCAATAGATAGAATAGGCTACATTACTGAGTCAGACACTGCAGATAGAGAGGAACATTTAAATTAATAATCAAAACTGTTAAGTCTATTTTTGAGACCCCCTCCTGATGACGATGTTGATGTATTATATGCTTATTAATGTAAATTTAAATTAGAAACACGTTAATACAATAATTCTATTTTCAGTGACTCAGCCATAAGGAGAAAAAGTAATGAGCGACCGGGAGAATTAAAATATCTGTTTACAACAGTGGTTCCCAAACTTGTAACACTTCCTTTCTCTGCTGATCTTATACCAGCGGGGTTCTCATAGAAGTTACGGTATTATTGGCTACAATCAGATTAACTGAGAGGATACATCATCATCATCAAGTATCGGGCCTGCTGGCGTAGGTGATCATGTCTCTCCATAACTTTCGATCTCGACAGTTATTTATAATTTATGTTGTTGACTTTCTGCCAAGCCATTCTCTTAAGCTGTCTGGTATCCTTTCTCTTTGCTTCCCCCTATCTCTTCGTCCCTCAATTTTTTCCAGTTGTTACAATATATTCCAGTTGTTCTCTTCTCATTACATAGCCAAAAAATGATGATTGTTTCTTCTTAATATTAGAAATTAGCTCTCTTTTTGCTTTGGCCTCTTTCAGAACGTTTATAAGACGATAAACGAGGACTAATAATAAAGGATGAATCATAAAAATCCTGAGTCTCACACGTCGTGGCAACTGCTTTGACCAAGCGGACTTTATCCCTCTGGTTCTTTTGTGAGCCCTCCCCCCCACCTCTTCCCCCCTCCGACATACACTAGCAATGGTACTATGTCTCGTAAAGATAGTTCTTTTAATGAGGACAGAATTAACATAATTTTATAGAAGCTCGTTTATGAACTAACAGATATAAACCTATAGGTGTTGTATCATTACATGAATTCTAACTACTGAGAAGGATCACAACATCCTCGGCGCTGCACTCGAGTCTAAAGTTGGGCTGCGTACATTTTGGGAACCACCGTTTTAAAATGTAGGCAACGACACAGTGAAATACAGAGAAGAAACTCGTTGGATGTCCCACAATGTATAGAACAACAGAAAAGAAACTCGTTGCAGGCCACACAATGTATAGAACAACAGAGAAGAAACTTGTTGGAGGCCACACAGTGTATAGAACAACAGAGAAGAAACTTGTTGGAGGCCACACAATGTATAGAACAACAGAGAAGAAACTTGTTGGTGGCCACACAATGTATGGAACAACAGAGAATAAACTTGTTGGAGGCCACAGAATGTATTGAACAACAGAGAAGACACTTGTTGAGGGCCACACAGTGTATAGAACAACAGAGAAGAAACGTGTTGGAAGCCACACAATGTATAGAACAACAGAGAATAAACTTGTTGGAGGCCACGCAGTGTATAGAACAACAGAGAAGAATCTTGTTGGAGGCCACACAATGTATAGAATGTTTAATAGTTTTCTTTTCATTTTTAGTTGTTTTAAGATTTCATCCTTTGTTTTCTTTTCTTTCCATCCAATTCTACCTACTCTTCTATATATCTACATTTCAAAGGATTCTATCTCTGTTCTGTTTTATTGTCTATTGTCCATGTTTCTGCATCATCTAGGAATATTGATAAGATATAACATTTTGCTATTCTCACGTTTAGCTCTGGTGTTATTTGTTTTGATGTTACCATGAATAGAACTAAACTGCCACATTAAAATTTTTTAACAAATATTTGTTAAGAATACTTGAACCAAATCTGATGATTTATCGGAAATAAAAGTTCATTTAAAAACATGTCATATTTATGCTAGTTATATTCTTTATTTAATTTCACGAAATTCTCAACACCAACGCCACAAGCAATTCTAACTTGTGATGTGCTAATGGGTCCCATATTATAATCTTCACCTTTATTTACCAATTATATTATCGCGGCGTCTGTCGATGAATTTCTCCCGATAACTAGTTTCATCAGTTGGAAATTAGCGCGCAGAGAACAATTAAAAGACATCATTACAGGCTTCATTGTCATGTATATTCGCATCAGTTTTCCTGGAAAATGCGTTCTCTGAGAATTGAGCAATTTTGTTATTATTGTCTTTATGTTTCCTATTTCGTGTTTTTTTTTTTTTTTTTTTTTTTTTTTTTTTTTTTTTTAGTGTACGCGATTTCAGAAATTTCTGACAGCTATTTTAGTAATTTGTGAAAAAAGCACTCCATTAAATTGTATGGCATTATTACGGTCCTGTTCACCATTAATTTGAATGAAATCTCTTCAGTGATCTTTATTTCTGGTGTCATCCAATGGCTGCTAAAAGCATGAACAGTCCTTTTCTTCGTCCCACCTTAAATGACGTAATGGTTACGGAAGGCCCCGGTATCACTGCAAAGGAATTAAAATCCATAATTGCTCGACCGCCCGTGCCAGTGGAATCATCAAATAAATATTTCATCTCCCAAACGAAGAAAGGTAGCTGCAGCCTGTAGCATAGCAGCATCAGCACACGCCAAAAGACAAAAGGCGAAATCGCACAGAAAGTGAACACAGCCATCTGTTTCCCGTCATACAATATCATCATTCATCGTAAGCAATCGGAATATCGAAATGCGATAAAAACTGACGAAACGCGCAGCTCACGGTATGCACAGATCACTTAACTCAGTAGCTCCGGCAGCAAGCTGGAATTGGAATGTGAGGAAACAACAAGAAGGAACACTTTTCAAACACAGCATTTAACGTTTCCTACCGCCTATCTGCTATATTGACCGGAAGTCTTTACAAGATGTTAAGTGAGCGCAGATGTGTTGTATTGGGGTTTATTTACACCTTTCGGTCCAAGACATCCTATGTAAGCACGACATTTTTGAGTAGCAGGCTACCTTCTTTTATCGGTCTCTACTCGCTTGCTCAGATCGGATAGTCTGTTATCAAGAGCACCGCTGGAAAGTGGAGCAGGGTCTTGATCAGCTTTATTGTTCGCCGATCCTGACTCATACAGTCAGCTGTGGGTTATTGATCCTGACTCATGAAGTCAGCTGTGGGTTGTTGATGCTGACACATACAGTCAGCTGTGGGTTGTTGATCCTGACTCATGGAGTCAGCTGTGGGTTGTTGGTCCTGACGCATAGTCAGCTGTGGGTTGTTGATGCTGACACATACAGTCAGCTGTGGGTTGTTGATCCTGACACATACAATCAGCTGTTGGTTGTTGATCCTGACACATGGAGCCAGCAGTGGGTTGTTGATCCTGACACATGGAGTCAGCTGTGGGTTGTTGATCCTGACACATGGAGTCAGCTGTGGGTTGTTGATGCTGACACATGGAGCCAGCTGTGGGTTGTTGATGCTGACACATGGAGCCAGCTGTGGGTTGTTGATGCTGACACATACAGTCAGCTGTTGGTTGTTGATCCTGACACATAGAGCCAGCTGTGGGTTGTTGATCCTGCCTCATGGAGACAGATGTGGGTTGTTGATCCTGACGCATGCAGTCAGCTGTGGGTTGTTGATCATGACACATGGAGTCAGCTGTGGGTTGTTGATCCTGACACATACAATCAGCTGTTGGTTGTTGATCCTGACACATGGAGCCAGCAGTGGGTTGTTGATCCTGACACATGGAGTCAGCTGTGGGTTGTTGATCCTGACACATGGAGTCAGCTGTGGGTTGTTGATGCTGACACATGGAGCCAGCTGTGGGTTGTTGATGCTGACACATGGAGCCAACTGTGGGTTGTTGATGCTGACACATACAGTCAGCTGTTGGTTGTTGATCCTGACACATAGAGCCAGCTGTGGGTTGTTGATCCTGCCTCATGGAGACAGATGTGGGTTGTTGATCCTGACGCATGCAGTCAGCTGTGGGTTGTTGATCATGACACATGGAGTCAGCTGTGGGTTGTTGATCCTGACACATACAGTCAGCTGTTGGTTGTTGATCCTGACACATGCAGTCAGCTGTGGGTTGTTGATGCTGACACATACAGTCAGCTGTGGGTTGTTGATCCTGACTCATGGAGTCAGCTGTGGGTTGTTGATCCTGACGCATAGTCAGCTGTGGGTTGTTGATGCTGACACATACAGTCAGCTGTGGGTTGTTGAACCTGACACATACAATCAGCTGTTGGTTGTTGATCCTGACACATGGAGCCAGCAGTGGGTTGTTGATCCTGACACATGGAGTCAGCTGTGGGTTGTTGATCCTGACACATGGAGTCAGCTGTGGGTTGTTGATGCTGACACATGGAGCCAGCTGTGGGTTGTTGATGTTACACATACAGTCAGCTGTGGGTTGTTGATGCTGACACATACAATCAGCTGTTGGTTGTTGATCCTGACACATGGAGCCAGCTGTGGGTTGTTGATCCTGCCTCATGGAGACAGATGTGGGTTGTTGATCCTGACGCATGCAGTCAGCTGTGGGTTGTTGATCATGACACATGGAGTCAGCTGTGGGTTGTTGATCCTGACACATACAGTCAGCTGTTGGTTGTTGATCCTGACACATGCAGTCAGCTGTGGGTTGTTGATCCTGACACATACAGTCAGCTGTTGGTTGTTGATCCTGACTCATGGAGTCAGCTGTTGGTTGTTGATCCTGCTTCATGGAGACAGATGTGGGTTGTTGATCCTGACGCATGCAGTCAGCTGTGGGTTGTTGATCATGACTCATGGAGTCAGCTGTTGGTTGTTGATCATGACTCATGAAGTCAGCTGTGGGTTGTTGATCCTGACTCATGGAGTCAGATGTGGGTTGTTGATCATGACTCATGGAGTCAGATGTGGGTTGTTGATCCTGACGCATGGAGTCAGATGTGGGTTGTTTATCCTTACATATACAGTCAACTGTGGGTTGTTGATCCTGACTCATACAGTCAGCTGTGGGTTGTTGATCCTGACTCATGCAGTCAGCTGTGTGTCGTTAACCACATAAATTTTAGTTGCTGGATTGGCATCCTGGCCCCTATAGTAATATAAAATAGCTTCATAATTGACATGAATCCATTCAGTTAACTAAATGTGTACTTTATTATTTTGTATTTATTCCGCTCAGTCAAGTAAGTAGTGCTTCATTAAATTGTTTTGAGTTCTTTTAGACAATATAAATGAACACAACTAATTTTTTTAGTGAATTCCTAGAGTTACGTAAAGAAGCACTTCATTAATTTCTGTTGAATTCCCACAGTTATGTAAAGAAACACTTCATTAATTTCTACTGAATTCCCACAGTTATGTATAGAAAGACATCATTAGTTTCTATTGAATTTCCATTGTTATATAAATAATCACTCTTTTAATCTCTATTGAAATCTAACAGTTATGTAACGAAACGCTTCAATGATTTCTATTGAATTCCAACACTTATGTGAAGGAGTGTTTCATTTATTTGCTTGACTTGCATTCTGTTATGTAAAAACCAATTCACTAAACCGTTTAAACCGTTTCAGCAACTTAATTTGCTATTTAATTAATATATTATGGACTATTTAATTAATTTGCTTGGACTATTATATTAACTTTTTTGCAACTTTCTCATCCATTTATTAATGAGGACTTCATTATTCTGTTCGAACCTCTCCAGTCATTTGTAATGGAACACTCCGATAATTTGTATCAGCCAGCCTTTACCACCATACCACACGCAGACAAAAAAACAAAATAAACCCAAATGTAGGAAATACGATAACATAGAGAATAGAAACATGCAATCCATACATGTACAATATACAGCCACAAACATTTCACACATTCGCGAGCACAAAAGACATAGCGACAAATACAGAGGCTAAAAGAAAAGAGACATAGATCTGCTCATAAAACATACATGATACTTGAATCATCATCATCATTAGGTACCGGACCTGCTGGCGTAGGTAATTATGTCTCTCCACAACTTTCCGTCACGACAGTTATTTATCATTTCTGTTGTTGACCTTCTGCCAAGCCGTTCTCTTAAGCTGTCTGGTATTTTTTTTCTCTTTGCTTTCCTCTATCTTTTCGTCCCTCAATTTTTCCAGTTGTTACAGTATATTCCAGTTGATCTCTACTCATTACATGGCCACAAAATTATGATTGTTTCTTCCTAATATTGGAAATTAGCTCTCTTTTTGCTTTGACCTCTTTCAGAACATTTTCATTACTCTAGCTGTCCGTGGTATTCTCAACAATCTTCTGTAAAACCACATTTCTACAGACTCCAGTGATTTTCTTGTCTGTTATCCTATTGTCCATGATTCACACCCATATGTTAAGACTGGCTCTACATAACATTTAATAACTCTTTTTCTTGTTTCTATTGTCAAAAATGGATTGCATAGTATCTTCTTCATTTTTTGGAAAGCTGCTTTTGCCTGAGCCATTCTGTATCTCACCTCTTTTGTACATCTTCCGTCTGAGGTTAACAAAGTTCCCAAATATTTAAATTCATTTACCTGTTTTAATATTGTTCCACTTGTCTTTATTTTGCACTGAGGTGGTGTCTTTTTCTTTGTTGCTACCATTACCTCTGTCTTTTTGCTATTAAGGCTGGGTCCTTTATTTTGCTTTCTTTCAATATAAAGTCAAACATTTCTTGTAACTTGAATGATGCTTGAATAGATAGCCACAAATAAAAAATACACGACTAAAAAAATTAAAAGGTCTCAGTCTGAACAGTAAGAATGTAGATGTAAAGATCATGTCAAAGAAACAATCATCACCATCATGCAACATAAAAATAAACAGAACAAATCTGAAACAAGTGCAACGCGTTAATTACTTGGGCACAATAATAACATCAGATGGAAGATGCATCACAGAAATAAAAGCAGAATAGCTAAGGCCAAAATAGCATTTCAGAAAATGAAAAACGTCATGTGCAACAAATATGTCAGTATGTCAGTATGTCAGTATGTCAGTATGTCAGTATGTCAGTATGTCAGTAGAAGTGAGAAGAGAGTTCATCGGTGCTATACAGAGCCAATGCTGACCTATGGAAACGAATCATGGACAGTAAACAAATGAAAAGACGATTAGAGGCCACAGAGATGGGATTTCTCAGAAGAATGTTGAAAGTTTCCTGGACAGCTAAACGAACGAACCAGGACATTCTGAAAGAGGCCAACACAAAAAGGGAGCTCCTAAGAAACATCAGAAAGAAACAATCAACATTGTTCGGGCACACTATGAGAAGAGGAAAGTTGGAATACTTGGTTACTACTGGCAAAATACAGGGAAAGAGAGAGATCGCGGACGTCAAAGAGAAAAGATACTAGATAGCTTGGTGTCATGGCATGGAAAAATGTTAACAATAGAATTGATGCGAAGCCGTGTTGACAGAAAACTGTTGAACAACATGATCGTCTACACTAACCAGTATGGCTCATAAATATATAAATAATTAACAGAGCCCGAGGCATATATCACTCGACTATAAGCAACGCATCGTTAACACATAGCACTCAGACAAACACTGACAAATCCACATGGAAAAAAAATTAACCTTATACACCAAACTTGTTAATACGCAACGTGGACAGTGGGGTATAAAAATGCAAATGACCACAAATATAGCGCGTGTGCAGGAAATATAAAACATTAGCTGCACACTTAGTCAAAAGTATAAATATACAGCTATAGTCATCACAGTGACAGGAATATATAAAACAGGGCCATTTACCTAAAACACATAAACACGTATCAACGCGCAGAGCCTACACATAAAACTACGCCAAAAACATCAGACAAACTCAATCATGGAAAACTGAGCTCCAAAAATACAACAAACAACTTCATGAATGAATGACACAGCAACATGTACAAATAAATAAAACTAAAACCGTGTAAACACTTACTCTGGTAAAGCAATGCACAGCTATCGACCATTTTTCACAAAATAAAAAAAAGGAATAATTGCTAATATTTCACATACTCGGAGCAAGCAAATTCATATCTTGAAATCTAATTTAACAAAAAGAAAATGCATGACACTCGTCAATGAATTATAGATAGACTTTTTATCCTGAGATTCGCGGCAGGACGTAATCTGGTCATCAGAAGCGGAGAGGCAAGAAGTGTTTCTGCCGTTTAGCTTCCTGACTGTCTTGGTTTTAGTGGTCGTTCCTGCTTGGTTGAATGCTCGTCGGCCTCCTGCTGTATTGAGCTTAACATCTCACACTGTGTTAGGGATATAGTAACAAAACTTGATCTGTGCAACGATGCTGGTCTTATCTCCTGTTGATACCCAAACGCAAATGCTTGTCACAGCACAGACCTATAACATCGAGTGTTGTCCTCTTTGCGGTTCTCTTCTTCCTCTTGTAAGAGCCCCGTCACGTCAAGTGGCGTATAGGGAACATGGTGACCATAATTTTTATAGACCTTCGGCACGTGATTTTTAGGGTAATGTGGTCGGTATTACGCCCGTGCCGCTTTACTTTCCCAGAAAAATATCCGGTACCCATTTAAGGCTGGGTGAACACGAAAGCCGGCGGTTGGGATTGAACCCGACCTCTTGTCCTTTGTAGTCCAGTTCACTAACCATTGAGCTATAGCGGCTCTCTCTTTGCGGTTGTGGCAGTCATAAATGGCTTGCTAGTCAGAGTGTTATTTTTATACGCCCTTGATTCTTGATATATTAGTAATTTGCACAGAGAAATAAATTGTCTATGTCAAAGCAAGGTCTAGCCTGTCGTAGGCGGAGTGTGTCACTCACCATGCAAGTCTAGGGGGAAAATCCGGACTCCAGGCATATACAAATGCCGACCTTGCGAGTAGTTTATCTCATGTCATGGTGTTGTTCTTACCCCTCCATCATGATACAGAACAAGATGTCAGTTTAGCATACTTGAACAATGATGAAGTAGAATCATCCGTTACTTATGTCTCTAGCAAGATAAAATGCACACACACACGCACACATACACTAAAACTTGCAATCGTATTTACGCCAAAGAAAAAACAAAAATTGTCAACATTTTATCTAAAAGAAAACAGAAGATGTGCAACATTTTATCCAAAAGAAAACAGAAGATGTGCAACATTTTATCTAAAAGAAAACAGAAGATGTGCAATATTTTATCTAAAAGAAAACAGAAGATGTGCAACATTTTATATAAAAGAAAACAGAAGATGTGCAACATTTTATATAAAAGAAAACAGAAGATGTGCAACATTTTATCTAAAAGAAAACAGAAGATGTGCAACATTTTATTATGCAGGGGACTTAAAATTTACTATAATTTATCTCATCATCATCATGTGCCGTACCGGTTGGAGTAGGCGATCATGTTCTTCCACAACCTTCTATCCGTCGTGCATCGTATCAATAAAAGATTTTCGTACAGAACTTCCGGTCAATATGGCGGATAGGCGACAGGGAGCCGTTGAGGCACTGTCTGAAAAGAATTCCTTGTCACAGTTTCCTCATATTCCAAGTCAGGCTTGCTATGAGCGGAACTACTGAGTAGAGCTATGTGGGCACCGTGAGCTGTGTGTTTTATCCGTGTGTGGTTTCTATATTCAGATAACTTACGATGAATGATGCTATCGTATGACGAAGGACAGTTCAGATGTCAGTGCTATAATACGCTTTACGTATTTTGACGTGTGCTGTGTTTGCTGCGATGGGGACTGCAGCTTTCTTTCTTTAAATATTCGATGAAATGTTAATTCGGATGATTTCACTGGCACGGGTTGTTGAGCAATTATGGATTTCCATTCGTTTGCAATGATACCGGAGCCATAATCATAATCAATTCTGTTTTTGATTGTTTTACATGCTATGACACCAAGCTATCTAGCATTTTCTCTCTTTGTCGTCCGTGATCTCTCTTTCCCTGCATTTTGCTAGTTGTAACCAAGTATTCCAACTTTCCTCTTCTCATGATGTGCCCGAAAAATGTCGACTGTTACTTTCTGATGTTTCTTAGGAGCTCACTTTTTTGTGTTGGCCTCTTTGAATATTTTCTCATTGGTCTTTTTTGCTGTCCAGGGAACTTTCAACATTTTTCTGAGAAATCCCATCTCTGTTGGCTCTAATGGTCTTTTCATTTGTTTGTTTACTACCCATGATTTGATTCCATTTGTCAGAATTGGCTCTATATAGCACTGGTAGACACTCATTCTCACTTCTACTGACATATTTGTTGCACAAGACGTCTTTCATTTTCTGAAATGCTAATTTGGCCTGAGCTATTCTGTTTTTTTTTTAATTTATATGGTACATCTTCCATCTGATGTTATTATTGTGCCAAAATATTTGAAACGTTGCACTTGTTTCAGATTTGTCCGGTTTATGTTTATGCTGCATGATGGTGTTGATTGTTTTTTTCAATATAACCATTACTTCTATTTCCTTACTATTCAGACTGAGACCTTTCTTGTTGCTTTCTTCTACTATCATGTCTATCATTTCTTGTAGTTCGTTCTCTGTCTCTGCTATTAAGACTGTGTCATCCGCATATCGCAAATTATTTATGTTGTGACCATTCACTTCAATTTATTTTTTGTCTACTATTGATCTCATAATATTTTTGCTGCAAAGTGAAACAAATCCACTGACTGAACATAGTCTTGTCTGACTCCTTGTTTTATATATCGGCATTGCCCTGTTTGGTTGCTAATTCTTATGGCTGCTGTTTGTTACCAGTACATTTTTTTTTATGATTTGCAGATCCTTGCCATCAATATTTAATTTCTTTATCACATTGACTACTTCCACATGCTTTACTTTGTCAAATGCTTTTGTGTAGTCTTTAAAGCCCGTATACAGATCTTTCTTTACCTCTGGAAGCTCTTTCTACCAATGTTCTCAGAAAGTATATAACATTATTGATATCCTTTCCTTCCACAAATCCACATTGTTCCTCACTTATTTCGTGTTTTTATTTTGTTCCTTACACGTCTCATGATTAATGTTAGTAATATTTTAGTCACGTGGTTCATGAGTCTAATAGTGCGATGGTCCTCACATTCAGTGACGTCTGACTTCTTTGTTATGGCTACAAAGATAGATTTTAGTAAATCTTCTGGTATGGGTCCAGTCTTATTTATGTCATTGAGTAGTTTTGTTATGACTTGTACTCCCAGCTTCCTAATGCATTTATCTCTTCGATTGTTATATTGTCGGGACTCGGAGCTTTGCCTATTTTCAAATTTATTTATTTATTTATTCCAATAAAATATCTCAAAGAAAAATAAAACAAATTTACAATAATATCTAAAATAAAAGCCAAAGCATCAGTAATTTTTCTTAAACAAAAGCCAGTAATGTGCATTATATATCTAAAATAAAACAAAACAAAAGTGTAAAAAAACATGTCTTTAAACGAAAACCCAAAAAAGTGTGCAATAAATCTCTGAAAGAAAACCAACATATCCGCAACAAATTATCTGAAAGAAAACCAACAAATGTGCAATAATTTATCAAGCAGATAACTTCAAATATCCAACATTTGTTTCTGAAGAAAACCAAGAACGTGCAATCATTTTTTTCGATCAGAAATTGAGAAAAACATTCTGCATTTTTTTTTTCTTGATTTTATGGCAAAATACCTTTGTGGAAACTTTGAGCAATCTGCAAGGCGAAAAGAAATTAATTTTAAAAAATACACCATAATTACATGAGCCTCCAGCGAGTAAATAACATTGTGCTGTACAGTTATTAACTTTTTGCAGCAAGTGTTGTTTTTTTTTTACACTTATGATTAGCACATTGCCTATCACAATGCAGATGTGACTCCTAGAAATGTCACTACCTGATGCAAAGATTTCTGTAAAGCGAATAAACAGGAGAAGAAACACTAGCCCCCTCACTTCAAATTTGTGTTGAGATATTCCACGCAGCACTCGACGTAGAATGCAAATATATAATAATAATGAATAACAAACAGAACATATAACAATTTATGAGAAATTAATTTGGCGATATAAGTTTGCAATTCGTGGAAGATGACAAGGAAATAAATGACAATAACAACAAAAATTAGATTGGAATACCGGCCAATATGTGGATAGGCGGAAAGAACCATTGAAGCTCAGTGTTCCTTGTTGCAGTGTTTTTTTCCATATTCCAAGTCCGGCTTGCTGTCTGAGCTACTGAGTTAGTGCTCTGTGCACACCGTGAGCTGTGTTTTTCATCCGGATTGTGTTTTCGATATTCCGACTGCTTACGATGAAATGATGATATATTACGACGAAGGACAATTCAGCTGCGTTAACTTTTGATGCCGCTTAGCCGTATGTCCTTTGGCGCGAGTTATAACTGCTATAAATGGGGACTGCTGCTGCCTTTGTTTATTTGGATCTTTGAATGGTAAAAAAAAAGGTAAAGTACCCCCGTCACGCCAAGTGGCGTATAGGGAATATGGTGTTAGTCACCATAAATTTTACAGACCTTCGGCACATGATTTTTGGGGTAATGTGGTCGATATTACGCCCGTGTCGCTTTACTTTCCCAGAAAAAACTCCGCTACCCATTAAAGGCATCTTTCAATGAGTTGAGTATTAATTCGGATGATTCCACTGGCACAGGCGGTTGACCTATTATGGATTTTAATTCTTTGTAGTGATATCGAGACCTTCGACTAACCATAACCATAACCCTAAACACAACAAAAGAAAAATAAACAGAAACAAAAGTGAAGGGGTCTCTCCGCCTCTTGCTAGGCGTTTGGGGAATATCGTGTTAGTGACCATCATTTTAATTCCTTAAAACTGTTACTTTTTGGGTGATGTGGTCGGTATCACGTCAGGCCGTCTTTACTTCCCATTTAAAAAATCTGGTACCCATTGTTTAGAGGCTGGGTGAACCCAGGAGTCCTGTCGATCCGAAAAAAATATCCACCACTTCTGGGGATCTTGCTTGCTTGCATTCGCCCGATGACTAAAGGAGTGTACCTAATCATCATCCGCCCTTAAAAGGACGCTAAGTGGGCGTGTCTGCGTTGTGTTGTGGGTTACAGTATTAGGATATTTGCGCCTTTCGGCCCAACACATACGACTTCAGCATGACAGTTTTTAGTACCGGGTTGTCTTCCCTCCTCGATCCCTACTCGCTTGGCCAGACTAGACAGGTTAGTCTGTTACTAGAGGCACCACGGAGGGGTGGAGCAGGGTCTGGATGGTTCTGGTTCACCGATCCTGTCGCAAGCCATCAGCTGTGGGTCGCTGACAACTTCCAGCTGTGGTGCTGTGAGGTGCGCCTTCGCCTCCTTCTGTGGATCTAATTCGTTGCTCATGTCAGAAAGACATGTATAACGAACTCTCCAAGAGAATTTGACAAAGTGATGCTAAAGGTGGAGACAGAGAGGTAGACAAGGATAACATGGATTGTTTCTTTCTCGTTGTCCACCCGTTACGTGGACGTTGATCCGTTGTGTCGCTAGATCACGACAAGCTGCGATATTTGCTCCTTTCGGCTCAACTCATCCGTCTTTGGCTTTGATAGAATTTTTAAAAAATTGATAACAATTGTGCCCGGGCTGCAGCCATTTTGGCATACTCTTTTAGACTTTTTAGCTGCAAAGAGTTCTTTAGCATATATAAAGTGCTTCCGTTTCAAAATGGTGGAACGTTTCACGTTCTCTCGACCGCTGCAGACAATGCATCTGGGGTTTGATTAATTTCGGCTCTCTGATTGCAATTTTCTGTGTTGAAATCAAAATGATGTTCTACTTAGCAAATCTGCGCGACTAAGTGGACAAATCTGCACCGGCGATGTACATACAGCATTGTTTCTTTTTGACAAGTCAAGTATTGTAACGGCGACCTTCACCGTCTAGTGTTGACATGCGGTTTACGTCACAGTGAGTGCTGTTCAATGGCCGACTTTGGGATTTTGGACGCAAGTTATTTACATGCTGAAACGCATTAATGGATATCTCCGTCAAGTCGACCGAAGATTTTCATCTTTGGGAATTTGCACCGTGTTTCGTTCGTTGTACGCTAACCGCAGGGTCTGTTGTTTGATGTGTGACGGTGATAATTCGACGACTATCTGTGTGTTTATATGTTCGGTTGGTGTACTGTCAAGAACGATGTCCTAACATCATCAAGCGCTATACATTTTTTGTTCTCAATATGACGATCATCATTTTCGGGAGGACGTGAACTTCCATGGTATATGGTGGATTGGGGGCAGGAACCATTGAAGGCTATGTCTGAAGGGTGTTCCTTGTTGCAGTTTCCTCATATTCCAAGTCCGGCTTGTTGCAGGAGCTACTGAGTTAAGTGCTCTTTGCACACCGTGAGCTGTGTGTTTCATCCGTTTTGATCATGTTTCGATGTCCCAATTGTTTACGATGAAGGATTATATCGTATGACAGGGAACAGTTGACTATGTTCACTTTCTGCGCGGTTTCGCCTTATGTCTTTTGGCGTGTGCTGAGACTGCTACGATGGGGACTACAGTTACCTTTCTTTGTTTGGGAGATGAGTTAGTAATTCGGATGATTCCACTGGCACGGGCGGTTGAGCAATTATGGATTTTGATTCGTTTGCAGTGATACCGAGGCCTTCCATAACCAATAACCAATATAAAGTGCACACAGACACCACGTTATCGTTATGGTTATGGAAGGCCCCGGTATCACTGCAAACGAATTAAAATATATAATTGCTCAACCGCCCGTGCCAGTGGAATCATCCAAATTGCTATCTCACCTTCCAAACCAATAGAAGATGTGCTAGTTTTGGGTTTTATTTATTTGTACATGTTGCTGTGTCATTCATTTCCAGAACTCCGCAGCAGGACGTAATCTGGTCATCAGAAGCGGACAGGCAAGAAATGTTTCTGCCGTTTAGCATCTTGACACTCTTGGTTTTAGTGCTCGTTCTTGCTTGGGTCATGACTACTCGGCCTCTCCTAACGATGCGTTGCTTATAGCCGAGTGATGTCAACAGGAAACATGGTAGATACCACTTTTTGCCGTTATCCGAGAGGGCCAAATGTCGGATCTCGTTTCTTAGAGTCCAGGGAATCTAGAGCCACAAAGAAATGACTGATTGGGAGAGAAAAGATCCCACCAATTTTAGTCCAGGGATGGAAGTCATCCTTCTTAGTATAGACCACCATGTTCGGCCCACATTACCCCAAAAATCAGGTGCCGAATGTCTGTAAAATATATGGTCGCTAATATTATATTCCCTCTACGCCACTTGACATGACTGGCGCACTTTCCTTTATTTTTGTAACCATGTTCAACTCCCACACCCCCCACACCCCAACTCCCCTCCCCCCACGAACAAAAAATAAATAATCTGACGACATCAAAGATATAAGCATTCCAACAACTTAGAATGTGGAAAAAGATATCTAATGATATATAGTATGTTTATTTATAGTATATATGTTATTTTTATTTAGGTAGGCTAATTGAAGATCATTAGTTTTAAATGAGAGCCATTAGTGCCAGATCACAGGTGTTAAGGAAACGAAAGATGTATCACTAAATAATCATTGGTGCTAAGGGAACGATAGGTGTCTGATTATATGATCTTTGACGCTGAAGAAATGCTAAATGTATCATTATATGATTATCGGTGCTAAAGAAATGCTAGATGTATCATTATATGATTATCGGTCCTAAAGAAATGCTACATGTCTCATTATATGATTATCGGTCCTAAAGAAATGCTAGATGTATCATTATATGATTATCGGTGCTAAAGAAATGCTAGATGTATCATTATATGATTATCGTTGCTAAAGAAATGCTAGATGTATCATTATATGATTATCGGTCCTAAAGAAATGGTACATAAATAATTATCTGATCAATGACGCTAAAGAAACGATAGATGTATCAATATATGATTATCGGTGCTAAAGAAATGCTAGATGTATCATTATATGATTATCGTTGCTAAAGAAACGATAGATGTATCAATATATGATTATCGGTGCTAAAGAAACGATAGATGTATCAATATATGATTATAGTTGCTAAAGAAACGATAGATGTATCAATATATGATTATCGGTGCTAAAGAAATTGTAGATGTTTCAATATATGATTATCGGTGCTAAAGAAATTGTGGATGTATCAATATATGATTATCGGTGCTAAAGAAATTGTAGATGTGTCAATATATGATTATCGGTGCTAAAGGATGGTCAGCTGTGGCTATGGGAAGGTCGTTAATAAAATGTCAGTGGCGAAATAAAGTCTAGAATGAAGAAGAGAGCTCTTTACAAATGAAGATAGAAAGATGACATGTACGAATGTAGTATACTTCTATAGTAGGATCTTTCGGATGCAAACATAAACAAAGTGCTTACTTTAAATGTATGGCGGTATTTTATAGAGTTCACGCTAGAGTTTGTAGTATCTGCTTCATTTAAACACAAACAGACATTTTTGTTTTTCTTTGAAGTGTGTACAAATAGAACACATAATCCTCATTTTAATCAGATAAGTTCATAATTTTATAAAATTGTCTGATTATATTTCAATTTTATTCATAATTCATATAAATAATCACCAGCGATGATTCATTCATTAATTGAACAATAACAGTCATGAAGATACATACTTTCACTAATGAATGCTTGCGCAGAATAAAAGGGATGGAAATGGCAGGACAAAATAACTAACTTAGAACTATGGGAAAGTACCAGAGAAATACCAATGGATAAAGAGGTCAGCTCTGAAGCCAGCTATGAGTATTTCACAACAGGTCTTTATTTGGAATCCCCTTTGAAAGAGACAAAGAGGAAGACCAAAATAATCTTGGTGAAGACAGGTGGAAGTGTAGATGAAGATTATCGGGAAGACATGTAATGATCTTAAAAAATTGGCAAGAAACAGAACAGCTTGGAAAGTATTTATTGAAGACTTATGCTCCACAGGGAGCTGAAAGGAAGAAGAAGAAGAGGTAGAAGAAGCAGAAGAAGAAGAAGAAGAGGTAGAGGAAGATTCATTAACACGAATAACATTATATTTAAAAAAAAGTAAAGTACCCCCCACGCCAAGTGGCGTATAGGGAATATGGTGTTAGTGACCATAAATTTTGGAGCCGCAATAGCTCAGTGGTTGGTGAACTGGACTACAAAGGACAAGAGGTAGGGTTCGATCCCAGCCGACGGCTTCCGGTTCACCCAGCCTTTAATGGGTACCGGATTTTTTTTTCTGGGAAAGCAAAGCGGCACGAGCGTTATAACGACATTACCCCAGAAATTATGTGCCGAAGTTCTGTAAAATGTATGGTCACTAACACCATATTTCCTATACGCTACGTGGCGTGACAGGGCACTTTACTTGACTTTTTACTAACACAGCATTACGACAAAGTTGGTATAAGAGCTAATGTATGAGAGTTAAGGTATGAGAGTTAAGATATATGAGCTAAGGTATGTGGGTTAAGTTATGAGAGCTAAGGTATGACACTTAAGGTATGAGAGCTAAAGTATGAGACCTAGGGTATGTGAGTTAAGATATTAGAGCTAAATTATGAGGTCGGGTTCGATCCTGGTCGACGGCTTCCAGGTTCACCCAGGCTAAAATTGGTACTGGATTTTTTTTCTGGGAAAGTAGAGCGTCACGGGCATAATCATGTGCCGAAGGTTTGTAAAAAATTTGGTCACTAACTCCATATTCTCTTTACGCCACTTGGCGTGGCGGGGCTCTTTAACGTTTTGTTTTTTTACTTTTTTTTTTACAGCACCACAGGTCGTTCTAAACTCCTAGTTAAACTCTTTAGTCTCAGTTGTCACAAGTTTGATGAAACTTGAAAACAAATCGATGGGCGAAACAAATCGTCACATTTTCGATTCAAACTTTGAGAAGATGGTTTGTAAACAAATGTTTTAGCCACAGAGCAAGTGAAGATTCATGAAAGAAGAAATCATAAGCGTTGAAGGGAATAGATGGAAAGTAGGCAGGAGTGAAAATACAGAGATTGAGATGATGGTAGGTTTTAAAAGAACAAACATCTTAATAATGTTTTAAAAAACAACACGTAATACAAGAGGAAAAGAAATAAAGGATCACATATGGTTGAAGGTAGCAATAGGCATTGAAGGAAGGAGGAATAGGAGAGACAGATAAAGGGATAAAAATTAAAGCAGGCATTGGAGAGTGAAAGAAAAAGGGAGAGAAGGAAGGAAGGAAGGAAGGAAGGAAGGAAGGAAGGAAGGAAGGAAGGGAGGGAGGGAGGGAGGGAGGAAGGAAGGAAGGAAGGAAGGAAGGAAGGAAGGAAGGAAGGAAGGGAGGGAGGGAGGGAGGGAGGGAGGAAGGAAGGAAGGAAGGAAGGAAGGAAGGAAGGAAGGAAGGAAGGAAGGAAGGAAGGAAGGAAGGAAGGAAGGAAGGAAGGAAGGAAGGGAGGGAGGGAGGGAGGGAGGGAGGGAGGGAGGGAGGGAGGGAGGGAGGGAGGGAGGGAGGGAGGGAGGGAGGGAGGAAGGAAGCCAGATAGAATGAGAGAAGACATTAGTTTCAAAAATTAAATACACAAATAAGAGACCCAAAAAAGTATTTAAAGGCAAAATATAAAGGATATGTTTATATGTGTAGCGTCTCATGCTCATTCTTAGCTTAGTACCTTCATTGTGAGCTCTTCCGAAATGCCAGCCTTTGAGCCACGGTAATAGATATAGCCGGTTTAGGTGTTAACTTTAAGAGAGATCAATAGTGCCAGCGGTTTATGGCACCCACACATCTCCAGTGGAAGCGAAAACAAATTGTGGTTGTTATTGAGACTAGCAGCTGTTTGCAATGCAATCAAGAAGAGGAACTTTCGTTCTTCTAGAGGCTGCAGGGAACATGAGTGGTGTTGACATTGGTTACGCCTCTGGAGAACAGCACAGGTCTAATATTATCAGGGGAAACGTGTGACTACTGGAGATGTCTGTTTACACCAAATGGTTCTCACAATTGTTTGTTTCCTACCGATTTCTACTCCATAAACTCATCCTAATAAATATGTTTCTTCCAAGACCTTATCTTCCCTACTTTTTGCTTACTCATTTTTGACACCGCCTCTAAAGTGATCCTGAAACATTTTTATTATTGCTCTTTTGTTCAACAAATTTTTTATTGCCTGTTTTTACAATGAACGTTGTATTTGTTGTTCCACTGTTCGCATTTTCTGCCAGTTGATCAATAAGCTCTTTTTTTATTGCCCATTGTTAAAAAAGCATTCTTCTACCGCCCTAATTGATTCATGTTGTTGTGGGCCCAGCGGCCTGTCAAATGACTCCTTCCAAGCTAATTTCTCCTGTTTCATTCATCTGTAAGACCTTTTCTACTGCCCTATTACTTTATACTTAGTGAACTGGACTACTACGGACAAGGGGTAGGGTTCGATCCCAACCGACGGCTCCGGGTTCACCCAGCCTTAAATGGGTACCGGATTTTTTCTGGGAAAGTAAAGCAGCACGGGCGTAATACCGACCACATTACCCAAAAATCATGTGCTGAAGGTCTGTAAAATATAGGGTCACTAACACCATATTTCCCTATACGCCACTTGGCGTGACGGGGGGTACTACTACTATTACTTTATACGCACTTTCTACTGTTTTGTTGATTGTATAAATTCCATTTTCTCCTGCGCTTTTGGTTACAAATTTGTCATTACTGTTATATTTATTTATAACTATTTGCAACTCTCATGTTTGCCTGAAAACCTTGCTCCGCCATTCTATTAGTTTATCAACTCTACTTCACTGACATAATAAACTCTAATATACTATTTGATTGGTTTATAAACTCTACATCATTGTCTTTCCAATTAGTTTATAAACTCTACATCATTGTCCTTTCCAATTAGTTTATAAACTGTACATTATTGCCCAACTAATTGGTTTAAAAACTCTACATCATTGTCTTCCCAATTAGTTTAGAAACTGTACATTATCGCCCAACTAATTGGTTTATAAACTCTACATCATTGTCTTCCCAATTAGTTTATAAACTCTACATCTTTCCCCTCCCAATTAGTTTGTAAACTCTGCATTATTGCCCTCCCAATAGGTTTATAAACTCTACATCATTGCCCTCTCAATTGGTTTATAAACTCTACATTATTGCCCTCCCAATAGGTTTTTAAACTCTTCATCATTCCCCTCCCAATTGGTTTAGGAACTCTGCTTCACTGCAGATGTTATGTTGGTTGTAAAATCAACTGCACTGTATTATTAGGGGAAACCTGAATATTTGGGAAAAGTAGAAAAGGAAGAGAGTCCGGGTACAATCGGAAGTGAATAAAGAAAGAAACAAAGAAAGAAAGAGAGATAGAAAAAAGAAAGAAAAAAAGAAAGGAAGAAAGAAAGAAAGGAAAGAAGTAGGAAAGAAAGAAAGAGAGAGAGAGAAAGAAAGAAGAAAGAAAGAAAGAAAGAAAGAAAGAAAGAAAGAAAGAAAGAAAGAAAGAAAGAAAGAAAGAAAGAAAGAAAGAAAGAAAGAAAGAAAGAAAGAAAGAAAGAAAGAAAGAAAGAAAGAAAGAAAGAAAGAAAGAAAGAAAGAAAGAAAAAGAACGAGTGGTGAATAGTATGGTGCAGACTCTAAGGATGCTCAGATAAGGAGCCATGGACCGTTTAGAGTACATGTATAAGAACTTTTTTTCTCTTTACAGAACACCACATCGTGTAGGCCATTGACTTTTTCGTCGGAACGTGGTTTATAAAGATCATGATGATGATGATGATGATGATGATGATGATGATGATGATGATGATGATGATGATGATGATGATGATGATGATAATGATGATGGGCCAGCAAAAATAAAGGTCAAATACAGAAAAGACAAGAAATTTGGATGTGTGATGCTGTGGAAACGAGACTTGGAAAATGAGAAAGCAGAATAATAAGTAAGGTAGACTGTCATGGCGCCAGGAACACGAGTAGCCAGAATAAAGCGAGTCGGGATTAACGCTAAATCAGGTCTCTGAGGGCTCTCATTTTTCGTGTGAATATCATAATTAGCATCTCCCTCCATACCCACACCCTCCCCCACACATTATCACACCTAAGAACTCTAAAAATATGTTTGTGATGATGCAGCAATAATAAAAGAAATATAAAGGAAACGTTTTATACAAATCTTGTAGTAGTTCGTCACCGGAAAAAAGCCACTAAATTTTTGAATTGACACATAGAATTTTAATTTTATTTACTTACATATCTATGTGTGTGTGTTGTTTGTTTGTTCCTGCTGAAGGCCTATTGAACCGACACGTCGTTCAGATTTGTGTCGTCCATTAATTACGTAAAGCTTTAACCATACCAGTTTTTTTTTGGTCCTTCACTCCTGACCAGAAAAAGACCCGTCGAGCAAATGTGACGTCACTTCCGCTTCTTGATCTCTAGGGGAGGTAATCTGGTTTGAGTCATTCATCACTCCATGCGTTTGTCTCCCCTTGCTTTGAACCCGAAGATTGACACTATATTCGGCATATAATAATTAAATTCTGAGCAAAACTTCTGATCAAATCTACTATCTTAATTCAGTCACACACGACTTTCCTAGCTTTATCATAGCACATGGATATCCTTTTCGTGGAAGCGGCTGTCTAAAATTGCTTGTTACTCTGCGTGACTATCGTATATACTAAAACGCCTGACTCTCCCTTGAAACTAATCTTTTAATCATTGCATCGGCGTCTTAGAGCGCAAGTTTTCACGGATATGTGCTCGGCTGCCTATCCAGAAGTGTTCGGAGACTTCTGGATAATGTCGCTTCAAGCATCGAAACTCACGACGCGAGGCGGCATCCTCACATTCCCAGAGTACTACCTAGGTACCCATTTCTGCCAGCGGCTGGGTTGACCACGGAGATATTTTTTTTCCAACAGCAAATACAACTCACACTGCATCCAGTGGTAATTGAACATGGATTGCCCGAACGTCGGTAGCTCAGTCGGGTGGTTTTCCGAACTTGTCTACCGAGGCCCCCTCTGAAACCACAATCTTTATTGTTTGCACCTGCTGTGCCGCCCATGAAACATATCTTTCAGGATTGTTCTTTTCACTGCGCTATGTCATTTAACGTGTTCTTAGTTTTTTTGTTTTTGTTTTATTTCCACTGTAGAATGGTGTTTATAAGTCAGTTCTTTTTATGTTTAATATTTTAGTATGTCTTCATTGCTCTTTTTCATTATCCAAATTATTGTAAGGATTTTTTCTGTAGCATTTTGTTCCGAATGAATCGATTTTCTTCTTGCTGTTTGCGAGATTGTCCATGATTCGCAACCATATGTTGCTTTCGGGAAGATGCATGTCCTCATCAATTTTATTCTTACTGCCCTGTTGGTAATATGCCACATGTTCTTCGCGGCGTTAAATATTTGTGTTGCTTTGTTAATCTTACATTACCCCAAAAATCATGTGCTGAAGGTCTGTAAAATATAGGGTCACTAACACCATATTTCCCTATACGCCACTTGGCGTGACGGGGGGTACTTTACTTTTTTACTTTGTTAATCTTCTTTTGATCACTGTTTCCTTTCTTAGCCTGTCCCCCGTAGTCTTGTCGGCCAGTCAAAGCCGTTGCTGCACGGGGGTAACGCTGCCAGGTACAAGCAGACACTAGGATCCAAACGTAGACTGGACAAGAGTAAGTGAACTAAATAAACTCTAGAGCCATCCCTGAGAATGTACTGCTGCTTACCCTTGCTATTTCCAACCAGTCTTCAAAGTAGGCCCCCACATCCTCCACACCCCCCCCCCCCCCAGCTGGAATAATTCCTTACCACCTCTAAGAAATCTAACAAATATGGATGTGATGATGCCGGCATACTATCAGGTACAGAAAGTAGCTAGTCAAAATCAGATATCATCATCATCGAGTGCCATATCCGCAACGAAGGTTGGCTACCATGGAGCGCCATTCTGCTGTCTCTTGTTTTGATGGTGCAGGTCGTCATAGGCTGACTTGTCCATCTTTTGATGTTACTCGTCCATGTTAGTCTTGTTCTGCCTCTACCTCTTTTACCTTGTATTCTCCCCTCCAAGATTACTTTTAGTAGGCTGTTGTGTCTTTTAACATGGCCAAAAATCGCATTTGTCTTGTTTGAATTGTATTTAGTAATTCTCTTTTCATTCTTAGATGGTTTAAGACTTCATCGTTTGTTTTCTTTGCTTTCCATTCAATTCTGCCTATTCTTCTATATATCCACATTTCAAAGGCTTCAATTTTCCGTTCTGTTTTCTTATCTAATGTCCATTTTTCTGCACCATACAGGAATGTGGCGGACTCTAAATGTGACGTTCTGTCTGTGGGGGCGATCAACACACTTAACCTGACAGCTGACTTCATGTGAGAGTCTGGAATCCTACTCTGACTGAGTCCTGATCGCAGAGAGAGAGAGAGAGAGAGAGAGAGAGAGAGAGAGAGAGAGAGAGAGAGAGAGATTTAAAGTCAAATATAACTTAACCTAAATCACTCCACGTCTTGATAGAGGAATCGGTCGGTGGTCGGTCGATCGGTCGACTCTCCATAAGCGCTCATATCTCCAATTCACTATATCACGTTGTGTTAAATGATCAACTGATTCACAAGTCCCCTCTCTTCCACCCCTCAGCTCCCCTGCAATGTAGGCAACACCTATCTTAACTGCCATGAAGATCCGTGAGTCGCACCAGAGCTGTAGATTTACGAACAGCAACGACACAACGAAACTACGCCGTTTCAACATCTTTCCAAAGACAATATTTGTTGTTGTTGTTGTTGTTGTTGTTGTTGTTGTTCTTGTGTTGTTGTTGTTGTTGTTGTTGTTGTTGTTGTTGTTGTTGTTGCGTTCGCCAGCTTTCAACTCTGACCGAAAACTCTAGAGATTAGGAACTGAATTGTGCGTGTTAATCCATTTTTCCCTGGCAGCCGTGTGCACAGGGGTCTCTCGCCGCACAGGCAGACAACTCTGACTTCAGAGATACTCATTTTTTTTTCTCCGTCGATGAGTAACTGACGTTTCAAGCCGGGCCTCGCTGCTGAGACCAGGGGTGGTTGTCGCAGAGAGAAATCATAAATAAAAATCCCAACCGGTGTAGCCGAGATTTGAAACCACAACCTCTCTGTCCCGAGGCCGGCGTCTTGCCTCGGAACCAACCAGTCCTCCATGGACTTGGAATATGAGGAAACTCAGAGACAAGATGAAGAGAGGCACCCGTCTAACGAAAGCAGATATAGGACAGAATTCGCAATAGCTGTGGATACTGTGACATGAGGTAGAGCGGATATGGTTAATTCCTCACTGCAGTGCATGATAGAGGTGCGCTTGGCCGTGCGGCTAAAACCAATGTTCCGCTAGCTGAAAAGCCGGCGTACGGTGTTTGAAGCCCGCGGTAGACAGAAAGGATTTTTTTCTATCGGGGGTGAAATAAAAATTCTGAGTCTCACATGTCGTGGCGACTGCTTGACCAAGCGGCCTTTATCTCTCAGGTTCTATCGTTGCCCCACAACATACACCAGCAATGGTACTATGTGTCGTAAAGATAGTTTTTTTTTTTTTTTAGTGAAACTGATCCCTTGGACAGAATAGAATAGAATAGAATAGAATAGAATAGAATAGAATAGAATAGAATAGAGGTAGTAGTGATGTAATTTTTTTTTCGCGGTTAAATCAATCTATTGACATTCGTAGATCTCATTACCTCTAACAATATTTCACTTGTATGAAATGTTAGCTGTTAAAACACGCATATCATAGGCAGATTCAAATTGTCAGTAGTTATTTTAACAGTGGGAATATTGTAGCGCGGTGACAGCGAGTAATGGTACAACCATCACCACAGATATAGTAGCCTAGTACGGCATTTGATTACTTCACTCTCCTAAAATATCAGATATGTTATGGGACATTACATGTTTCATTTCCTAAAAATGTAATAAATCATATCGGGCCTTAAAGGCCTCAGAAATGTGTGTTCTCTAAAGAAGTGATAACAATGATAAATTTATACATATCAATATTCTGAACAATAACTCAGTTTGTTGTAAACAATGAACATAATAATAACATAACGACAGGCGGTAGACAATTTAAAACGTTGGAAGAATTCAAATACCTAGGTAATCTCTATGGCCCTTTTCGTTTTGTCAGACGGTCTAGTGGAGGCTATTGTGTATTTTTTTAGATTTTGTTTTTGTCGAACAGCTTCTCTCGTGGCTAATTCTACCAATGTTTGACAAACAAACGCGGTCACATAATGAACAAGTCAGGCTCGCTGATCCACAGAGTTTTCCATCCTTTTTCATGAGTCTTTTCTCTTCTAAGTTTTGCCTTGGCACAGTCTCAAATGATGTTATACGTAGTATAACTAGGTAGGTAGTCTAGAGATATACGATAATACACAAGCAACATAAATAGAATCAAAATGCGACAAAGCTTGTCAGATCATCAGACAGATGTCACCAGTATTGTCCAGCAAGAAAATATCCATAAAGGCAAAACGGGCACATTATAATACAATCTTTATCCCATCGTTCTGATTTTAATGTCAAGGTTGGACGATGGACACAAGAAAAGTAATCACCGCCTTGGTTACACGTGTTTGATGCATGACAGAATGCAGCCTGACTGATTGGTTCAGAAGTGAATAAGAAATTTAAAAAAACACAAATTGAAATAAATCCTGCCATTGATTACGCAAAAAAACAACAGGTCGAATAATCTGGCCACGTGATAGACAAAATAATATCAAAATATTACACAACGATCCTTCAACAAACGCTACGCACGGCAGCACCAGACATAAAGGCAGACCACGAAAAAGAAGGATTGATGGGATCACTTTTAAAAGCACAAGGAAACAATAATAGGAGAGGACAGCAGGAGAGATATCGATCACAAACTGTACCTCTCCCCGAACCTCAATTGTAAATGAAAAATGCATTCTTTATTCCCATGTTAATGTGCTATTTTCTAACGTTAGTCCTCGTTTCAATCATTAGTCGTCGTTGTTTCAATCATTAGTAGTCGTTGTTTCAATCATTAGTCGTCGTTGTTTCAATCATCAGTCGTCGTTGTTTCAATTCATTAGTCGTCGTTCTTTCAATCATCAGTCGTCGTTGTTTCAATTCATTAGTCGTCGTTGTTTCAATTCATTAGTCGTTGTTGTTTCAATTCATTAGTCGTCGTTGTTTCAATTCATTAGTCGTCGTTGTTTCAATTCATTAGTCGTCGTTGTTTCAATTCATTAGTCGTCGTTGTTTCAATTCATTAGTCGTTGTTGTTTCAATTCATTAGCCGTCGTTGTTTCAATTCATTAGTCGTCGTTGTTTCAATTCATTAGCCGTTGTTGTTTCAATTCATTAGCCGTCGTTGTTTCAATTCATTAACCGTCGTTGTTTCAATTCATTAGCCGTCGTTGTTTCAATTCATTAGTCGTCGTTGTTTCAATTCATTAGTCGTTGTTGTTTCAATTCATTAGTCGTTGTTGTTTCAATTCATTAGTCGTCGTTGTTTCAATTCATTAGTCGTCGTTGTTTCAATTCATTAGTCGTCGTTGTTTCAATTCATTAGTCGTCGTTGTTTCAATTCATTAGTCGTCGTTGTTTCAATTCATTAGTCGTCGTTGTTTCAATTCATTAGTCGTTGTTGTTTCAATTCATTAGTCGTCGTTGTTTCAATTCATTAGCCGTCGTTGTTTCAATTCATTAGCCGTCGTTGTTTCAATTCATTAGCCGTTGTTGTTTCAATTCATTAGCCGTCGTTGTTTCAATTCATTAACCGTCGTTGTTTCAATTCATTAGCCGTCGTTGTTTCAATTCATTAGTCGTTGTTATTTCAATTCATTAGTCGTTGTTGTTTCAATTCATTAGTCGTCGTTGTTTCAATTCATTAGTCGTCGTTGTTTCAATTCATTAGTCGTCGTTGTTTCAATTCATTAGTCGTCGTTGTTTCAATTCATTAGCCGTCGTTGTTTCAATTCATTAGTCGTCGTTGTTTCAATTCATTAGTCGTCGTTGTTTCAATTCATTAGTCGTCGTTGTTTCAATTCATTAGTCGTCGTTGTTTCAATTCATTAGTCGTCGTTGTTTCAATTCATTAGTCGTTGTTGTTTCAATTCATTAGCCGTCGTTGTTTCAATTCATTAGTCGTCGTTGTTTCAATTCATTAGCCGTTGTTGTTTCAATTCATTAGCCGTCGTTGTTTCAATTCATTAACCGTCGTTGTTTCAATTCATTAGCCGTCGTTGTTTCAATTCATTAGTCGTCGTTGTTTCAATTCATTAGTCGTTGTTGTTTCAATTCATTAGTCGTTGTTGTTTCAATTCATTAGTCGTCGTTGTTTCAATTCATTAGTCGTCGTTGTTTCAATTCATTAGTCGTCGTTGTTTCAATTCATTAGTCGTCGTTGTTTCAATTCATTAGTCGTCGTTGTTTCAATTCATTAGTCGTCGTTGTTTCAATTCATTAGTCGTTGTTGCTTCAATTCATTAGTCGTCGTTGTTTCAATTCATTAGCCGTCGTTGTTTCAATTCATTAGCCGTCGTTGTTTCAATTCATTAGCCGTTGTTGTTTCAATTCATTAGCCGTCGTTGTTTCAATTCATTAACCGTCGTTGTTTCAATTCATTAGCCGTCGTTGTTTCAATTCATTAGTCGTTGTTATTTCAATTCATTAGTCGTTGTTGTTTCAATTCATTAGTCGTCGTTGTTTCAATTCATTAGTCGTCGTTGTTTCAATTCATTAGTCGTCGTTGTTTCAATTCATTAGTCGTCGTTGTTTCAATTCATTAGCCGTCGTTGTTTCAATTCATTAGTCGTCGTTGTTTCAATTCATTAGTCGTTGTTGTTTCAATTCATTAGTCGTCGTTGTTTCAATTCATTAACCGTTGTTGTTTCAATTCATTAGCCGTCGTTGTTTCAATTCATTAGTCGTCGTTGTTTCAATTCATTAGTCGTTGTTGTTTCAATTCATTAGTCGTCGTTGTTTCAATTCATTAGTCGTTGTTGTTTCAATTCATTAGTCGTTGTTGTTTCAATCATTAGTCGTTGTTGTTTCAATTCATTAGTCGTTGTTGTTTCAATTCATTAGTCGTTGTTGTTTCAATTCATTAGCCGTCGTTGTTTCAATTCATTAGTCGTTGTTGTTTCAAATCATTAGCCGTCGTTGTTTCAAATCATTAGTCGTCGTTGTTTCAAATCATTAGTCGTCGTTGTTTCAAATCATTAGTCGTCGTTGTTTCAATCATCAATCGTTGTTGTTTCAATAATTAGTCGTCGTTGTTTCAATTCATTAGTCGTCGTTGTTTCAAATCATTAGTCGTCGTTGTTTCAATTCATTAGTCGTTGTTGTTTCAATTCATTAGTCGTTGTTGTTTCAATTCATTAGTCGTTGTTGTTTCAATTCATTAGTCGTTGTTGTTTCAATTCATTAGTCGTTGTTGTTTCAATCATCAGTCGTCGTTGTTTCAATTATTAGTCGTCGTTGTTTCAACCATCAGTCCCCGTTCTTTCAATCAATCATCAGTCGTCGTTGTTTCAATTCATTAGTCGTCGTTGTTTCAATCATCAGTCGTCGTTGTTTCAATCATCAGTCCTCGTTGTTTCAATCATCACTCCTCGTTGTTTCAATCATCAGTCGTCGTTGTTTCAATCATCACTCCTCGTTGTTTCAATCATCATTCGTCGTTGTTTCAATCATCAGTCCTCGTGATTTCAATCATTATTCGTCGTTATTTCAATCATCATTCCTCGTTGTTTCAATCATCATTCCTCGTTGTTTCAATCATCATTCGTCGTTGTTTCAATCATCATTCGTCGTTGTTTCAATCATCAGTCGTCGTTGTTTCAATCGTCATTCGTCGTTGCTTCAATCATCATTCGTCGTTGTTTCAATCATCATTAGTCGTTGTTTCAATCGCCAGTCGTCGTTGTTTCAATCATCAGTACTCGTTGTTTCAATCATCAGTCCTCGTTGTTTCAATCATCACTCCTCGTTGTTTCAATCATCAGTCGTCGTTGTTTCAATCATCACTCCTCGTTGTTTCAATCATCATTCGTCGTTGTTTCAATCATCAGTCCTCGTGATTTCAATCATTATTCGTCGTTATTTCAATCATCATTCCTCGTTGTTTCAATCATCATTCCTCGTTGTTTCAATCATCATTCGTCGTTGTTTCAATCATCATTCGTCGTTGTTTCAATCATCAGTCGTCGTTGTTTCAATCGTCATTCGTCGTTGCTTCAATCATCATTCGTCGTTGTTTCAATCATCATTCGTCGTTGTTTCAATCGTCAGTCGTCGTTGTTTCAATCATCAGTACTCGTTGTTTCAATCATCAGTCCTCGTTGTTTCAATCATCACTCCTCGTTGTTTCAATCATCAGTCGTCGTTGTTTCAATCATCACTCCTCGTTGTTTCAATCATCATTCGTCGTTGTTTCAATCATCAGTCCTCGTTTCAATCATCACTCCTCGTTGTTTCAATCATCATTCGTCGTTGTTTCAATCATCAGTCCTCGTTGTTTCAATCATCACTCCTCGTTGTTTCAATCATCATTCGTCGTTGTTTCAATCATCAGTCCTCGTTGTTTCAATCATCAGTCCTCGTTGTTTCAATCATCAGTCCTCGTTGTTTCAATCATCAATCCTCGTTGTTTCAATCATCACTCCTCGTTGTTTCAATCATCAATCCTCGTTGTTTCAATCATCAATCCTCGTTGTTTCAATCATCAGCTATGCTTTCCCCATCAATTTTTTTTCACGAATAGAAAGTCGTTCAAGCTGCCTTACATGCATCTTTGGATCTCAGTTCTATCTTCATTAAGTTTCCCCATCCAACAAATTATTAAAGTATTAAGATGCTTCTGTTTCAATGCCCTTACAAGTCCTACAGCCAACTGTACCCGAGGGATGCTAACGTCATAGGTGGGGAAATAGAGTACTGCAGCTTCTTTGAGTTCTTCCTCTTCTACCTTTCAGTTCCCTGTGGAGCATAGGTTTTCAACAAACACTTTACAGGCCGTTCTGTTTCTTGCCATTTTTTTAAGGTCGCTCCATGTCTTCTCCATCATCTTCATCTCAACTTCCATCTGTCTTCTGATGGGTCTGCCAGAATAGTTTGGTCTTCCTCTATGTCTTTTTCCTTGGGGATTCCAAAAAAGGGTTAGTTGGTAATACTCACAGTTGGTTTCCTCAGTGTGTGTCCTATACAGCGCCATCGAGGTCGTCTGAGTTGATCTTTGATATTCGAAATAAATTTGTGAATACAATATATGTAAGAGTATGTAAGAGAAAGAGAGAGAGAGAGAGAGAGAGAGAGAGAGAGACGTAATACTTGAAGAAGAGACGGAAGATCGATGGTGGTTTGAAGGAATTAGGGGTGAAAGGTCACTGAGCTCAATAATCTCAAGTGTGTACTTCATGATTAAAAAAAAACAACTTATCTTTACGGCATTTTCCTATTTCTGGGGTCTGTCGGAGAAGATTGTAGGACCAGAGAATAAAGGCCGCATGTCAAGTGCTGTCGCCGCGAGGTGTTCGCGTCTGAGTTTTTATTTCACCCCCAACATAAAAAGCTTTTGATCCTATCGGGATTGAAATCCGCGTTCTCCTGAGTTGGAGTCCGACGAGTTTTCGATTTGGCCACCCGCTCCCTGCGCATGTGAATCCTGACAGAGTTTTGTCATAGACGAAAATGTGAATCCTGACAGAGTTTTGTCAAATGTGAATCCTGACAGAGTTTTGTCATAGACGAAAATGTGAATCCTGACAGAGTTTTGTCATAGACGAAAATGTGAATCCTGACAGAGTTTTGTCATAGACGAAAATGTGAATCCTGACAGAATTTTGTCATAGACGAAAATGTGAATCCTGACAGAGTTTTGTCATAGACGAAAATGTGAATCCTGACAGAGTTTTGTCATAGACGAAAATGTGAATCCTGACAGAGTTTTGTCATAGACGAAAATGTGAATCCTGACAGAGTTTTGTCATAGACGAAAGTGTGAATCCTGACAGAGTTTTGTCATAGACGAAAATGTAAATCCTGACAGAGTTTTGTCATAGACGAAAATGTGAATTCTGGCAGAGTTTTGTCAAAGACGAAAATGTGAATCCTGACAGAGTTTTGTCATAGACGAAAATGTGAATCCTGACAGAGTTTTGTCAAATGTGAATCCTGACAGAGTTTTGTCATAGACGAAAATGTGAATCCTGACAGAGTTTTGTCATAGACGAAAATGTGAATCCTGACAGAGTTTTGTCATAGACGAAAATGTGAATCCTGACAGAATTTTGTCATAGACGAAAATGTGAATCCTGACAGAGTTTTGTCAAAGACGAAAATGTGAATCCTGACAGAGTTTTGTCATAGACGAAAATGTGAATCATGACAGAGTTTTGTCATAGACGAAAATGTGAATCCTGACAGAGTTTTGTCATAGACGAAAATGTGAATCCTGACAGAGTTTTGTCATAGACGAAAAAAGTATGTTCTTGAATCGATCGTTTACAATATAGTATTCTTGAAGCACATTCTTCTACTTCTTGTCCTTTTCTTCATCATCTGCCTTTCAGCGTCGAGGGGAGATATAATTTGAGGTCTTTTGCTCTTCTGTTCGCCTCTGCTGCTGTTATGTTTCCTAGTACTTCTAATATTCCGTCGATCCATCTTTTTCGTGGTCGACCCTTGGGTCTGAAGTTCTTGCAACCTTTATTGAGGGCTCGTTGTGTTGTGTTTACGTGGCCTAACCATTTTATCTGTTGTTTCTTTATATATTCAATGGCGGGGGTTAATCCTAGCTGTTTTCTCAGTTCTTCGTTTCTGATCTTGTCTCTCAGACTGTTTCCTGTCATTCGTCTAACACATTTCATCTCCGTAGAGGTTATTTTCTTATTGTTCTTGCATCTAGGGCCCGGGACTGACATTTGTAGCACAACGTTGGGATGTAGATTGTATTGTAGAGTGCCCGTTTTGCCTCTAGAGTTATTTATCTCCATTTTATGTGATTTCTCTGAGCATAAAACGTTTATCCCTTACCGACCTGTTGAGTCAGTCTTAAGTTAAGGGCTTAATTAATAAAAACACACACACACACACACACACGTTGGGGTTAGCCAGGCAGATGTTTGCACCACCTGCTAGATCGTTGGGTTCACATGCGATCATTTTACGGTCTAACAATAAATTGTTAGCTCGTTACATCTAAAAAGTAAAGGACAAGAGGTAGGGTTCGATCCCAACCGACGGCTTCCGGTTCACCCAGCCTTAAATGGGTACCAGATTTTTTTTCTGGGAAAGTAAAGCGGCACGGGCGTAACACCGACCACATTACTCCAAAAAATCATATACTGAAGGTCTGTAAAATGTATGGTTACTAACACCATATTCCCTATGCGCCACTTGGCGTGACGGGGGTACTTTACTTTTTTTTTTCCTACATCTTAAAAGTACTTATTTGATCTTGTCCTCCTCCCTGAATAGAACACTTTACATAACTTTGTACAAATATATATCATTTAGAAACACTTTTTCAATCACTCTTATCACATAATCCACACTTCGAAATTTAACAAACCGCCATCTTGGTCAACCGGAAACCGGCCCCTTCTTTTTGTCTTTGATCTGCTTTAATTGATTTTTCTTTGTGGCTGATACAGATTCTAGTTTTGGGGATTCTTCTCATGTATTTATTGATTACTCTCTTTTCTGGTGACAAAATCGCAACATTGCCAGCATTTAATCTCACACGTAATATTTTATTCTTGCGTTTAAGAACATAATCATGTTTATTTGATATTATTTATAGAAAATACGAGAATATGCTACTTGCTGATTGTAATTTTGCTTTTACTTTGAAAAAAAATCATTTTGTGCAGGAGACAAATAATAATAAATGAATATTATTACAGAGGGAAAAGTTCCGAGGTGATAATCAGCGAATCAATTCAGAGGAAGAGGTATGTTTACAGCACTCGGAAAAAATATCACAAATAATCAACAACATAAAAAAAAACAAAGAACAATATATGGACCAAAGCAGGATCGAACCCATACTCAGGGCACAGCGCCTTGCCACGAAAAGCCAAACGATCGGGAACACTGCCACTCAGCTAACTATCTACAACAGAAAAAACAACAAAGAACAATATATGGACCAAAGCAGGTTCGAACCCATACTCAGTGGCACAGCGCCTTGCCACGAAAAGCCAAACGCTAGGGAACACTGCCACTCAGCTAACTATCTACAACAGAAAAAACAACAAAGAACAATATATGGACCAACGCAGGATCGAACCCGTACTCAGTGGTACAGCGCCACAGCCACGAAAAGCCAAACGCTAGGGAACACTGCCACTCAGCTAACTATCTACAACAGAAAAAACAACAAAGAACAATATATGGACCAAAGCAGGATCGATCTCGTCTAATATAACTCGGATGAGAGGGCCGAAATAGCTCGGTGGTTGGTGAACTGGACCGCTATGGATAAGGGGTCGGGTTTGATTCTGATCGATTTCCAGGTTTAATCATCATTAGAGATAAGCACATGTAGGAAATATAGAAAACATTAAATACTACGTGGGGCTGCGATTATAGATGCAGGGAACTTATAGAATAAGCATAAAATAGATAGAGCAGTTAAACTAATATAAAGACAAGACAAACTACAACGTTTCGGCAAAAGCCTTCATCATGTATAACAAACAAATTGTATTAAATTAGCACATAAGTCCAAGCCATTTCTGGCTTTGATCTATGTTTCATTTGTTTTAGATGATGGCGTTGTTATCAAAATAACACCCGAAGAAGGCTTTTCCCGAAACGTAGTTTGTCTTGTCTTTCGATTAGTTTACCTGTCCCATACCATTTTTGTTTATTTTGTATTTCTCAGCCCTAAATGGTTACCGCAATTTTTTTCTGGGAAAGTAAACCGACGAGGGCGTATTATCGACCATATTGTACCAAAAACAATGTACCGAAGATCTATTTTAAAATATGAACTCCATATTCTCTATACACCACGTGACGTAATTGGGCTCTCTACTGTTTTTTTAATAACCTGGAAGACACAGTCTTGAACGGGTCGTGTCTCACCACGAAGAAGCCAAAATCTAAGTACAGAACAAACACACTCTTCTTGTTTCTTCATATTACCCATAACTTATCATCTAGTACTAATTGGTCCTTTCTATTTAGTTGTCTATTTACTTGTCTATTTACGTGTCTATTTACTTGTCTACTTACTTCTCTATTTACTTGTCATTTTAATTGTCTATTAGTTCTCTGTTTACTTTCACTGTTTACTTCTCTATTTATTTGTCTGTTTACGTGTCCTTTTCCTTTTCTATCAAACTTCTCTATCTACATCTTCTCTATTTACTTGTCTGTTTACTTCTATATTTACTTATAAATGTATTTGTCTGTTTACATCTCTATTTACTTGTCTATTTACGTCTCTATTTACGTGTCTATTTACTTCTCTATTACTTCTCTATTTACTTCTTTATTTACTTGTCTGCTTACTTGTCTATTTACTAGTCTATTTACTTTTATATTACTTCTCTATTTACATCTCTATTTACTTCTCTATTTACTTCTATATAACTTCTCTATTTACTTCTCTATTTACTTCTCTATTTGCCTCTATATTGCTTCTCTATTTACTTCTCTATTTACTTCTCTATTTACTTCTCTTTTTACTTCTATATTACTTCTCTATTTACTTGTCTATTTACTTCTATATTACTTCTCTATTTACTTGTCTATTTACTTCTCTATTTACTTCTCTATTTACTTCTCTATTTACTTCTATATTACTTCTCTATTTACTTGTCTATTTACTTCTATATTACTTCTCTATTTACTTGTCTATTTATTTCTATATTACTTCTCTATTTACTTCTATTTACTCTCTATTTACTTCTCTATTTACTTTTATATTACTTCACTATTTACTTGTCTATTTACTTCTATATTACTTCTCTATTTACTTCTCTATTTACTTCTATTTACTTCTCTATTTACTTCTCTATTTACTTGCATATTTACTTCTATATTACTTCTCTATTTACTTCTATTTACTTCTCTATTTACTTGTCTATTTACTTCTCTATTTAATTCTCCATTCTTCTAACTAAGTTAACCCTTCGGTGCGATCTCCTCTGGCTTGTTTTACTAATGAAATTGTAATTCTTCTGTGTTAAGTTGATGCGTTGAATTGCTAATGAAATAATCTTCCTGCGCACTGTCATGCGTACTCTACTCACAAATGAGTACCAGGTGATCTGTTAATCCTTTTAGCTGTCTCCTGTTTGGACCTCATTTTCATCATTTTTACCCCCTTGGCTTTTGATTTTTTTTTTTTTGCGTTCGCCACCTTTCACTTCTGGCAAAGTAGCTGGAGACCAGGAACTAATTCAGTTAATCCGTTTTTGCCTGGTAGCCGTATTCACAGGGGTCCCTCGCCGCACAGGCAGATAACTCCGTCTTCGGAGATTTTTTTCAGTCGATCAGCAATTGACGTTTCAAGTCGGGCCTCGCTGCTGAGACCAGGGGTGGTTGCCGCAGAGAGAAATCACAAATAAAAATCCCAACCGGTGTAACCGGGATTTGAACCCACAATCTCTCTGTCTCAAAATCAGCGTCTTGCCTCGAGACCAACCAATCCCCGATGCACCACATATGACTTTATTTATTTAAAACATGCACTGTCTGTGACTTTTTAACTTTTAAACATGCACTGTATGTTACTTTATTTCCATAACACATGCATCATATGTGAATTTAATTTTTATTTTGTAAACATGCACTCTAAGTGACTTTTAATTCTTTAAACATGCACTGTATGTGGCTTTTTATTTTATAAAAATGCACTGTATGTGACCTTTTATTTTGTAAACATGCACTGTATGTGACTTTTTATTTTTTAAACATGCACTGTGTGTGACTTTTTATACTATAAATATGCACTGTGTGTGACTTTTTATACTATAAACATGCACTGTATGTGACTTTTTATACTATAAACATGTACAGTGTGTGACTTTTTATACTATAAACATGCACTGTGTACAAACGAAACCCTAAAAATGTTGGTTATGATCACAAATGAACTGTTGACATCTTCCGATTTGAGTTATTTCTCTGTTTTTCTTTATAATTACATAAAGGCCAGATTGGACAAGTTTTAACGTCCGGTCTGTCTTTAGATCACGTCCTTTTATTATTTCTCTTTTTCAATTTTCTCAAAACAACTTCTCACCACGTGTTTTATAAAGTAATATGGTGGATGGAATATGATAACAGAGGGCCAGCACCCCCCACCCCCCAGATAACAAGAGTCTTGAGTCTGACCACTAGATGCCACAATTAGCACATGCGCTGAGAGTGGTCAGCGACTACAATTTGATGGGACGTGTCTGGATTGGCGAATAACAAAGTTAATCCATCTCTTACTCCGCCAACCTGCTGTGCCCATGAAAAACCTTCCAGACCAAGCAAGTCGGGATTGAAGAGCAAGCCGAAAAGCAACTCGAAAAGCAACCCGAAGAGCAAGCCAAAGAGCAACCCGAAGAGCAACCCGAAGAGCAGCTCGATGAGCAGCCCGAAGAGCAACCCGAAGAGCAGCTCGATGAGCAGCCCGAAGAGCAACCCGAAGAGCAACCCGAAGAGCAACTCGAAAAGCAACCCGAAGAGCAGCCCGAAGAGCAACCCGAAGAGCAGCTCGATGAGCAGCCCGAAGTGCAAGCCGAAGAGCAACCCGAAGAGCAGACCGAAGAGCAACCCGAAGAGCAGCTCGATGAGCAGCCCGAAGTGCAAGCCGAAGAGCAACCCGAAGAGCAGCTCGATGAGCAGCCCGAAGTGCAAGCCGAAGAGCAACCCGAAGAGCAACCCGAAGAGCAGCTCGATGAGCAGCCCGAAGTGCAAGCCGAAGAGCAACCCGAAGAGCAGACCGAAGAGCAGCCCGAAGAGCAACCCGAAGAGCAACCCGAAGAGCAGCCCGGTTCCTAAAATGCAATCCCGAAGATAGATGTGCCGGGTGAAAGGCATGTCGCAAACTAGCAACATGACCCACTTTAATGTCCTGTAAACGGGTAACGGTGAAATGGTGTAGTTGCCGGGTGAACACAGAAGAAAAGAAAGGGAATCCAACCCCTGGACAAAAGACTCGGTCAAGACACCGTGTCATTTCGATAATCCCAGACTCAAGTTATTCTGTGTAACCATAGTGTGTAGTTGTCATCTCATTCATGTAGCTCTTTTGGATTCCTTAAGCAAAAGACTCGACCCAGGTACCAAGTGTACACAGTTTGATCACTGTCCTCTGACCCAAGTTAATTTTGTTTATCCACAGTGTGTAGCTTTCTTCTCGTTCACGTGGGCCTTTGGGTTTTTCCTGTGCAAGTCTGTCCACTACTTCCAGATAGTTGCCATGGTGTGCTCGGTCATGACCTTGACCGTCATGAGCATAGAAAGGTAAGTCAAGGTCACTGCACATACTAAATTTGTTGGTTTCCATAAGTAAAGTGTGATCTTGCGAAATTGTAAAGTGAATTAATACAAATGTTAAGATCAAGACCTTTTTTATACTTTATCTGCTGCGCCAGAAGCTCTATGGCTACACAGATTTATCGTCAGGCCTTAACTGGCGTTAAATGTGAGTACTGGATGAGCGGTTTGCGCCAAAATGTTATATATGCGCCTTTAGGACAAACACATCCGACTTCAAAATGACGTTTTTGAATATCGATTTGCCTTCTTTCCATGATCCCTCATTACTTGTCTGTCTTGGTTTGTCCCCTGACCCGCCAAGGAGAACTGGTGTAGGGATTTACCAGGTGTTGCTCAGTGATCCTGACACATGCAGTCAGCTATGAGTTGCTGACATCTTTTGGTCAACTTCCTGTTCGACATCTAGAGAATCATGGGAGGAAGAGGTATGTATTACAGCCCTCAGGAAAAATGGCAAATAAACAGCAACAGAAGAAACAACATATGGTCCGAAGCAGGATCGTACCCGTACTCCTTTTGGCACTGCGCATTGCCACGAGAAGCCGAATGCTAGGGAACACTGCCACTCAGCTAACTAAAAAATTAGCTATCGTGAACAATGTCTTTCGCGCAGGTATTCTCATGGCTATAGCATAGGGTTATGATTACAGCTCGGGAATAAATTGTATTTCTGTACTTTCCTAATAAGTCAAGTATTTCCCAGTAGGGCTGAATACTTGTGTTGCAGACAAACATTTATAGGACGAAACCGCACGAATAATAGTTTCCAGTGGTTTTGGACATCTAGAGCCCAGTTCAAAACTTTCCAGCGCGTTGTCAAAGTGATATTTACACTAGCAAGCTTAGTATGTGGTTATGTGGTTAGTTTTCAATTATATTCAAACAATCATCATTATCAGGTCGCGTGTCCTTTGCAGAACGGTGTGCTCACCATATCCTGTCTAAAAGAGTCTCTGTTTCTAGCCAAATCTCCGACAGAACGTTATATTCACCACAGCTCGAGATCAACGAGACAAATCTGAAACAAGTGCAACGTTTCAAATACTTGGGCACAATAATAACATCAGATGGGAGATGCACCACAGAAATAAAAAGCAGAATAGCTCAGGCCAAAACAGCATTTTAAAAAATGAAAAATATCTTATGCAATAAATCTGTGTCAATAAAAATGAGAAAGAGAGTTCATCGGTGCTATATAGAACCAATTCTGACCTATGGAAGCGAATCATGGACAGTAGACAAACAAATGAAAAGACGATTAGATGCCACAGAGATGGGATTTCTCAGAAGAATGTTGAAAGTTCCCTCGACAGTTAAAAAGACCAATGAGGCCTTCATCTCAAAGAGACCAACACAAAAAGGGAGCTCTTAAAAAACATCAGAAAGAAGCAATCAACATTTTTCGGACACATCATGAGAAGAGGAAAGTTGGAATACTTGGTTACAACTGGCAAAATAAAAGGAAAGAGAGATCGCGACGACAAAGAGAGAAAATACTGGATAGCTTAGTGTCATGGCATGGAAAACAGTCAACAACAGAACTGATACGATGTACTGTAGATAAAATATTGTGGAGGGACATGAACACCTACGCCAACCGGTATGCCACATGATGATGATTCTGCTTGAGATATACAAATAAATAATTTCACAAATTATGGACCTAAAACAAGACCACGTTTTGAAATACACGGTAGTACACATACAAACATAAAGTTGATAGGGCATAATGACACAACCTATGCTTCCCTGTTCTAAAAATATGACATCCTTTCCAAGAATTACACTAAAACTGACCCATGTTTTATGTTATCTGAGCTATATATTTCTGGGAAAGACTGGATTTTTTTCCATTTTTATATCATGTATGCGTATGGTTCTATATTATTATATTTCAACGATTACAATTTATTCTTCTTTGTGTCGTGTGTTCGCGGTTCGATAGGCAAGCACATGGTTCGACAAAAATGGCGCCGCCGGGTATGTTCAACCCGAATGTAAAAAGTCTGTGACGGTGGATGGGGCGGATGAATCAGAAATGATCAACGACCCAGAAGAGAAAACAGTAAAGCGTGCGGTACACATGAGGCATATTCAGAAGACGTAAGACGAATATGGCAGACCACCGTGAAAGAGATTGGAGCCTCATCACGTAACATTCCAAAGAAAGCCATGGAGAGATATTCTAAATATCAGCAGGGCTGAAACTAAGAATGGCAAAATGTTACATCTTCTCAATATTCCTGTATGGGGCAGAAACATGGACATTAGACCAGAAAACAGAACAGAAAATTGAATCCTTTGAAATGTGGATTTATAGAAGAATAGGTAGAATTAGATGGAAATAAAAGAAAACAAACGATGAAGTTTTAAAACAACTGAAAATAAAAGAGAACTACTAAATACAATTAAGACAAAGTAAGTAAAAAATTAAAGTACCCCCGTCACGCCAAGTGTCGTATAGGGAAATATGGTGTTGGTGACCCTATATTTTACAGACCTTCAGCACATGATTTTTGGGGTAATGTGGTCAGTATTACGCCCGTGCTGATTTACTTTCCCAGAAAAAAAATCCGGTACCCATTTTAAGGCTGGGTGAACCCGGAAGCCGTCGGTTGGAATCGAACCCTACCCCTTGTCCTCTGTAGTCCAGTTCACTAACCACTGAGCTATCGCGGCTCCAACAATTAAGACAAGACAAATTAAATTTTGGAGGCATGTTAAAAGACACAACAGCCTACTAAAAGTAATATTGGAAAGGAAAATACAAGGTAAAAGAGGCAGACCAAGACTAACATGGACGAGAAACATCAAAAGATGGACAGGTCAATCTATGATAGCCTGCAACATAAAAGCAAGAAACAGAGTAGACTGGCGATCCATGATAGCCAACCTTCGTTGCGGAGAAGGCACTCAATGATGATTTTTACAAAAAAGTAACGAAAGAGTCAATTTATTTAATTTTTATGTGAGATAATATTTACATTATAAACAATATCACACACTCCTGTTATTTCAGGTCTTTCCTTCTCCAATGTTAACATTGTGGGATCGTGTCTTTCCCTTCAGTTTATTTAACTTTTTTTTCAATGGCTGTGATATGAAGTTAATGGAAGACTGTGCTGGTTGGCGTGTGAAGCCAAAACAAGTAAAAAAATTCAGGCCAAAAAGAGTAAATCAACATTAATTAAGTAATAAATATGTATGCTTTTATCTCCAATAAATATTTATATTTTTATCTCTAATAAATATTTAATTTTTTTTTTCCAATAAATATTTATGTTTTTATCTCCAATAAATATTTAAATTTTTATTTCCAATAAATATTTATGTTTTTATCTCCAATAAATATTTAAATTTTTATTTCCAATAAATATTTATGCTTTTATCTCCAATAAATATTCATGTTTCATCTTCTCAGAAACATCGCCATCTTGTTCCCACTGAGGTCTAAAAGAATCTGCACTCGTGGTCGAGCTAGGATTGTGGTTGTGCTTCTTTGGGTGGGGTCCGTGCTGCTGGCGCTGCCCATATTGGCAGGACAGGTAACCGGGTTGAGAATTAGAGCTGATTTGATGAAAGGTTGATTGTGATTTGATGAAAGGCTGATTGTGATTTGATGAAAGGCTGATTGTGATTTGATAAAATGCTGATTGTGATTTGATAAAATGCTGATTGTGATGTGATAAAATGCTGATTGTGATGTGATAAAATGCTGCTTGTGATTTGACGAAAGGCTGATTGTGATTTGATAAAATGCTGATTGTGATTTGATAAAATGCTGATTGTGATTTGATAAAATGCTGATTGTGATGTGATAAAATGCTGATTGTGATTTGATAAAATGCTGATTGTGATTTGATAAAATGCTGATTGTGATTTGATAAAATGCTGAATGTGATTTGATAAAATGCTGATTGTGATGTGATAAAATGCTGATTGTGATGTGATAAAATGCTGCTTGTGATTTGACGAAAGGCTGATTGTGATTTGATAAAAGGCTGATTGTGATTTGATAAAATACTGATTGTGATTTGATAAACTGCTGATTGTGATTTGATAAAATACTGATTGTGATTTGATAAAATGCTGATTCTGATTTGATAAAATACTGATTGTGATTTGATAAAATGCTGATTGTGATTTGACGAAAGGGTGATTGTGATGTTATAAAATGCTGATTGTGATTTGACGAAAGGCTGATTGTGATGTGATAAAATGCTGATTGTGATTTGATAAAAGGCTAATTGTGATTTGAATAAAGGGTGGTTGTGATTTGAAGGAGAGAAAATGTGATTTGATGGAAAGCAGAATAGGGCAGACCTGAATTGAATTCAGACCTATCTTCGGGCCTAGTCGTTTCAAGTTAAAAAAAAAAATAAAATAATTCAAACAAAAATAACAAATATTAAAAACAAAAATAGCGAAATGAAAACAAAAGAGAAACAAATAATTATAACTGAGTAAGCTCTGTGACGGGGAGCCGCGATAGCTCAGTGGTTAGTGAACTGGACTACAAAGGACAAGAGGTAGGGTTCTATCCCAACCGACGGCTTCCGGGTTCACCCAACCTTAAATGGGTCCCGGATTTTTTCTGCGAAAATAAAGCGGCACGGGCGTAATACCAACCACATTACACCAAAAAATCATGTGCTGAAGGTATGTAAAATTAATGGTCACTAACACCATATTCCCTATACGTCACTTGGCGTGACGGGGGTACTTTACTTTTTTTTTACTAAGCTCTGTGACGGGGGTACTTTACTTTTTTTTTATAAGCTCTGTGACGGGGGTACTTTATTTTTTTTACTAAGCTTTGTGACGGGGGTACTTTACTTTTTTTTATAAGCTCTGTGACGGGGGTACTTTACTTTTTTTTACTAAGCTCTGTGACGAAAGGCAGACAAAAGCTAATGGGAACACGACTTCTTTGACAACACTAAAAAAAAAAACAGTAAGAAAACAAGAAAAAATAACAGCCGGTTCAAACTGGGACGGTTAGTCGTGGAATAGTTGTCCAAGAGGTCTGCCTGTATTTATTATGTTTTCTGTTGCGCATTTTTTTAAAAGTGTGGTCAAAGTAATTGTATTTCTGAATAATTTATGTTTTACAGTACAGTAACCCTTTAGTTTGTTGACACTTCTGGGGTTTCCCTTGGAGACTTATTCCACCAGAGAATAATCGCCGCTTGTCCAGTGCATACGTCACGAGGTGTCCGGGTTTGAGTTTTTGTTTCAGCTCGCGATAGAAAACAAAACTTTTAGCTCTAATGGGGTTCGAAACCACATTCTTTTCCGGTTGAGAACGACGGGTTATCATTTTGACCACTCTGGAATATACTAACTGCTCATATTAGCTCAAATTGTTGACTTCAAGAAACATCTCGTATTTGTTCATGACTGCCTACAAGAAACATCTCGTATTAGTTCATAACTGCCTACAAGAAACATCTCGTATTAGTTCATAACTGCCTACAAGAAACATCTCGTATTAGTTCATAACTGCCTACAAGAAACATCTCGTATTAGTTCATGACTGCCTACAAGAAACAGCTCGTATTAATTCATGACTGCCTACAAGAAACATCTCGTATTAGTTCATAACTCCCTACAAGAAACACCTCGTTTTAGTTCATGACTGCCCACAAGAAACATCTCGTATTAGTTCATGACTGCCTACAAGAAACATCAGGTATTAGTTCAAATTCTCTACAAGAAACATCAGGTATTAGTTCAAATTCTCTACAAGAAATGCCTCGTATTAGTTCAAATTGTCTACAAGAAATACCTCGTATTAGTTCAATTTGTCTACAAGAAATACATTGTATTAGTTCAAATTGTCTACAAGAAATACCTCGTATTAGTTCAAATTGTGTACAAGAAATATCTTGTATTAGTTCAAATTGTGTACAAGAAATATCTTGTATTAGTTCAAATTGTGTACAAGAAATACCTCGTATTAGTTCAAATTGTCTACAAGAGATACCTCGTATTAGTTCAATTTGTCTACAAGAAATACCTCGTATTAGTTCAAATTGTGTACAAGAAATATCTTGTATTAGTTCAAATTGTGTACAAGAAATATTTTGTATTAGTTCAAATTGTCTACAAGAAATACCTCGTATTAGTTCAAATTGTCTACAAGAAATACCTCGTATTAGTTCAAATTGTCTACAAGAAATACTTCGTATTAGTTCAAATTGTGTACAAGAAATATCTTGTATTAGTTCAAATTGTGTACAAGAAATATCTTGTATTAATTCAAATTGTGTACAAGAAATATCTTGTATTAGTTCAAATTGTCTACAAGAAATACCTCGTATTAGTTCAAATTGTGTACAAGAAATATCTTGTATTAGTTCAAATTGTGTACAAGAAATATCTTAAATTAGTTTAAATTGTGTACAAGAAATACCTCGTATTAGTTCAAATTGTCTACAAGAAATACCTCGTATTAGTTCAAATTGTGTACAAGAAATATCTTGTATTAGTTCAAATTGTGTACAAGAAATATCTTGTATTAGTTCAAATTGTGTACAAGAAATATCTTGTATTAGTTCAAATTGTGTACAAGAAATACCTCGTATTAGTTCAAATTGTGTACAAGAAATATCTTGTATTAGTTCAAATTGTGTACAAGAAATATCTTGTATTAGATCAAACTACCTACAAGAATCACCCTCATTGAATATAGTCATTGTTATGAAAGAGTCTCATAAATGCACAGACACACACAGACACAGTCACAAAACCTCACACGTAACAAGATATGTCCAAGAAACGAAATAGAGAACACATGTCCTAAATCATAACTGCGAGTGTTGAATTCGAGATAACTGCCACAGGATGTCTAAAATTGGCCATCCAACAAAACATGCATCACCAATTTTTTTTTTTCATTTTTAGGCGAAAAAATGTAAGAAACCTGACGGAAAAGAACAGAAACGGAAGCTGTCAGAAGATAATTGTCACATTGGACAAAATTGTTTGGCATTTTTCTTCGTTACATGTCGTAGACTGGCCATCTTGGGAGGAAATCTGTTTCTCTTATTCAATGAAATGCTGTTATTACAAAAGAACATTAAGTTATTCTGCTACTCGTCTCTTTGGCAATTTGTTATTATTTTGTTATATCATGTTCATCTTTAAATAACACTTATTTTATTTCTTTCTATTAATGTGTAACTTTCTGTCTGATCATCTCTCCCCCACCCCCAATCTCTCTCTCGCTTTCTCTCTCTCTCTCTCTCTCTCTCTCTCTATATATATATATATATATATATATATATATATATATATATATATATATCCAAAAAAGAAAATTGATCAGGGCCACTGGCATAGGTCTTTACAGAATAATGTAGCATGTTTGGCAGATAACGAAAGGAAATCTGGTAATGATGTGTGGATGATGGTGGGGAGTTGTGTTATCGTAACACCGTATTTTGTACTTAGCGTGCACGGCACAGGATCGTTGCCAGATTGTCTTTTTGTGTTACGATTTTTCATCGACAGACTGGCAAACGTGTTTCCTGTCATCTGTGAATATTTGTTTCTCTGTTTAGAAGATCAAGCTCCGAAAGAAACACAAATCAAATGTTCATATTTTTAAAATCTATTAAAATTAAAAATACAAACACATCCTTCTGTGTGTAATTTAATTAACACAGAGCGGGTGCCGGGATAGATCTGTTTACAGTACTCGGGAAAAAATGACAAATAATCAACAACAGAAAAAAAAATAAAGAACAATATATGGTCCGAACAAGAATCGAACCCGCACTCCTTGGCACAGTGCCTTGCCACGAGAAACCAAACGCTAGAGCGAGCACACGACCAACTCAGCTATTAAGCTGCGGAGTGCGGGTTCAATTCGAACCATATGTTGTTCTGTTTTTTTTTCTGTTGTTGATTTTTTTGTGATTTTTTCCGAGTGCTGTAAACATACCTCTTCCTCTGAATTGATTCGCGAATCTATCGCTTCGGAAGTTTCCCTCTGTAATGATATTCATTTATTATTATTTGTCTCGGCCCGAACAGATAGCTTGTCGGGCTCCAAACCAGGAGATCGCGAGTTCGAATCCTGATATTGTCAAAAAAACATGAAGACATCTTCAACAAACACTTTCAGCTCCCTATGGAGCATAGGTCTTCAACAACACTTTTAACTCCGTGTGCAGCATAGGTTTTCAACAAACACTTTCAGTTCCCTACGAATCAAAGGTCTTCAATAAACACTTTCAGTTTCCTGTGGAGCATATGTCTTCTACAAACACTTTCAGCTCACAGTGGAGAATAGGTCTTCAACAAACACTTTCAACACCCTGTGAAGCATAGGTCTTAAATAAACACTTTCAGCTCCCTGTGAAGCATAGGTTTTCAAAAAACACTTTCAGCTCCCTGTGAAGCATAGGTCTTCAACAAATACTTTCTGCTCACTGTGGAGCATAGTTCTTCAAACAAACACTTCCAGCTCCCTGTCGAGCATAGGTCTTCAACAAACACTTTATGCTCACTGTGAAGCATAGGTTTTCAAAAAACACTTTCAGCTCCCTGTCGAGCATAGGTCTTAAACAAACACTTTATGCTCACTGTGGAGCATAGGTCTTCAACAAACACTTTCTGCTCACTGTGGAGCATACGTCTTCAAACAAACACTTCCAGCTCCCTGTCGAGCATAGGTCTTCAAACAAACACTTCCAGCTCCCTGTCGAGCATAGGTCTTCAACAAACACTTTCTGCTCACTGTCGAGCATAAGTCTTCAACAAACACTTTCTGCTCACTGTGGGGCATAAGTCTTCAACAAACACTTTCTGCTCACTGTGGGGCATAAGTCTTCAACAAACACTTTCTGCTCACTGTGGGGCATAAGTCTTCAACAAACACTTTCTGCTCACTGTGGGGCATAAGTCTTCAACAAACACTTTCTGCTCACTGTGGGGCATAAGTCTTCAACAAACACTTTCTGCTCACTGTGGGGCATAAGTCTTCAACAAACACTTTCTGCTCACTGTGGGGCATAGGTCTTCAACAAACACTTTCTGCTCACTGTGGGGCATAAGTCTTCAACAAACACTTTCTGCTCACTGTGGGGCATAAGTCTTCAACAAACACTTTCTGCTCACTGTGGGGCATAAGTCTTCAACAAACACTTTCTGCTCACTGTGGGGCATAAGTCTTCAACAAACACTTTCTGCTCACTGTGGAGCATAAGTCTTCAACAAACACTTTCTGCTCACTGTGGGGCATAAGTCTTCAACAAACACTTTCTGCTCACTGTGGGGCATAAGTCTTCAACAAACACTTTCTGCTCACTGTGGGGCATAAGTCTTCAACAAACACTTTCTGCTCACTGTGGGGCATAGGTCTTCAACAAACACTTTCTGCTCACTGTGGAGCATAAGTCTTCAACAAACACTTTCTGCTCACTGTGGAGCATAAGTCTTCAACAAACACTTTCTGCTCACTGTGGGGCATAAGTCTTCAACAAACACTTTCTGCTCACTGTGGAGCATAAGTCTTCAACAAACACTTTCTGCTCACTGTGGGGCATAAGTCTTCAACAAACACTTTCTGCTCACTGTGGGGCATAAGTCTTCAACAAACACTTTCTGCTCACTGTGGGGCATAGGTCTTCAACAAACACTTTTCAATCAGTTCTGTTTCTTGCCATTGTTTCAAGATCATTCCATGTTTTCCCCATTATCTTTATCTCTTCTTCCACCTGTCTTCTCCAAGTACACTGGAAGTTTCTTTATATGTATCTTCGGTTTTCTTAACAAAGGTTGCTTTGTCTATCCTGAACATTTCAAAGGTTCTCTTCCCTCCACAGCGTGTCATCTCAAAGGGTAATATCCATGAAAAACACACTCACTTACATTAATGGCCTTCGCTTTTCATTTTTGGCATATAACGTCCAATCTTTTTTCACATTTATAAATAAACAAAATTCTGGCCATTACTGAAGCTGGCCCATGTTTTCTAAATCACATTTTGCCAGGTTGGAAGAGTCTTGTGGCACGACACATAAATAGGTTAGTAAAAATGGTGAATGTTGTTGTGAGTGATCTTGGCTTTTTTTCTGGAGCTTTCATTCTCGCCTGGTCAGATACGCTGTTAATATTTTTTACTCTCTTTATCTCTCCCTCTCTCTCTTTTTAATACTCTATCTTGATCACTTCATTTCTTTCATACTTTGTTTCCTTTACTCTCAATGTCAATATCACGAATTCTCTTGCTATCTCTTCATTGTTTCTCAGCTTCATTTCTTCTCATTCTCTCACTTCTTTGTCACCTTATCTCTTTCTCTGTCTCTATGCGTCATTCCTTTTATTTTTTTCTCTGTTTTTCTCTCTCTTTCTATTTGGCTCACACTCACGGTATCATTCTCTTGGCTTCTCTTTCCATTGCACTTTCCCTTTTTTTCTTATGCTCCTTGTCTGTCTACCTTTCTCCTGCCATATATCGCTATTTGTTACACTCTTTGCCATCTTCTTATTTCTATCTCTCGCTCTCCCCCTTTTTTCCAACACACTTCATCATGATCTATTCTTTTCTAAACACTCTACAATTATCTACTACTCCCTTGCACTCTCCTAATTATTTGTCCATCCTTTCTCCCCTTGCCATCTTTCTTTCTCTCTTTCTCCGTCTTTCCCTCACATTTTTGTATCTTGCATCTTTCCCTTGTTTATCAGTCATTCCTATTGTATCGTACATGCTCCCGCAATCCCCCTTGCCCCCACCCCCGTTATCCTTACTATTTCTTTTTTAACTTTACTCCTCCTCTCTATCTCTTTCTCGATTTTTCCTCAACCTTCCTCATTCTTAATTACTCTCTCTCTCTCTCTTTCTCTCTCTATCTGTCTGTCTTTCACGCTCAATCTATTTTCCCCCATTTATCTCTCTTGATCAATCATGCTATATTTCCATACTTCTTTCACCTTTTTCTCTCTTTCCATATCTCTCTTTATATATTAGTAGGTTTTTTCTCTACTTCTATTCCATCCTCTCTCTCTCTCTCTCTCTCTCTCTCTCTCTCTCTCTCTCCTTTCTCTTGTCCTCCTCTCATCTGTAAATACTTTTCTCTCCCTAAAGGAATCAACCTACCACAAAAAAGGGTTCGAAATGTAAAAAAAAAAAAAACGATATTATGATTAAAACAACAACTTTCCCTATATAACCTAATACAAAGATATTTTCTGGAAAATATTCATTTTTTATGTTTTGAGCGAAACATGAGGGAGAAGAAACTACCATGTTTGAGACATTATAATGACTTCTCATGTTCCCTTAGCCCTCCAGAATTCAAAGTTCCCACTAAGCCAAAAAACATTTTGAATGTTTTATAAACTTGTCTAAATTTCCCAATCCTGTTTCTCTACTCATGTTTTTGTATTTAAAAAATAATTTCACTGTTCATTTGCTCTTTATTTAACAAATACGCTTTGTTCATCCTTCTTTCGCTTCATCTCAGTTTACCTCTCTTTCTCTCTATCCACAAATCGATGACAAAATCCTGTCTGCAAGCCATACAATTACGTGACGCCTTCCTATTTATGGGAGCCGCGATAGCTCAGTGGTTAGTGAAGTGGACTACAAAGGACAAGGGGTAGGGTTCGATCCCATCCGACAGCTTCCGGGTTCACTCAGCCTTAAATGGGTACCTGATCTTTTTTCTGGGAAAGTAAAGCGGCACGGGCGTAATACCGACCACATTACTTCAAAAATCATGTGCTGAAGGTCTGTAAAATGTATGGTCACTAACACCATATTCCCTATACGCCACTTGGCGTGACGGGGCTCTTTACTTTTTACTTCCTATTTATATAACGATGTGTAAACGTGAAGTTTCTCAATTATAAACTACTGAAACGCAGTTTGTCTGTGTTTTCTGAAATGAATAATCTGATTTGTTTTTCACTGATATATCGATGTTATCGTTATACAATATGGTAGTAAGCTCTCGTTTACCATTTCTTCTTATTTTTAAACTCCGGTTAAATTAACTAGACCAAATGATGGCATGCACACGTAACATTGATAAAACATCTGGTTTTATACAGCAGAATCACTACAATCAATACAACAGAAACATTATACTTCTTCCTTTCAGCTCCCTGTGGAGCATAAGTCTTCAGCAAACACTTTCCAGGAGGTTTGGTTTCTTGCAATTCTTTTAAGACCATTCCTTGTCTTCACCATCATCTTCATCTCTGGTTCCAACTGTCTTCTCCAAGAATATTTTAGTTTTCCTCTTTGCCTCTTCCCCTGTGAATTCCAAAACAATCCCCGTAGTGTAATACTTGCATTTGATTTCTGTAGCGTGTGTCCAATCCAGCGCCATCGTTGTATCTCTTTATCCACTGTTGTTTGACTTGAGCTTTCTCATAATTCTACGTTAGTGGTTTTGTAATGTCATTTCCCTTCTATTCTACTGTAATGTCATTTCCCTTCTATTCTACTGTAATGTCATTTCCCTTCTATTCTACTGTAATGTCATTTCCCTTCTATTCTACTGTAATGTCATTTCCCTTCTATTCTACTGTAATGTCATTTCCCTTCTATTCTACTGTAATGTCATTTCCCTTCTATTCTACTCTAATGTCATTTCCCTTCTATTCTACTGTAATATCATTTCAATTGTTTTATTCTGAGCAAGCATCCATTAAAGCCCTTAATAGATGCCAGTAAAAATTAGGAAATCCCCTTTTGACACGCTCATTTTTCAACACAATTTTTTGTACATGATGACAGCCACGTAATTGTATTATAGATCTTCTATGATTCATTATTTATTGTTATATCATATATCAAAATCTTCAGGAATAAAGGGTTTTTGTGCGTGCGATAATATAAGATTTTTGTATAGAGTAAGCGACATGCGGAATGGCGCTCCATGGTAGCCAAACTTCGATGCGGAGACGACACGCGATGATGATGATGATGATGTGGCATGCAAAATAAGTTGGAATGAGTAAAAAAAAAAAACACAACAAAGTATAGAAAAAGGAGAAACTTACTTACCAATCCCTGGTTTTATATTGGCTAATCCGTAAGAATTTTTAAACATATTACCGATATATAGTAAAAGAAAAAGTAAAGTACCCCCGTCACGCCAAGTGGCGTATAGGGAATATGGTGTTAGTGACCATAAATTTTACAGACCTTCAGCACATGATTTTTGGGGTAATGTGGTTGGTATTACGCCCGTGCTGCTTTACTTTCGCAGAAAAACTCCGATACCCATTTAAGGCTGGGTGAACCCGGAAGTCGTCGGTTGGTATCGAATTCTACCTCTTGTCCTTTGTAGTCCAGCTCCATTTACAGAGTAGGTGGTTATTTTGTTTGTACTTCTAAAAAAGGAGAAATTCGCAGAAACATCTGTGCTATCTTAATTTACATCGTGTTACGGCATGGCTAAACGGATGTATGCTTAATCACGTGACATGTTTTACAGCCATGTTATTGGACTGATTTAACATTGGAGTTGAAAATACTTTTGTATTTATCCTAATTTCTTTGGATTTCCATATGTTTCCTAGTGTAAAGAAGGCTCCTTTTACTTTCTGTAGCCTTATTTTTAGTATCATTCTCTGTTGCTCCTTCTTTATCTATATTACTGCCCAGATATACCTAAGATTTTACGTCTAACTAAGGAATGTCTCCTATTATTACTTGGTTATTGTCAACTGCATTAATTCTCATGATTTTAGATTAATTTCTATTTAATTTCAGTCCCAGCTGTTATAATCCATCATCAAGTACCAAGCCTGCTGGCGTTGGTGATCATGTCTCTCCACAACTTTCGATCGCGACAGTTATTTATCATTTTTGTTGTTGACCTTCTGCCAAGCCATTCTCTTAAGCTGTCTGGTATATTTGCTTCCCTCTATCTCTTCGTCTCTCAATTTTCCCATTTGTTACAATATATTCCAGCTGTTCTGGTTGACTTGTCCATCTTTTAATGTTACTCGTCCATGTCAGTCTTGGTTTGTATTTTCCCTTCCAATATTACTTTTAGTAGGCTGCTGTGTCTTTTAACATGCCCCAAAAATTTCACTTGTCTTGTAAATGTAATAACACCTGCCAATTGTTTTAATTTATTGCATTTGCCTATCTCCAGCTTTACTGCAGCCTATCGTTTTTTACCCACGCATTTATTTAATTTTTCTACTAACTTCAGAAACACGCCATGGTCGGAGACAAACTCAAAGCCTATTGGTGCATCAAGGAATGGGACAAGCCCATGTATGGAATCCTGTTTGAGTCATATATGCTAGTTCTTCTGTTCCTGGTGCCCGTCTGCGTGATGGTCGTCTCCTACACGACTATTTGTTTGGAGCTGTCCAGGGGTATGAAGTTTCGTCGTCAAGCGACCAGTACATTGTAAGTCTTAACACACTGAGTACTTATTATATTTTAACATTACACATGCGTTAAAATGATTTACAGCGTAAGACAGAAAGAAAGAAAGAAAGTACAAGAAAGAAAGAAAGAAAGAAAACATTTTGTTCTAATATTTCTTTACCACTGGCACATTTTTAAGTAACGTGGTCAGCGCTACAAGAATGGCTCTTTTCGAGAACAAAAATCTAGTAACAAAAGAAGAAAAGGAGATCAAGTTATAGAAGAAAGTGGACACAACATTGTGGGGCTCAAAGACCACACAGATCGATCTATTTTTCCTACTTTTATAATTTCCCCCAATTGTACCAGCTCTACATCTCTACCTCTCTATACACTCTAGACTGAGTGGACCCAGAAGCTGTTGAATGATTCTGAATCTGACCTCTTGCTCTCAGTAGACCAGGCAACTAGCTACTGGGGGGGGGGGGAGACAAGACGCTGTAAGCTGTTAGCGAATCATAGCTGGTGGCTTGTACCTGGATAGATGACCAAGAACCATCCAGACTCTACTCCACATCTTAGAGTTGCTCCCAGAAACAAACTACTGAGTCTAGCCAGGCCAAATTAGTAAGGATCGAGAGGTAAGGCAACCATGTACTCAAAAATGCCGTTCCGAAGTTGGATCTTTGAGACGAAAGGCGCAAATATCCCAGTTCTACTGCATACCAGAACACAGCGCACACACGCCCACTTAACGTCCTTTTAATGGCAGACGACGAACAGGTATATTCCTTTATCATCAGGTGAACGTAAGTAAAGAGATAGGCGGACAAGAGGCGGACAAGAGGCGGACAAGAGGAGAAGGAACAACTGATGGGAAGCTAACATTAACTCCTTTACTCCGAACCCGATTAAGTGGTATGTCTGATGATTACGCGCTAGTATCTCAAATATTGATCACATCAGCAGCACTTTCGTGTTGTGTAAAGTCCTATTTTTTATTTAATTTTCCTATTCGACAAGTTTTAATTACAAAAACAGTATATACCTAAGCTAATTACAAAAACAGTATATACCTAAGTTAATTACAAAAACAGTATATACCTAAGTTAATTACAAAAAGAGTATATACCTAAGTTAATTACAAAAACAGTATACACCTAAGTCAGAAAATCATACCAATGGTAATTCACATTTTAAAATTAGATTATTCTGTTCAACCCTGCAAAATAATTCGGAGCCTGAAGAGTTAAAAGTTGGACTAAAAGTCGCTCTGTGACGGTAAAAAGACGGTCTGTGGTGTTTGGTTTGCTCACGGGGAAGAGGAAAACATGACAATGTAAGAGCATAGGAAATAGAAGGAAAGATGGGCTAAGGACGACAGCGTCAAAAAATACTACACAGTGTAACAGATTGGCATTGAGAGAGTTAATACACAGATTGGCTTTGAGAGAGTTAATACACAGATTGGCTTTGAGAGAGTTAATACACAGATTGGCATTGAGAGAGTTAATACACAGATTGGCATTGAGAGAGTTAATACACAGATTGGCTTTGAGAGAGTTAATACACAGATTGGCTTTGAGAGAGTTAATACACAGATTGGCTTTGAGAGAGTTAATATACAGATTGGCTTTGAGAGAGTTAATACACAGATTGGCTTTGAGAGAGTTCATGCACAGACTGGCTTTGAGAGAGTTAATACACAGATTGGCTTTGAGAGAGTTAATACACAGATTGGCTTTGAGAGAGTTAATACACAGTTTGGCTTTGAGAGAGTTAATACACAGATTGGCTATGAGAGAGTTAATACACAGATTGGCTTTGAGAGAGTTCATGCACAGACTGGCTTTGAGAGAGTTAATACACAGATTGGCTTTGAGAGAGTTAATACACAGATTGGCTTTGAGAGAGTTCATACACAGACTGGCTCTGAGAGAGTTAATACACAGATTGGCTTTGAGAGAGTTAATAAACAGATTGGCTTTGAGAGAGTTAATACACAGATTGGCTTTGAAAGAGTTAATGCACAGATTGGCTTTGAGAGAGTTAATACACAGATTGGCTTTGAGAGAGTTAATACACAGATTGGCTGTGCGAGAGTTAATACACATATTGGCATTCAGAGAGTTAATACATAGACTGGCTTTGAGAGGGTTAATACACAGATTGGCTGTGAGAGAGTTAATACACAGATTGGCATTCAGAGAGTTAATACATAGACTGGCTTTTAGAGGGTTAATATACAGATTGGCTTTGAGAGATTTAAGAGTAGAACTGGTAAGTGGTACTTGGGACATAAATATGTGGTGGGGGTCATGATTGTCTACCCTCGTGTATGTAACTTCTGGTGATGGTATTGATGATTAGTGGTAACCTATAACTATATTTATAGTTTATTGGGTTGCCCTATTTATGGTGCAGATCATCATCATTATCATCATCATCATCATCATCATCATCATCATCATCAGGTCACATGTCATTTGCAGAACGCTGCAGTCACCACAGCCTGTCTGAAAGAATCTCTGTCTCTAGCCAGATCTCCCACAGAACGTTGCAGTCACCACAGCTTGTCTGAAAGAATCCCTGTCTCTAGCCAGATCTCCCAAATAACGATGCAGTCACCACAGCTTGTCTGAAAGAATCTCTGTCTCTAGCCAGATCTCCCACAGAACGTTGCAGTCACCACAGCTTGTCTGAAAGAATCTCTGTCTCTAGCCAGATCTCCCACAGAACGTTTGCAGTCACCACAGCCTGTCTGAAAGAAACTCTGTCTCTAGCTTGATCTCCCACCGAACGATGCAGTCACCACAGCCTGTCTGAAGGAATCTCTGTCTCTAGCCAGATCTTCCACAGAACGATGCAGTCACCACAGCTTGTCTGAAAGAAACTGTCTCTAGCCAGATCTCCCACAGAACGTTGCAGTCACCACAGCCTGTCTGAAAGAAACTCTGTCTCTAGCCAGATCTCCCACAGAACGTTGCAGTCACCACAGCCTGTCTGAAAGAAACTCTGTCTCTAGCCAGATCTCCCACAGAACGTTGCAGTCACCACAGCCTGTCTGAAAGAAACTGTCTCTAGCCAGATCTCCCACAGAACGTTGCAGTCACCACAGCTTGTCTGAAAGAAACTGTCTCTAGCCAGATCTCCCACAGAACGTTGCAGTCACCACAGCCTGTCTGAAAGAAACTCTGTCTCTAGCCAGATCTCCCACAGAACGTTGCAGTCACCACAGCTTGTCTGAAAGAATCTCTGCCTCTAGCCAGATCTCCCACAGAACGTTGCAGTCACCACAGCCCGTCTGAAAGAATCTCTGTCTCTAGCCAGATCTCCCACAGAACGTTGCAGTCACCACAGCCTGTCTGAAAGAATCTCTGTCTCTAGCCAGATCTCCCACAGAACGTTGCAGTCACCACAGCCCGTCTGAAAGAATCTCTGTCTCTGGACAGATCTCCCACAGAACGTTGCAGTCACCACAGCCCGTCTGAAAGAATCTCTGTCTCTGGACAGATCTCCCACAGAACGTTGCAGTCACCACAGCCTGTCTGAAAGAATCTCTGTCTCTGGACAGATCTTCCGCTTCTTCCGTTATCATGTTCAAGGTCTCTTTCTTGCCTTGATACCACCTTCTTCCTGGTCTGCCCCTATTCCATCACCTAGCACGACGTAATGTTTAATATGACAATAGCATTCAATAAAATCATTTTTCTACAGCCTAGTGGCATATAAATCTGTTAAATGATGATACCACTGATACTTTAACTATCGCCTTCATCATTATGTGCCATACCGGTTGGTATACAAGTGATCATGTCCTTCCACAATTTTCAATCCACCGTGCATCGTATTAATTCTTGTTGTTGACTGTTTTCCATGCCATGGCACCAAGCTATCTAGTATCTTCTCTCTTTAGCGTCCACGATCTATCTTTTCCTGTACTTTACCAGTTATAACCAAGTACTCCAACTTTCCTCTTCTCCTGATGTGCCCGAAAAATGTTGATTGTTTCTTTCTGATGTTTTTTGGAGTTCCCACTTTGTGTTGGTCTTTTTATCTGCCCAGAAAACTCAAAATTCTTCTGAGAAATCCCAACACTGTAACCTCTAATTGCCTTTTCATTTGTTTGTTTATTGTCCATGTTTCGCTGCCAAAGATCAGAATTGGCTCTATATAGCATCGATTAACTCGCTCACTTCTATTTACATATGCATGTTGCATAAGACTTGAACTATCTTCATTTTCTCCATTGCCGTTGGCGTCGAGGGGAGATACAATCTGCGATTCTTTGCTCTTATGTTGGCCTCTTCTGGTGTTATCACTCATAGTGACTCTAGTATTCCCTTTATCCATCTCTTTCTCGGTCTTCCTCTTAATCTGGCGTTTTCGTAGCGTTTGTTTATGACTCTTTGAGTCATTGTTAATTCTTTTTATCTTGTTATGTGGCCGAACCAATTTATCTGTTGTTTCTTTATGTATTCGATGGCTGGTTCAATTTTGAGTTTCTTCCTCAGGTCAGTGTTTTTTGCTCTGTCCCTTAAGCTGTTTCCTGTCAATCTTCTGACACATTTCATTTCGGTGGTCGTTGCCTTTCTTATTGTTCTAGAGTCCAGCGTCCAATTCTGGCACTGATAGCACAGAGTTGGTAGAAAAATTGATTTGTATATTGCCCTTTTTGCTTTCTCTTATACCACAAATATTCATGGTTACAATTTTATTTACGTTATGTCGGTATGATCGCAATGAACTATAACGTATCTTTATGTGTGACGTTGTCGCTGAATATTTGCTTGGCTAGGTCCACAGCAACGTGTCGAGGGTACACCAGTCACGGGAGCAGACAGGAGAACTGTGCCAGGCGGGTCTCGTGTAAAGGAAGTTGCGTTGCCCGTATGTTGCACAACAGTCATCAAGAGAAGATGGACCAGGAGAAGATGAAGGTAGGTCGAGGGTAATTTGTACGAGTTTGTGGGTTAGTTCAAATTAACGTTGTCTACGCATTGTGTTGCAGATTACAGTAGAACTGTGATATTTGCGCCTTTCGGCCCAACACATCCGATTTTACCATGTTATACTTGAGTACCATGTTGTCTTCCCTCTTCGATCTCTAACCGTTTAACCAGACTATACAGGTTTGTCTGTTTCTGGAGTTACTGCGAAGAGGTGGAGTAGAAAATCGATGGTTCTAGTTCACCGTACCTGGCGCAAGCCATCATCTGTGGGATGCTAACAGACTCCATGTATGCTGCTGTGAGCCCCCTTTATCTTCCTCCCCAAACTTTATGATATAATTACATTATTGCTCAAACAAAGCCCTGAACAAAGCCTGAGCGAGCTCCCTATTAGAGTAAACGACTAGGTAAATTTGGCAGAAGATTGTAACACAATGAGAAGAGAATTAGCAACCAGGACAATAATATTTGAACATGAAACAGCGCCAAAGTGATAGAAAAGAAAGTCGGAAGAGAATTGAGGTAAGGGGAGATAATATGTCTTGTTCATTCTGCAGTCGGGGCTATCGTTCTTGCAAAAGTTGACTAGAGACAAAGTGACCGGCAAAACAGTTCCTGGAAGTATTATAAAAGATCAGCCTGTATCCAACAGTGTGTGCCAACGCAAAAGGTGCTAGAACATTCTTTCTTTTCTGATGATACTGGAAGATTTTAGCATTTTCACGAATTTTATCATTCTAGCCGGTGTCTCTGTTGTAATTTAAGAAAGTTGTTAACTTTGTCTCAGTAATGTAGAGTAGATGCTGCTGTGTGTAAAGTGTTGCATGTCTTGACGACGGGAGCATGCCCTCAGGGATATGATTAATGTTGTCTATGATCACAAATTCAGGGAGAGCCGCGATAGCTCAGTGGTTAGTGAACTGGACTACAAAGGACAAGAGGTAGGGTTCGATCCCAACCGACGGCTTCCTGGTTCACCCAGCCTTAAATGGGATTCGGAGTTTTTCTGGGAAAGTAAAGCAGCACGGGTGTAATACCGACACCATTACATCAAGAATCATGTGCTGAAGGTCTGTAAAACGTGTGGTCACTAACACCATATACACCACTTGGCGTGACGGGGGTACTTTACTTTTGTTATGATCACAAATACTCTCATGTCATTGACACTCGTCCATGTTAAATTTCACATTGGATGAAGATGTCTGCAACCCCAAGTGGCATGCTCCTGTGGGTCCCACAGATCCAGTGGTCACGACCACTTCGTTCAACAAAACAAAATAATAACACGGGAAACCCCTGTCCGATAAAACTGAAATAGGAAACAGGAAAACACTCCTGGGAGTTGTAAGCCGTAAACAGGAAAGACATTATCCGACCACAATGTTGTCAGCTTTAGTGGCAGAAAGTGAAAAAAGACCGTCCAAAATAATAAAAAATATTTTATAAACATCAGTTTTATTTCTTTATCCCTGTAGAATATTCATTTGCCGCTGCATTTTTAGTTGTCCTATTCTATAACACATTTCAGAATTATGAAGCGTGTATCGTTTTGTAAGGATTGATTCACGATTAATCAGAACACAAACATGTTTCTCTCTTTGATCTATACTCTCTTGCCAGTCTAGTTAGTTCATTTCAGGGCTCCAATAAAAGATGAAGTAGAGTTGTGATTAGCTTCCGGTTCAATGATTCTGATGGCAGTGCAGTCAACTGTAAATCATTTAATGCTTTCAGTGGTTTGAAATAAAAGAGTTTAGCGGCCTTAGTTTTGAAGATGATAATGAAAGAAGAATTACAAGTGACAGGAGACACATTTTACGCGTCTTTCTAACCGGAAACATCAATTGATTTAATGAAAATCGATATCAATATGGCCGCCAGATCTTACACGCCCACTTCCATGCCAACTACTAAAGTCACAAGTGGCTTCCATTTAAAAACTACCTTGGAATCAACATAATGTGCCAGAAGCATAACGTGACGCATAATATGATCAGTCTTGCATTGAAATGTTAACATTGTGACGACAATCTATGCCAAGTGATAATAAGTAAATTTTCGTCACATCAAACACAGAAAAATGACGATAAATTAGTTAATGGGAGTATCAGAGAATCTCAGTTATATTGTTCTTAAATGCTAGATCAAGTACGTTTGTCCAAGTGAAATGTGTCATGATGTACAAACGTGGTGCATGTGATATAACAAAAAATAATTTGCTACAACCCAGCGTGATTGGATGTTGGCAAGTGATTTATCTTGAGGCTATTTAGATGTTCATGTTGTTACTTCATTATCTTGTATCGTCCCCGCATTGGAGGGCTAGCGTGGAGCGCAAGATCACCATGACTTTTCCTTTATGTTGTATACACTGTGGAGTTAAGCACAAATATCAAATATTAAATATTCCGCGGGGCCGCGTGTGTAAGTGCAGAGAAAATATAAAATAAATATAAAATGGTATGCAACAGCTAAGCTAATGGAAGGACAAGACAAACTACAACGTTTCAGCAGAAGCCGTCATCAGGAATAACAAAGAAATTGTACAAATTAATCATACAAATTCAAGCCCAAAAAAAACACAGATCTAAAAATATGACGGAAAAAGACAGTGACCTGGTTTTACGCAGTCTGGTTAAAAGATAAATGCACAATCGGGCAGGTAGGATTTAAATAGACCAAAAGGAACCAAGTAGTGAAAAATAAAGGAGGTGGATATGAAGGAAACGAGAAGAAGAGGAAAAGGGAAAGAATAGGGGTGACTTGTTTGGCAAGTGGGATGAAGAGCAAGAGAGGTAATAAGGAAAATGCATGGAAGAATAAAGATAGGGCACATGAAAGACATGGAGAGGAGATCAGTACTTAAATAAAAGATTGAAAAGAATTTAATCCTCTCGGTTGCAGTGTGCAAAACAAGTAATGAGTCGGTTCTCCAAAGCGAACCGACTGTGGCTATCACATGAACAAGAGATGATGTCAGTGACCCGGAAATCATGAGAGGTATTATGGCCTGGCGATCTGAAATGAGAGGAGACAGAAGTGCCAGAGTCATGTTTGGTGTTATATAAGTAATTTGATGTTATATATTAAGTTGATGTTATATATTGGCCCTCTCACTACCAAACGACCTATTAAGGTGAAGCTTGTGTGACATCATCATCAACTGCCATGTTGGTTGGCATAAGCGATCATATCTCTCCACATCACTCGAACCGTCATACGTATCGTAATTTCAGTCGGGGAAATTAATTAATAATTCTTTTCATAATTTCTTTTATTAATGCAAAGAAAAACTGTTAAAAAACACAACAGTCTACTAAAAGTAATTCTGGAAGGGAAAATACTAGGTAAAAGAGACAGAGGCAGACCAAGATCAACGTGGCGAGTAACATTAAAAGATGGACAAGTCAGCCTATGACAACCTGCACCATCAAAGCAGGAGACAGAGCGGAATGGCGCTCCATGATAGCCAACCTTCGATGCAGAGGCGGCACTCAGTGATGATGAAGCTGTTCAATACTTTTTCTTTGGGTTTTTCTTTTTTGCTCCTCTTTCCAATCATTTTGTCCGCTTTTATAGGGCAATGCCTTCATTTCGTATCACATTTATGATGATATTTCTGGTTTCTCCATCTCTCTTTAAAAATCTTCATTAGTAATGTTTGCCATCCATGTAATTCGTAGCATTCTTCTGATAAACCACATCTCAGCTGCCTCTAATGTTCTCTGTTTTGTCTTACTTATCGTCCATGACTCACTTCCATATAGTAGAACAGGTTTGATGTAGCACTTTAGGGCACGTTTTCTAACATTAATTGACAATGATTTGTTAGATTGGATATTTTTCATTCAAAGGAATTTTGTCTTTGCTTGTCCTACTCTGATTATACTTTCTGCAGTGCATCGGCTATCAGATGTTGTTGATGCCAGATATTTGAATCTATGCATTTGTTTCAGAATTGTTCCATTTAGTTTTACTCTACATTCCTGTGTGTTCGTTTTTTTTTTTTATCATAGTCCCTGTCTTTTTTATGTTAAGGTCAGGCCTTTTCTTCACTTTTCATCGCAATTTCATCTAATAGATTTTTGTAGATCTTGTTCGTTTTCTGTTATCAACGCTATTGCATCTACATAGCGGAGATTGTTTGGGTTGTTTCCATGCTACTTTAATGTCGGTAGATTGTTTGTGTTGTTTCCACCCTACTTTAATGTCGGTAGAATGTTTATGCTGTTTCCACCCTACTTTAATGTCGGTAGATTGTTTATGTTGTTTCCACCCTACTTTAATGACGGTAGATTGTTTATGTTGTTTCCACCCTACTTTAATGTCGGTA
>JAVIAB010000139.1:91591754-91839254 GCA_032433765.1 Megaustenia siamemsis | reverse complement strand
GGAGTCATCAATGATGGCCTAACATCATCAAGTGCTATGACGATCATCATTTTCGGGAGGACGTAAACTTCCATGGTATGTGGTGGATAGGCGGCAGGAACCATTTGAGGCTATGTCTGAAAAGTGTTCCTTCTTGCAGTTTCCTCATATTCCAAGTCCGGCTTGTTGCAGGAGCTACTGAGTTAAGTGCTCTGTGCACACCGTGAGCTGTGTGTCTCATCCGTTTCATCCTGCTTCGATATCCCGCTTGTTTACGATGAATGATGATATCGTGTGACGGGGAACAGTTGGCTGTGTTCACTTTCTGCGCGGTTTCGCCTTATGTCTTTTGGCGTGTGCTGAGACTGCTACGATGGGGACTACAGTTACCTTTCTTTGTTTGGGAGATGAGTTAGTAATTCGGATGATTCCACTGGCACGGGCGGTTGAGCAATTATGGATTTTAATTCGTTTGCTGTGAGACCGAGGCCTTCCATAACCAATAACCAATAACCAATACAACCATAAGCAATGCACAATATCGGAGATTAGAATTAAAACACCACTTTCAGATGAAAGCAAACAACTGTGCATGCTGGACATTTTCCAACCAACATGTTTCTTTTTCTCATATGTAGCTTTTACGCCTCGTTTGTTATTCATTATTTACAATTTTATTTGAACAAAATACAAAATGACGTTTCACAGAGCATCAGTTACAATATTTTGATTGTATTCTGTTTCTCTATTAGTTTAGCTACCCAGTACAGTTTTTTGTTTATTTGATCAATTTAAATTAACTAGACCAGCAGTACTGACGCTCTCTCATCCTTGTAAGATGAGGTTTTATTCAAAAGTTTCACTCACTCTCAACACTTTAACACGAAACAAGTCATATAAAACAAATAATTTAAATCACTGGAAACATTACACAGAATGAGCAAGAAATCTGCTACAAGTGAATGTCAATAGAAATAAGAAAAACAATTCTTCGAAGCTGCATTGATCATGTCTGGGAATAATTAATTGACATTTAGTAAACAAGAACTACGTACATTAGAAGCAATATAATATGGTTCTGCTGAAGAATGCTGAAAACAACATACACAGCTAATATGTGTCAAGAAAACTTTTGAATGAAGCCAGTGACAAAAAACGTTAGAAGGATAAAGAAAAATGTGGTCTACATTTTATGGATCATGTCTCAAAAAAAGAAAATTTGAAAACATTGTGACAAAGGAAGAAAATAGAAGGAACTGAAAGGAATAGAAAGGAATAGAAAAACAAGAAAAGAAAAACCAGAAATGTTAAAAGTCTAACGTGGACAAGAAAATCTTAATAATGAAATAATGAACCTAGTCTACATCAACTACCTAGTTACTGAACTACCACATGGTATCAACTACCTAGTTACTGAACTACCACATGGTATCAACTACCTAGTTACTGAACTACCACATGGTATCAACTACCTAGTTACTGAACTACCACATGGTATCAACTACCTAGTTACTGAACTACCACATGGTATCAACTACCTAGTTACTGAACTACCACATGGTATCAACTACCTAGTTACTAAACTACCACATGGTATCAACTACCTAGTTACTGAACTACCACATGGTATCAACTACCTAGTTACTAAACTACCACATGGTATCAACTACCTAGTTACTGAACTACACATGGTATCAACTACCTAGTTACTAAACTACCACATGGTATCAACTACCTAGTTACTGAACTACCACATGGTATCAACTACCTAGTTACTAAACTACCACATGGTATCAACTACCTAGTTACTGAACTACCACTTTGTATCAAAACCTAGTTACTGAACTACCACATTGTATCAAAACCTAGTTACTGAACTACCACATTGTATAAAAACCTAGTTACTGAACTACCACATGGTATCAAAGTGGCAATGTGTGCACATGGTAATGTGGTGCACAGAGGAATATGCAACAGTGGCCTCCAAATTGCTACAAAGAGCTACAAATGCACTGAACTCATGGATAAATAGATGATGTATAAGCATCAATACAGACAAATGCAGTACTTGGGAAAAGCTGATATATAAGACAACCCAAGAAGCTAGGTGGAAATTAGCTATTCTAAGTATGATGTGTGGAACCACATGGGGAGCGAGTTACAAAAAATACACAGTAAAGTTTACCAACAAAGTATACGCCCACATTTAGAATATGGACCATCTGCATGGTGCTCAGCATCAAACACCACACTGCAAGAGCTGGATAAAGTACAAAACCAGGCATTTAGGGTCATCACAGGAACAATGAAATCAACACCAATATTGGAGATGGAGAATTGTGGAGGATACGTCATTGAGAGAACGGAGGGACACAAAGGTGCTGATACAGGCAGAAAAATGTGTATGCATGCCGAGACATCCAATGAAGGACCGATTTCAAAATCTTGCATTGGAACGGTTTTAGGGAAGCACCACCAAGCCAAACGAACTTGCAGACAAACACCAAATACCAAGAGTTGTTAGCCCCTACTGCCCATACCAGAACCCCTTGGACAGAGGAATCCAGATTGTCAATACAAATAAAGAGAGAAATTCAATAAATGTTTGACAAGGTGAAACAAAGTAGTATACAGTGTAAAACAATCACTTTCAGTTTCTTGGGTGAAGAATACCCACAAGATGTATCGGTTCGTGTGTACACAGATAGATCAGCACAGAATGCAGTAAAGAATGGGGGAGCAGGTGCATGCATAGAGTACCCAAATAACACTAGGGATATGAATAAAATATCAACAGGGAAATATTGTCACAATTACGATTCTGAAATCCAACTAATAAAGTTGGCAATAGAAAAACTGCTGAACAGTAACCTTAGCACACAGCCTGTAGTGTTTTTGACAGATACAAGATCAGCACTCCATGCACAGTCCAAAATTTGCCACATCTGCAGACCTTATTGACTGAACTCTGCAAGCACCACAGGGTCGCCATGCGGTGTATCCCATCTCACTGTAGAATACCAGGAAAAGATAGAAAAGATCAGCTGGCAAGGAAGGCGCAAAAGGCGCAAAACCTGATGCACCAGTTACATGCTATCAGAAGAAACAGATAATCAAATCAATCAGAAGACCACAAGCCCCAAATCAGGATGCCTTTCATAATATGAATAGATGTGAACAAGTTGTCATTACACGCCTCAGAACAGGACGCAATCGACTCCACAGTCACATGTATATAAAATTCAAGATCGACACCTCAACTACATGTGCATGTGGACAGACGCCCTAAACTGATGAACACATACTTCAAGACTGTACTGTATATAATAGACTAATGAAAATCCATTGGCCAATAGATACAAAACTACAGACAAAATTATATATTCCACTGCAAGAATTACAAAAGACAATACAATTTATTCAGAAAACGAAATTGCAGATATAGACAATACTTCAGTTGAACGAAGCATAGATCGAAGTAATGAGTAACCACAGTACTCAGCTAATAAGACAAAGGAGAAGAGGTAGGGTTCGATCCCAACCGACGGCTTCCGATTCACCGAGCCTTTAATGGGTACCGGATTTTTTTCTGGGAAAGTAAAGCGGCACGGGCGTAATACCGACCACATTACCACAAAAATCATGTGCCGAAGGTCTGTAAAATATAGGGTCACTAACACCATATTCCCTATACGCCACTTGGCGTGACGGGGGTACTTTATTATTTTTTTTTATATAAGATGATAAGGAACCGCAGTGACTGAAATAGGTAAGGAAACAAGATAATAGGTAGAGAAAGATGAAAATAGGTAGAGAAACAAGAAAGAACTGATTACGTGCATGATGATGACGATGATTATGATGAACACAGCAGTAAAAGGAAAAGCAGACATGCGTACATTGCTCTTTCACTTCTTTCCTGCCTCATTTGCTTTTCATTTTCGAAGGGAGAGGTCTAGTTTGCCATACATTCTGCATTCATTTGCATTTCTTTGCCTTTACCCCCATACATTCTGCATTCATTTCTTTGCCTTTACCACATACATTCTGCATTCATTTCTTTGCCTTCACCCCATACATTCTGCATTCATTTGCATTTCTTTGCCTTTACCCCATACATTCTGCATTCATTTGCATTTCTTTGCCTTTACCCCATACATTCTGCATTCATTTGCATTTCTTTGCCTTTACCCCATACATTCTTCATTCATTTGCATTTCTTTGCCTTTACCCCATACATTCTTCATTCATTTGCATTTCTTTGCCTTTACCCCATACATTCTGCCCCTGTTATTACTAGTACAGCTTCTATGCATCTTTTTAAGAACGTCCGTTAAGCCTGTCGTTTTCGTTTACTTGTTTTTTTGTTCGTTTAGCGATGTGAAGTTGTTCTCTAGTTGCTTTGATTTTCTACATTTATGATCTCTATCAGCAGAGTGTTAATTCCCTATCATCTATGTTTCTTGGTGTGCCAGATATTCAGTGGTTAATTCAACTCCGGACAGTCCGTTGTCGCACTGGCTGACCGTGCTCAGTGAGATGTTTTAAGATACCTCGTAAACCTGGGAGGGCCGACCATCTAAGGGCATAATCCCCGCACAGAAAAGATCATCTGCTGCCGTGCAGGAAGATTGGAGACAACCAAAGGCTAAGGAATGCAAACCTGAATAAAATGCTGGCTGAAAGCGGATGCACTGGGCCACTGGCGCAGAACACAGTGCAACGTTTTAACGGGTGTTCAATCAGAGTGGATCTGGCAGACTCTAATTATGATGTTCTGTCTGTGGGGGCGATCAAAACACTTAACCTGACAGGTGACTTCATGTCATGTGAGAGCCTGGAATCCTACTCTGATTGAGTCCTGATCGCAGAGAGAGAGAGAGAGATACCGATGTTGACAAATCTACATGCAATGTTGTTCATCCTCCTTTCAGTTCCCTGTGGGGCATAGGTCTTCAACGAACAATTCTCAACCCGTTCTGCTTCTAACTATTCTTATAAGATCATTTGCATAAAATACCAGAACTTAAGGAAAATATAGCAGGAATCATGAAAAAAGGCACCCAATCAGACACAGAAAGAAAACACGTAGCAGAAAAACACAAACACGATACCTACTCACAGGACTCTTGGTCTCACATATACACAGATGGTTCTGCTACAAATGCCACCAGAAATGGAGGGGGAGGTGTGTTCTTGACGCTGAATAATCAAGACGAGATCATCAAGTCAATAGCTACTGGAAAATTCTCAAACAACTTTAAAGCAGAAACTGAGGCCATCAGAGATGCTGCAACAATGGCTACTCAACATAAAAATAGCATGCACAATAAATTGGGGATTCGGACTGATGCACTGTCAGTACTATCAACTCTATAAAGTCCTAAGAACAATGAACTAGATGACTTGAGAACAACCATGGACCAACTATGCAATAACTTCCAGAGAGTAGTCATTCAGTGGATACCATCAGACTGTAATATACACGGGAACGAACGCGCAGACAAATTAGCTAAAGATGGAGGGAGATTACCACAAGAGAACCATCCGCTCAGTTATGATGAAGCCAAATCCATCCTCAAGGGTCAGTTCCATGAAAAATGGAAACCAGAACATCATCATCATCATCAGGTACCGGGCCTGCTGGCATAGGTGATCATGTCTCTCCACAACTTTCGATCTCGGCAGCTATTTATCATTTTTGTTGTTGACCTTCTGCCAAACCATTCTCTTAAGCTGTCAGTTATTTTTTTTCTCTTTGCTTCCCTCTATCTCTTCGTCCCTCAATTTTTCCAGTTGTTACATTATATTCCAGTTGTTCTCTTCTCATTACATAGCCAAAAAATGATGATTGTTTCTTCCTAATATTGGAAATTAGCTCTCTTTTTGCTTTGACCTCTCTCAGAACATCTTCATTACTCTTCTTAGCTGTCCATGGTACTCTCAACATTCTTCTGTAAAACCACATTTCTACAGACTCCTGTGATTTTCTTGTCTGTTGTCCTATTGTCTATGATTCGCATACATATGTTAAGACTGGCTCTACGTAACATTTAAGAACTCTTTTTCTTGTTTCTATTGTCAAAAATGGATTGCATAGTATCTTCCTCATTTTTTGGAAAGCTGCTTTTGCCTGAGCCATTCTGCATCTCACCTCTGTTGTACATCTTCCGTCTGAGGTTAACAAAGCTCCCAAATATTTAAATTCATTTACCTGTTTTAATATTGTTACACTTGTCTTTATTTTGCACTGAGATGATGTCTTTTTCTTTGTTGTTACCATTACCTCTGTCTTTTTGCTATTAAGGCTGAATCCTTTATTTTTGCTTTCTTTCATTATAATGTCCAACATTTCTTGTAACTCATTTTCACTCTTAGCGATTAAGACTGTATCATCAGCATACCTTATATTATTTATGGAAACGTGTGGGGGCTCTTTACTTACTTTTACATGCTTAGCAGCTTCACCTCGAAAACCAGTGCTTCAACTTTCGTCGTCCACCACTATTAGACCGTGTATTTATTGAAATATTAATATAACGGTTGCTAGAGAAATGGGTGTCCGGTTAGCGCAATCGATAGGCGGTTGGCTTACCACGGCAACAGCCGGGGTTCGTAATCCTGGCGAGGACACCTGGGTTTTACTAATTCCCTAAAAATTAGTAGGAGCCGCGATAGCTCAGTGGTTAGTGAACTGGACTACTACGGACAAGGGGTAGGGTTCGATCCCAACCGACGGCTCCGGGTTCACCCAGCCTTAAATGGGTACCGGATTTTTTCTGGGAAAGTAAAAGTAAAAGCAGCACGGGCGTAATACCGACCACATTACCCCAAAAATCATGTGCTGAAGGTCTGTAAAATATAGGGTCACTAACACCATATTTCCCTATACGCCACTTGGCGTGACGGAGGGTACTTTACTTTTTACTTTACTTGCTAGAGAAATAACATCAAACACGGCGTCAATTTATTGAATGCGGTCTGTAGAGGACATGACATTGACTTTTGTTGCCAATTGACGGCGTCTTAAGTTCATCAACAATAATGGGTGCCGGAAATTATTTTCTGGAAGATAAAGTCAGTAGTTGCGTAGTGCTGAACACGTTACTCATACAATGTGTCCATGGTCGACAAATTTTGGCATTAACGAGATATTCCCTATAGGTCCCTCTCCACGAGCGATAAGGTTCTTTCTATGTGTCCATGGTCGACAAATATTGGCATTAACGAGATATTCCCTATAGGTCCCTCTCCAGGAGCGATAAGGTTCTTTCTATGTGTCCATGGTCGACAAATATTGGCATTAACGAGATATTCCCTATAGGTCCCTCTCCAGGAGCGATAAGGTTTTTTTCTGTGTGTCCATGGTCGACAAATATTGGCATTAACGAGATATTCCCTATAGGTCCCTCTCCAGGAGCGATAAGGTTCTTTCTATGTGTCCATGGTCGACAAATATTGGCATTAACGAGATATTCCCTATAGGTCCCTCTCCAGGAGCGATAAGGTTCTTTCATTGTGTCCATGGTCGACAAATATTGGCATTAACGAGATATTCCCTATAGGTCCCTCTCCAGGAGCGATAAGGTTCTTTCTATGTGTCCATGGTCGACAAATATTGGCATTAACGAGATATTCCCTATAGGTCCCTCTCCAGGAGCGATAAGGTTCTTTCTATGTGTCCATGGTCGACAAATATTGGCATTAACGAGATATTCCCTATAGGTCCCTCTCCAGGAGCGATAAGGTTCTTTCTATGTGTCCATGGTCGACAAATATTGGCATTAACGAGATATTCCCTATAGGTCCCTCTCCAGGAGCGATAAGGTTCTTTCTATGTGTCCATGGTCGACAAATATTGGCATTAACGAGATATTCCCTATAGGTCCCTCTCCAGGAGCGATAAGGCTCTTTCTATGTGTCCATGGTCGACAAATATTGGCATTAACGAGATATTCCCTATAGGTCCCTCTCCATGAGCGATAAGGTTCTTTCTATGTGTCCATGGTCGACAAATATTGGCATTAACGAGATATTCCCTATAGGTCCCTCTCCAGGAGCGATAAGGTTCTTTCTATGTGTCCATGGTCGACAAATATTGGCATTAACGAGATATTCCCTATAGGTCCCTCTCCAGGAGCGATAAGGTTCTTTCTATGTGTCCTTGGTCGACAAATATTGGCATTAACGAGATATTCCCTATAGGTCCCTCTCCAGGAGCGATAAGGTTCTTTCTATGTGTCCATGGTCGACAAATATTGGCATTAACGAGATATTCCCTATAGGTCCCTCTCCAGGAGCGATAAGGTTCTTTCTATGTGTCCATGGTCGACAAATATTGGCATTAACGAGATATTCCCTATAGGTCCCTCTCCAGGAGCGATAAGGTTCTTTCTATGTGTCCATGGTCGACAAATATTGGCATTAACGAGATATTCCCTATAGGTCCCTCTCCAGGAGCGATAAGGTTCTTTCTATGTGTCCATGGTCGACAAATATTGGCATTAACGAGATATTCCCTATAGGTCCCTCTCCAGGAGCGATAAGGTTCTTTCTATGTGTCCATGGTCGACAAATATTGGCATTAACGAGATATTCCCTATAGGTCCCTCTCCAGGAGCGATAAGGTTCTTTCTATGTGTCCATGGTCGACAAATATTGGCATTAACGAGATATTCCCTATAGGTCCCTCTCCAGGAGCGATAAGGCTCTTTCTATGTGTCCATGGTCGACAAATATTGGCATTAACGAGATATTCCCTATAGGTCCCTCTCCATGAGCGATAAGGTTCTTTCTATGTGTCCATGGTCGACAAATATTGGCATTAACGAGATATTCCCTATAGGTCCCTCTCCACGAGTGATAAGGTTCTTTCTATGTGTCCATGGTCGACAAATATTGGCATTAACGAGATATTCCCTATAGGTCCCTCTCCAGGAGCGATAAGGTTCTTTCTATGTGTCCTTGGTCGACAAATATTGGCATTAACGAGATATTCCCTATAGGTCCCTCTCCAGGAGCGATAAGGTTCTTTCTATGTGTCCATGGTCGACAAATATTGGCATTAACGAGATATTCCCTATAGGTCCCTCTCCACGAGCGATAAGGTTCTTTCTATGTGTCCATGGTCGACAAATATTGGCATTAACGAGATATTCCCTATAGGTCCCTCTCCACGAGCGATAAGGTTCTTTCTATGTGTCCATGGTCGACAAATATTGGCATTAACGAGATATTCCCTATAGGTCCCTCTCCACGAGCGATAAGGTTCTTTCTATGTGTCCATGGTCGACAAATATTGGCATTAACGAGATATTCCCTATAGGTCCCTCTCCAGGAGCGATAAGGTTCTTTCTATGTGTCCATGGTCGACAAATATTGGCATTAACGAGATATTCCCTATAGGTCCCTCTCCAGGAGCGATAAGGTTTTTTCTATGTGTCCATGGTCGACAAATATTGGCATTAACGAGATATTCCCTATAGGTCCCTCTCCAGGAGCGATAAGGTTCTTTCTATGTGTCCATGGTCGACAAATATTGGCATTAACGAGATATTCCCTATAGGTCCCTCTCCAGGAGCGATAAGGTTCTTTCTATGTGTCCATGGTCGACAAATATTGGCATTAACGAGATATTCCCTATAGGTCCCTCTCCACGAGTGATAAGGTTCTTTCTATGTGTCCATGGTCGACAAATATTGGCATTAACGAGATATTCCCTATAGGTCCCTCTCCAGGAGCGATAAGGTTCTTTCTATGTGTCCATGGTCGACAAATATTGGCATTAACGAGATATTCCCTATAGGTCCCTCTCCACGGGCGATAAGGTTCTTTCTATGTGTCCATGGTCGACAAATATTGGCATTAACGAGATATTCCCTATAGGTCCCTCTCCACGAGCGATAAGGTTCTTTCTATGTGTCCATGGTCGACAAATATTGGCATTAACGAGATATTCCCTATAGGTCCCTCTCCACGAGCGATAAGGTTCTTTCTATGTGTCCATGGTCGACAAATATTGGCATTAACGAGATATTCCCTATAGGTCCCTCTCCAGGAGCGATAAGGTTCTTTCTATGTGTCCATGGTCGACAAATATTGGCATTAACGAGATATTCCCTATAGGTCCCTCTCCAGGAGCGATAAGGTTTTTTCTATGTGTCCATGGTCGACAAATATTGGCATTAACGAGATATTCCCTATAGGTCCCTCTCCAGGAGCGATAAGGTTCTTTCTATGTGTCCATGGTCGACAAATATTGGCATTAACGAGATATTCCCTATAGGTCCCTCTCCAGGAGCGATAAGGTTCTTTCTATGTGTCCATGGTCGACAAATATTGGCATTAACGAGATATTCCCTATAGGTCCCTCTCCACGAGTGATAAGGTTCTTTCTATGTGTCCATGGTCGACAAATATTGGCATTAACGAGATATTCCCTATAGGTCCCTCTCCAGGAGCGATAAGGTTCTTTCTATGTGTCCATGGTCGACAAATATTGGCATTAACGAGATATTCCCTATAGGTCCCTCTCCAGGAGCGATAAGGCTCTTTCTATGTGTCCATGGTCGACAAATATTGGCATTAACGAGATATTCCCTATAGGTCCCTCTCCAGGAGCGATAAGGTTCTTTCTATGTGTCCATGGTCGACAAATATTGGCATTAACGAGATATTCCCTATAGGTCCCTCTCCAGGAGCGATAAGGTTCTTTCTATGTGTCCATGGTCGACAAATATTGGCATTAACGAGATATTCCCTATAGGTCCCTCTCCAGGAGCGATAAGGTTCTTTCTATGTGTCCTTGGTCGACAAATATTGGCATTAACGAGATATTCCCTATAGGTCCCTCTCCAGGAGCGATAAGGTTCTTTCTATGTGTCCATGGTCGACAAATATTGGCATTAACGAGATATTCCCTAATGGTCCCTCTCCAGGAGCGATAAGGTTCTTTCAATGTGTCCATGGTCGACAAATATTGGCATTAACGAGATATTCCCTATAGGTCCCTCTCCACGAGCGATAAGGTTCTTTCTATGTGTCCATGGTCGACAAATATTGGCATTAACGAGATATTCCCTATAGGTCCCTCTCCAGGAGCGATAAGGTTTTTTCTATGTGTCCATGGTCGACAAATATTGGCATTAACGAGATATTCCCTATAGGTCCCTCTCCAGGAGCGATAAGGTTCTTTCTATGTGTCCATGGTCGACAAATATTGGCATTAACGAGATATTCCCTATAGGTCCCTCTCCAGGAGCGATAAGGTTCTTTCTATGTGTCCTTGGTCGACAAATATTGGCATTAACGAGATATTCCCTATAGGTCCCTCTCCAGGAGCGATAAGGTTCTTTCTATGTGTCCATGGTCGACAAATATTGGCATTAACGAGATATTCCCTATAGGTCCCTCTCCAGGAGCGATAAGGTTCTTTCTATGTGTCCACGGTCGACAAATATTGGCATTAACGAGATATTCCCCATAGTCCCCTCTCCAGGAGCGATAAGGTTCTTTCTATGTGTCCATGATTCAGTTTGGGATTGTAACTCTTTCCAAAAAATTCCTAAAGGCAGGGTAAAAGGTAAAGATATGCAATAGCATTTTTGCCGGATGGAAGTGGAGCACAGTGCCTCAAATTCGTATGGATGTATTTTTTTTTAGAGGGGGCGGAGGGACGCAACCAGTGTTCTCTCCTTCCCTGACCAAAGACCTGGTCCCCCAATTTAGTTAGATCAACTGGAGGACATGTCTCGAACCCTGGTGCTTCATATAAAAATCAAGACCATCCCCCTCCCCCACAGGACACATATTCTTTCGTCCAGCCTCCTTTAAAAGAAAAACGAGACAAGCAATAAAAAGAATAGAGAATAAAGTAGAACTGAGGTTATGCACCCACAATAATAGAATAGAGAATAAAGTAGAACTGAGGTTATGCACCCACAATAATAGAATAGAGAATAAAGTAGAACTGAGGTTATGCACCCACAATAATAGAATAGAGAATAAAGGAGAACTGAGGTTATGCACCCACAATAAATAGAAGAGAGATTAAAGGAGAACTGAGGTAATGCACCCACAATAAATAGAATAGAGAATAAAGGAGAACTGAGGTTATGCACCCACAATAAATAGAATAGAGAATAAAGGAGAACTGAGGTAATGCACCCACAATAATAGAATAGAGAATAAAGGAGAACTGAGGTAATGCACCCACAATAAATAGAATAGAGAATAAAGGAGAACTGAGGTTATGCACCCACAATAAATAGAATAGAGAATAAAGGAGAACTGAGGTTATGCACCCACAATAATAGAATAGAGAATAAAGTACAACTGAGGTTATAAAGTAAAAAAGTACCCCCCGTCACGCCAAGTGGCGTATAGGGAAATATGGTGTTAGTGACCCTATATTTTACAGACCTTCAGCACATGATTTTTGGGGTAATGTGGTCGGTATTACGCCCGTGCTGCTTTTACTTTCCCAGAAAAAATCCGGTACCCATTTAAGGCTGGGTGAACCCGGAGCCGTCGGTTGGGATCGAACCCTACCCCTTGTCCGTAGTAGTCCAGTTCACTAACCACTGAGCTATCGCGGCTCCTACTAATTTTTAGGGAATTAGTAAAACCCAGGTGTCCTCGCCAGGATTACGAACCCCGGCTGTTGCCGTGGTAAGCCAACCGAACTGAGGTTATGCACCCACAATAATAGAATAGAGAATAAATGAGAACTGAGGTTATGCACCCACAATAATAGAATAGAGAATAAAGTAGAACTGAGGTTATGCACCCACACTAATAGAATAGAGAATAAAGGAGAACTGAGGTAATGCACCCACAATAAATAGAATAGAAAATAAAGGAGAACTGAGGTAATGCACCCACAATAAATAGAATAGAGAATAAAGTAGAACTGAGGTTACGCACCCACAATAAATAGAATTGAAAATAAAGGAGAACTGAGGTTATGCACCCACAATAATAGAATAGAGAATAAAGGAGAACTGAGGTTATGCACCCACAATAATAGAATAGAGAATAAATGAGAACTGAGGTTATGCACCCACAATAATAGAATAGAGAATAAAGTAGAACTGAGGTTATGCACCCACAATAATAGAATAGAGAATAAAGGAGAACTGAGGTTATGCACCCACAATAATAGAATAGAGAATAAAGTAGAACTGAGGTTATGCACCCACAATAATAGAATAGAGAATAAAGGAGAACTGAGGTTATGCACCCACAATAAATAGAAGAGAGAATAAAGGAGAACTGAGGTTACGCACCCACAATAAATAGAATAGAGAATAAAGTAGAACTGAGGTTATGCACCCACAATAATAGAATAGAGAATAAAGGAGAACTGAGGTTATGCACCCACAATAAATAGAAGAGAGAATAAAGGAGAACTGAGGTTACGGACCCACAATAAATAGAATAGAGAATAAAGTAGAACTGAGGTAATGCACCCACAATAAATAGAATAGAGAATAAAGTAGAACTGAGGTTACGCACCCAAAATAAATGAAGATAATATGTACTGACGACACTTCAATGTCACTCCCATCTTGCCATACTCTCGTTTATTCTGCTAAAATCTAACAAATTTCTCATCAAGCCTGGAGCTAAATAGTTTTTGGACCTGAATAACCGCATCTCCCTGGAAAACGGATGTCATTAGAAGATGATAAATGTATCACGTGGATGAGCACGTGAGCTTTTGTCGTGGCACTGACTTGGAATCTGGAGACGTATTAGACAGTACACCATCAGAACAGCAATTACAGCAAGTTTCCATCGATTCAGCCTTCAGCCTGTTTTTCAAACGCATTATTAAATTGACCTTCAGATACTGTGAGGCGTATTATTAGTTCAGTAGTGCAGTGGGTAGCCAGCTTGCTTTATGATGGAGCGTGGGTTCAAGAACAATCTGACGTTCTTTTGCCGATCTACTTGATAATGGTGTTGGTGCATGACTCACTGAGCAAAACAATGTTGGTGCACGACTCACTGAGGTAATGCACCCACAATAAATAGAATAGAGAATAAAGGAGAACTGAGGTTATGCACCCACAATAAATAGAATAGAGAATAAAGGAGAACTGAGGTAATGCACCCACAATAATAGAATAGAGAATAAAGGAGAACTGAGGTAATGCACCCACAATAAATAGAATAGAGAATAAAGGAGAACTGAGGTAATGAACCCACAATAAATAGAATAGAGAATAAAGGAGAACTGAGGTTATGCACCCACAATAAATAGAATAGAGAATAAAGGAGAACTGAGGTTATGCACCCACAATAAATAGAATAGAGAATAAAGGAGAACTGAGGTTATGCACCCACAATAAATAGAATAGAGAATAAAGTAGAACTGAGGTTATGCACCTATTCACATGTTCACATGACTCACTGAACAAAACAATGTTGGTGCAGGACTCACTGAGCAAAACATTGTTGGTGCATGACTCACTGAGCAAAACAATGTTGGTGCATGACTCACTGAGCAAAACAATGTTAGTGCATGACTCACTGAGCAAAACAATGTTAGTGCATGACTCACTGAGCAAAACAATGTTAGTGCATGACTCACTGAGCAAAACAATGTTGGTGCACGACTCACTGAGGTAATGCACCCACAATAAATAGAATAGAGAATAAAGGAGAACTGAGGTTATGCACCCACAATAAATAGAATAGAGAATAAAGGAGAACTGAGGTAATGCACCCACAATAATAGAATAGAGAATAAAGGAGAACTGAGGTAATGCACCCACAATAAATAGAATAGAGAATAAAGGAGAACTGAGGTAATGAACCCACAATAAATAGAATAGAGAATAAAGGAGAACTGAGGTTATGCACCCACAATAAATAGAATAGAGAATAAAGGAGAACTGAGGTTATGCACCCACAATAAATAGAATAGAGAATAAAGGAGAACTGAGGTTATGCACCCACAATAAATAGAATAGAGAATAAAGTAGAACTGAGGTTATGCACCTATTCACATGTTCACATGACTCACTGAACAAAACAATGTTGGTGCAGGACTCACTGAGCAAAACATTGTTGGTGCATGACTCACTGAGCAAAACAATGTTGGTGCATGACTCACTGAGCAAAACAATGTTAGTGCATGACTCACTGAGCAAAACAATGTTAGTGCATGACTCACTGAGCAAAACAATGTTAGTGCATGACTCACTGAGCAAAACAATGTTAGTGCATGACTCACTGAGCAAAACAATGTTGATGCATGACTCACTGAGCAAAACAATGTTGATGCATGACTCACTGAGCAAAACAATGTTGATGCACGACTCACTGAGCAAAACATTGTTGGTGCACGACTCACTGAGCAAAACAATGTTGATGCATGACTCACTGAGCAAAACAATGTTGGGGCATGACTCACTGAGCAAAACAATAATGGTGCATGACTCACTGAGCAAAACAATGTTGATGCATGACTCACTGAGCAAAACAATGTTGGGGCATGACTCACTGAGCAAAACAATGTTGATGCATGACTCACTGAGCAAAACAATGTTGGGGCATGACTCACTGAGCAAAACAATAATGGTGCATGACTCACTGAGCAAAACAATAATGGTGCACGACTCACTGAGCAAAACAATGTTGATGCATGACTCACTGAGCAAAACATTGTTGGTGCACGACTCACTGAGCAAAACAATGTTAGTGCACGACTCACTGAGCAAAACATTGTTGGTGCACGACTCACTGAGCAAAACAATGTTGGTGCATGACTCACTGAGCAAAACAATGTTGATGCATGACTCACTGAGCAAAACATTGTTGATGCACGACTCACTGAGCAAAACATTGTTGATGCATGACTCACTGAGCAAAACAATGTTGGTGCACGACTCACTGAGCAAAACATTGTTGATGCATGACTCACTGAGCAAAACATTGTTGATGCACGACTCACTGAGCAAAACATTGTTGATGCATGACTCACTGAGCAAAACAATGTTGGTGCACGACTCACTGAGCAAAACAATGTTGGTGCACGACTCACTGAGCAAAACAATGTTGGTGCACGACTCACTGAGCAAAACAATAGAGAGAGAGAGAGAGAGAGAGAGAGAGAGAGAGAGAGAGATCGCGGACGACAAAGAGAGAATATGCTAGGTAGCGTGATGTCATGACATGAAAAACAGTCAACAACAGTCAAAAACAGAATTAATACTTACTCTGTGGACAGAAAATTGTGGAAGGACATAATTGACCGTGCCAACCGGTATGACACATGATGATGATGATTTAATTTAATCAATAATTATTTTCAAAAATAAATTTGCTGGGCACATTTTCGACACAATTTTCAGTGCTATAAACAATGTGAGATGTTGAAATATCAGCTACGTACGGCCATCTGGATTTGATGTATCTTATCTTTATGGATCTTATGTTTGTTTTTTTATCGTTATAATCATGTTTGGCTTCCAGTGCGTGACTATCCTGGCAACACGATGCAATTTGCGATGGGAGTCAAATTTAAATTATAAATGAATTCCAATACCCGTAGTAAAATAAGAAATGCAAGTGTTCCTGTGTGATTTCGAATAATATATAGAACAACAACAACTTAAATGGTTGGCCACCTGGTCAGAATGAACCCTTACCAATCACCATCAAGAGCGTTCTTCTCGAGAATGCATGGGAAAAGATCAAGAGGAAGACCCACAAGAAGATGGATAGATGCAGTGACAGAGACATGTAACAACAAAGGAAAATAACTAATTCAGACAGTTCTAGCAGCTCAAGAACGACAAATGATATAACCACGACACCTTTTCGGTACCAGTGAGAAAGAGAAAGAAAGAAGAATCAAGCTTGTCCTAGTTAGAACCTGGCTTATGCGGCATCTACTTTGGAGTTTTCTGTTCTGTGTGAGATGAGATAACAAGAGAAGAAGGTCGTCATATGTTGGCTGGAGGCAAAGTCACCTCCCAGTAGCTGAGCTGGAAGCTGTCAGCGACGCACAGCTGATGGCTTACGACAGGATCGGTGAACCAGAACCATCCAGACCTTACTCCACTTCTCCGTGGTGCCTCCAGTAACAGAATAACCTGTCTAGTATGGCCAAGCGAGTAAAGATCGAAGAGGGAAGACAACCCGGTACTCAATAGTAACATGCAAAAGTCGGATGTGTTGGGTCGAAAGGCGCAAATATCACAGTTTTACTGCAAACTACAACACAACGCAAACACGCCCACTTAACGTTCTCTTAAGGGCGGATGATGAGGAGGTGTATTCCTTTAGTCATCGGGCGAACGCAGGCAAGTACATGGTGGCCATGTGATGAGATGAGATAACAAGAGAATCGCAAAGCAGGACCTCGGGAACCAGAGGATAGAAGAAAAAGAGGCCGACCTGGAGAACACTGAGAACACTAGAAGAACGCTGAAGCGAGAGGTAACAATAGCAGGCACCAGCTCTCTCACAGAGAATGACCGACTCGTCCAGAAGAAAACCGTGTGGCGAGATACAATGCGGGTCCTGTGCCAGGTCTGTCACTTGATAACATAATCGTCGGACACAAGAGTCTCGAATTACTGCCCCATGTGTCGTCTTCGGCTTGAATGGACAATAGATAGACCAGACAGGCAGACAGACAGACATATAGACAGATAGACATATAGTCATATAGACAGATAGACAAATATATTCCTTAGCAACTAGTTCTCCGAAATACTAAATCGATGTCAAATGGACATGTTTGTTCTCCTCTATATTTTTTATTTTGAAATATTCAACTTTGACGCTGGCATTTATTGATTTCCAGGCATTAATGGACAATGTCAGCAAAACTATTGACAGCCCACGCCACGTTCATTTATAGAAATTTAAAGTTATCAAATAATAAATGAAATTAAAACCACAAATTATTTCATGAAAAAAAAAAACCTAGCGATAGTTTTAAAAATATCATGAAAGAAAATAAACAGCTTTTTTATCATACCTCTGTGAATATTTCCACAAAACGGTATTTTAAACTCATCTATAACAACTTTACTAGGACACAGTATCGACATTCCTGATTCCTAGCAAAGCATAACGAGAGTGATGGATACCATCAAGTATCAAGGAGGGATCAAGTCATCATACTTCACCTACGCATTGGCCACAATAGAATGAGAAACCACATGTTCACCAAATTCAAAATAAGTACAACCAGCCTATGCCACTGTACACTGGACAATATGACTACAAAACATGTTCTACAGGATTGCCCCCAGTACACAGACCTGAGAAGAGCAATGTGGCCCACACCCACCTTCCTGGAAGAGAAACTATATGGGGGCAATCGATTCACTAAAACAGACAGCTGACTTCATGAGAGAGTCTGGAATCCTACTCTGATTGAGTTTTGATCGCAGAGAGAGAGAGAGAGAGAGAGAGAGAGAGAGAGAGAGAGAGAGAGAGAGATTTCCAGCATATGTTATAGAGACTAAGCCACCCGTTTTAAAAAGTTCGTTAAATTCTCACCAATGACGCAAAGAGCTTTTTATATTTGTAAAGAAAATAAATTTAATTGATACTGGCTTGTCACGTGATCAAACAACCTGAACAAAACCATTTTCCAGGGAACAGAGAAATTGTGAAAAGTGTAGGCAGACAAAAGAGAAATAGGACTGGTGAAATGAAAAACTGAACGGGGAAAGCATTCGAAAACAATCACAGAAGTTGTTAAATAAAAGGAAAGCTGGAAAATGATACTGAACAATTCATAATGTTGACGCCTCAGAGATTTGCAAACAAAATAAGGAATCGAGCAAAACAGTTGCGAAATAGGAGACAGATGACAACGAATTTCCGCTGTTTTTTTTTTTTTCCTGAGATGTGAAGTTTCCGTTAGTAACACTGTAATTTATAGGTTCGGTACACGTTTAATAAGCTTTTCTACTTACACAAATAAAGCCATAAGCAATGGTTTAGTCTTTCACTTTTCAGAATGAAAAATCTGGCCCGATTCTTCACTTTTCCCCACCATATATGTCCTTGAATTGTCTGGGACCTGGGATATCATTACTTAGAAGATGGATTTCTGCTTACATTTAGCTATACATTATCAATAAACCTGCACTCACGATAGAAAAATACTAGAGCTCTCGCCTTATCTGAGTGACCAGACGGACGTGCAGCGGTGGGGATTTGTATTATCTACCGAAAGAGTTATCGGAATTTGGTTATAAATTGGGACAGGTATGACGTTGGTGCTTTGTGAATCTGCGAGAAATGATTCGGGAATGTTCTAATGGAACTCGTCATTACAGTCAATTGTTCTTGTCTGTGACGTCAGATCCTGTGAAAATACGAAACAAAAAAAAATGTGATTAAAAAAACGAAGACAGCAATCGCAGCAATAAATTATCAAAATAGTTAATTATTTCTGGAAGAATAAACACAAACAAAAGTAATACTATCTTTGTCCTTTCTGATTTGATTGAGTTTAGTTTAGTCGATACTTCATCTTGATTACACAACGGATAACTACATAGCTCTCAGATCCCCTCATCAGCACGTTTCCCAGTATGAATCACACTCGCCACATAGTAGCTAGAGCACTGAAGATTATTTGAATTGTTGCTGGTAAAGACGGAGTGTGTCAGCCGCGGCGCAGGTTTAGGGGAAAAATCAGGACATATACACACACATATGTGAGTACTGAACATGCGACCAGCTCATCGTGTGTCATGACGTTGTTCTTACCCTTCCATCATGATACAGGAAATAGAGTCAAGGTCGTATATTAACATGAGTTGAACGATGAAGAAGTGGAAGAAGAAGAAGTAGAAGAAGTAGTAGAAGTAGTAGAAGAAGTAGAAGAAGTAGTAGAAGTAGTAGAAGAAGTAGAAGAAGTAGTAGAAGTAGTAGAAGAAGTAGTAGAAGTAGTAGAAGTAGTAGAAGAAGTAGAAGAAGTAGTAGAAGTAGTAGAAGAAGTAGTAGAAGTAGTAGAAGAAGTAGAAGTAGTAGAAGAAGTAGAAGTAGTAGAAGAAGTAGTAGAAGTAGTAGAAGAAGTAGAAGAAGTAGTAGAAGTAGTAGAAGAAGTAGTAGAAGAAGTAGAAGTAGTAGAAGAAGTAGTAGAAGTAGTAGAAGAAGTAGAAGAAGTAGTAGAAGTAGTGGAAGAAGTAGTAGAAGTAGTAGAAGAAGTAGTAGAAGTAGTAGAAGAAGTAGTAGAAGTAGTGGAAGAAGTAGTAGAAGTAGTAGAAGAAGTAGAAGAAGTAGTAGAAGAAGTAGAAGAAGTAGTAGAAGTAGTAGAAGAAGTAGAAGAAGTAGTAGAAGTAGTAGAAGAAGTAGTAGAAGTAGTAGAAGAAGTAGTAGAAGAAGTAGTAGAAGAAATAGTAGAAGAAGTAGTAGAAGAAGTAGTAGAAGAAATAGTAGAAGAAGTAGTAGAAGTAGTAGAAGTAGTAGAAGAAATAGTAGAAGAAGTAGTAGAAGAAGTAGTAGAAGAAATAGTAGAAGAAGTAGTAGAAAGAGTAGTAGAAGAAATAGTAGAAGAAGTAGTAGAAGAAGTAGTAGAAGAAATAGTAGAAGAAGTAGTAGAAGAAGTAGTAGAAGTAGTAGAAGAAGTAGTAGAAGTAGTAGAAGAAGTAGTAGAAGTAGTAGAAGAAGTAGTAGAAGAAATAGTAGAAGAAGTAGTAGAAGTAGTAGAAGAAGTAGTAGAAGTAGTAGAAGAAGTAGTAGAAGTAGTAGAAGAAGTAGTAGAAGTAGTAGAAGAAGAAGTAGAAGAAGTAGAAGTAGTAGAAGAAGTAGTAGAAGAAATAGTAGAAGAAGTAGTAGAAGTAGTAGAAGAAGTAGTAGAAGTAGTAGAAGAAGTAGTAGAAGAAGAAGTAGAAGAAATAGTAGAAGAAGTAGTAGAAGTAGTAGAAGAAGTAGTAGAAGAAGTAGTAGAAGTAGTAGAAGAAGTAGAAGAAGTAGTAGAAGTAGTAGAAGAAGTAGTAGAAGAAATAGTAGAAGAAGTAGTAGAAGTAGTAGAAGAAGTAGTAGAAGTAGTAGAAGAAGTAGTAGAAGAAGTAGTAGAAGAAATAGTAGAAGAAGAAGTAGAAGAAGTAGTGGAAGAAGTAGTAGAAGAAATAGTAGAAGAAGTAGTAGAAGAAGTAGTAGAAGAAGTAGTAGAAGAAGTAGTAGAAGTAGTAGAAGTAGTAGAAGAAATAGTAGAAGAAGTAGTAGAAGAAGTAGTAGAAGAAGTAGTAGAAGAAGTAGTAGAAGTAGTAGAAGTAGTAGAAGAAATAGTAGAAGAAGTAGTAGAAGAAATAGTAGAAGAAGTAGTAGAAGAAGTAGTAGAAGAAGTAGTAGAAGAAGTAGTAGTAGAAGTAGTAGAAGAAGTAGTAGAAGAAATAGTAGAAGAAGTAGTAGAAGTAGTAGAAGAAGTAGTAGAAGAAGTAGAAGTAGTAGAAGTAGTAGAAGTAGTAGAAGAAGAAGTAGAAGAAGTAGAAGTAGTAGAAGTAGTAGAAGAAGTAGTAGAAGTAGTAGAAGAAGAAGTAGAAGAAGTAGAAGTAGTAGAAGTAGTAGAAGAAGTAGTAGAAGAAATAGAAGAAGTAGTAGAAGTAGTAGAAGTAGTAGAAGAAGAAGTAGAAGAAGTAGAAGTAGTAGAAGTAGTAGAAGTAGTAGAAGAAGTAGTAGAAGAAATATAAGAAGTAGTAGAAGAAGTAGTAGAAGAAGTAGAAGAAGTAGTGGAAGAAGAAGTAGAAGTAGTAGAAGAAGAAGTAGAAGTAGTAGAAGTAGAAGAAGTAGTGGAAGAAGTAGTAGAAGAAGTAGTAGAAGTAGTAGAAGAAGAAGAAGAAGTAGAAGAAGTAGTGGAAGAAGTAGTAGAAGAAGTAGTAGAAGTAGTAGAAGAAGTAGAAAAAGTAGTGGAAGAAGTAGAAGAAGTAGTGGAAGAAGAAGTAGAAGTAGTAGAAGAAGAAGTAGAAGTAGTAGAAGAAGTAGTAGAAGTAGTGGAAGAAGAAGTAGAAGTAGTAGAAGAAGTAGTAGAAGTAGTGGAAGAAGAAGTAGAAGTAGTAGAAGAAGAAGTAGAAGTAGTAGAAGAAGTAGTAGAAGTAGTAGAAGTAGTAGAAGAAGTAGTAGAAGTAGTAGAAGAAGTAGTAGAAGTAGTAGAAGAAGTAGAAGAAGTAGTGGAAGAAGAAGTAGAAGTAGTAGAAGAAGTAGTAGAAGAAGTAGTGGAAGAAGAAGTAGAAGTAGTAGAAGAAGTAGTAGAAGTAGTGAAAGAAGTAGTGGAAGAAGAAGTAGAAGTAGTAGAAGAAGTAGTAGAAGTAGTAGAAGAAGTAGTGGAAGAAGAAGTAGAAGTAGTAGAAGAAGAAGTAGAAGTAGTAGAAGAAGAAGTAGAAGTAGTAGAAGAAGTAGTAGAAGTAGTGAAAGAAGAAGTAGAAGTAGTAGAAGAAGTAGTAGAAGTAGTAGAAGTAGTGGAAGAAGAAGTAGAAGTAGTAGAAGTAGTAGAAGTAGTAGAAGTAGTAGAAGTAGTAGAAGAAGTAGTAGAAGTAGTGGAAGAAGAATAAGAAGTAGTAGAAGTAGTAGAAGTAGTGGAAGAAGAAGAAGAAGTAGTAGAAGTAGTAGAAGTAGTGGAAGAAGAAGAAGAAGTAGTAGAAGTAGTAGAAGTAGTAGAAGAAGTAGTAGAAGAAGAAGAAGTAGAAGTAGTAGAAGAAGTAGTAGAAGTAGTAGAAGTAGTGAAAGAAGTAGTGGAAGAAGAAGTAGAAGTAGTAGAAGAAGTAGTAGAAGTAGTAGAAGTAGTAGAAGTAGTGGAAGAAGAAGTAGAAGTAGTAGAAGAAGTAGTAGAAGTAGTGGAAGAAGAAGTAGAAGTAGTAGAAGTAGTAGAAGAAGTAGTAGAAGTAGTAGAAGAAGTAGTAGAAGTAGTGGAAGAAGTAGTAGAAGTAGTAGAAGTAGTGGAAGAAGAAGTAGAAGTAGTAGAAGAAGTAGTAGAAGTAGTGGAAGAAGAAGTAGAAGAAGAAGTAGTAGTAGAAGAAGTAGAAGTAGAAGTAGTAGAAGAAGTAGAAGTAGAAGTAGTAGAAGAAGTAGTAGAAGTAGTGGAAGAAGAAGTAGAAGTAGTAGAAGAAGTAGTAGAAGTAGTGGAAGAAGAAGTAGAAGAAGAAGTAGAAGTAGTAGAAGAAGTAGTAGAAGAAGTAGTAGAAGTAGTAGAAGTAGTAGAAGTAGTAGAAGAAGTAGTAGAAGAAGTAGAAGTAGTAGAAGAAGTAGTAGAAGTAGTAGAAGAAGTAGAAGAAGTAGTAGAAGAAGTAGTAGAAGTAGTGGAAGAAGTAGTAGAAGTAGTAGAAGAAGTAGTAGAAGTAGTAGAAGAAGTAGTAGAAGTAGTGGAAGAAGTAGTAGAAGTAGTAGAAGAAGTAGAAGAAGTAGTAGAAGTAGTAGAAGAAGTAGTAGAAGTAGTAGAAGAAGTAGAAGAAGTAGTAGAAGTAGAAGTAGAAGTAGTAGAAGAAGTAGAAGTAGAAGTAGTAGAAGAAGTAGTAGTAGAAGTAGTAGAAGAAGTAGAAGTAGAAGTAGAAGTAGTAGAAGAAGTAGTGGAAGAAGAAGTAGAAGAAGAAGTAGAAGTAGTAGAAGAAGTAGAAGTAGTAGAAGAAGTAGAAGAAGTAGTGGAAGAAGAAGTAGAAGTAGTAGAAGAAGTAGTAGAAGTAGTAGAAGAAGTAGTAGAAGTAGTGGAAGAAGAAGTAGAAGTAGTAGAAGTAGTAGAAGAAGTAGAAGAAGTAGAAGAAGTAGAAGAAGAAGTAGATGTAGTAGAAGTAGTGGAAGAAGAAGTAGAAGTAGTAGAAGAAGTAGAAGAAGTAGAAGTAGTAGAAGTAGTAGAAGAAGTAGAAGTAGTAGAAGAAGTCGAAGAAGTAGAAGTAGTAGAAGAAGTAGAAGTAGTAGAAGAAGTAGAAGAAGTAGAAGTAGTAGAAGAAGTAGAAGTAGTAGAAGAAGTAGAAGAAGTAGAAGTAGTAGAAGAAGTAGAAGAAGAAGTAGAAGTAGTAGAAGTAGTAGAAGAAGAAGTAGAAGTAGTAGAAGTAGTAGAAGAAGTAGTAGAAGAAGTAGAAGTAGTAGAAGTAGTAGAAGTAGTAGAAGAAGTAGTAGAAGAAGTAGAAGAAGTAGAAGTAGTAGAAGAAGTAGAAGAAGAAGTAGAAGTAGTAGAAGTAGTAGAAGAAGAAGTAGAAGTAGTAGAAGTAGTAGAAGAAGTAGTAGAAGAAGTAGAAGAAGTAGAAGTAGTAGAAGAAGAAGTAGATGTAGTAGAAGTAGTGGAAGAAGAAGTAGAAGTAGTAGAAGAAGTAGAAGAAGTAGAAGAAGTAGTAGAAGTAGTGGAAGAAGAAGTAGAAGTAGTAGAAGAAGAAGTAGAAGTTGTGGAAGAAGTAGTAGAAGAAGTAGTAGAAGAAGTAGTAGAAGTAGTAGAAGAAGTAGTAGAAGTAGTAGAAGAAGTAGAAGAAGTAGTGGAAGAAGAAGTAGAAGTAGTAGAAGAAGTAGTAGAAGAAGTAGTGGAAGAAGAAGTAGAAGTAGTAGAAGAAGTAGTAGAAGTAGTGAAAGAAGTAGTGGAAGAAGAAGTAGAAGTAGTAGAAGAAGTAGTAGAAGTAGTAGAAGAAGTAGTGGAAGAAGAAGTAGAAGTAGTAGAAGAAGAAGTAGAAGTAGTAGAAGAAGAAGTAGAAGTAGTAGAAGAAGTAGTAGAAGTAGTGAAAGAAGAAGTAGAAGTAGTAGAAGAAGTAGTAGAAGTAGTAGAAGTAGTGGAAGAAGAAGTAGAAGTAGTAGAAGTAGTAGAAGTAGTAGAAGTAGTAGAAGTAGTAGAAGTAGTAGAAGAAGTAGTAGAAGTAGTGGAAGAAGAATAAGAAGTAGTAGAAGTAGTAGAAGTAGTGGAAGAAGAAGAAGAAGTAGTAGAAGTAGTAGAAGTAGTGGAAGAAGAAGAAGAAGAAGTAGTAGAAGTAGTAGAAGTAGTAGAAGAAGTAGTAGAAGAAGAAGAAGTAGAAGTAGTAGAAGAAGTAGTAGAAGTAGTAGAAGTAGTGAAAGAAGTAGTGGAAGAAGAAGTAGAAGTAGTAGAAGAAGTAGTAGAAGTAGTAGAAGTAGTAGAAGTAGTGGAAGAAGAAGTAGAAGTAGTAGAAGAAGTAGTAGAAGTAGTGGAAGAAGAAGTAGAAGTAGTAGAAGTAGTAGAAGAAGTAGTAGAAGTAGTAGAAGAAGTAGTAGAAGTAGTGGAAGAAGTAGTAGAAGTAGTAGAAGTAGTGGAAGAAGAAGTAGAAGTAGTAGAAGAAGTAGTAGAAGTAGTGGAAGAAGAAGTAGAAGAAGAAGTAGTAGTAGAAGAAGTAGAAGTAGAAGTAGTAGAAGAAGTAGAAGTAGAAGTAGTAGAAGAAGTAGTAGAAGTAGTGGAAGAAGAAGTAGAAGTAGTAGAAGAAGTAGTAGAAGTAGTGGAAGAAGAAGTAGAAGAAGAAGTAGAAGTAGAAGTAGTAGAAGAAGTAGTAGAAGAAGTAGTAGAAGTAGTAGAAGTAGTAGAAGAAGTAGTAGAAAAAGTAGAAGTAGTAGAAGAAGTAGTAGAATTAGTAGAAGAAGTAGAAGAAGTAGTAGAAGAAGTAGTAGAAGTAGTGGAAGAAGTAGTAGAAGTAGTAGAGGAAGTAGTAGAAGTAGTAGAAGAAGTAGTAGAAGTAGTGGAAGAAGTAGTAGAAGTAGTAGAAGAAGTAGAAGAAGTAGTAGAAGTAGTAGAAGAAGTAGTAGAAGTAGTAGAAGAAGTAGAAGAAGTAGAAGAAGTAGTAGAAGTAGAAGTAGAAGTAGTAGAAGAAGTAGAAGTAGAAGTAGTAGAAGAAGTAGAAGAAGTAGAAGTAGTAGTAGAAGTAGTAGAAGAAGTAGAAGTAGAAGTAGAAGTAGTAGAAGAAGTAGTGGAAGAAGAAGTAGAAGAAGAAGTAGAAGTAGTAGAAGAAGTAGAAGTAGTAGAAGAAGTCGAAGTAGTAGAAGTAGTGGAAGAAGAAGTAGAAGTAGTAGAAGAAGTAGTAGAAGTAGTAGAAGAAGTAGTAGAAGTAGTGGAAGAAGAAGTAGAAGTAGTAGAAGTAGTAGAAGAAGTAGAAGAAGTAGAAGAAGAAGTAGATGTAGTAGAAGTAGTGGAAGAAGAAGTAGAAGTAGTAGAAGAAGTAGAAGAAGTAGAAGTAGTAGAAGTAGTAGAAGAAGTAGAAGTAGTAGAAGAAGTAGAAGAAGTAGAAGTAGTAGAAGAAGTAGAAGTAGTAGAAGAAGTAGAAGAAGTAGAAGTAGTAGAAGAAGTAGAAGTAGTAGAAGAAGTAGAAGAAGTAGAAGTAGTAGAAGAAGTAGAAGAAGAAGTAGAAGTAGTAGAAGTAGTAGAAGAAGAAGTAGAAGTAGTAGAAGTAGTAGAAGAAGTAGTAGAAGAAGTAGAAGTAGTAGAAGTAGTAGAAGTAGTAGAAGAAGTAGTAGAAGAAGTAGAAGAAGTAGAAGTAGTAGAAGAAGTAGAAGAAGAAGTAGAAGTAGTAGAAGTAGTAGAAGAAGAAGTAGAAGTAGTAGAAGTAGTAGAAGAAGTAGTAGAAGAAGTAGAAGAAGTAGAAGTAGTAGAAGAAGAAGTAGATGTAGTAGAAGTAGTGGAAGAAGAAGTAGAAGTAGTAGAAGAAGTAGAAGAAGTAGAAGTAGTAGAAGAAGAAGTAGAAGTAGTAGAAGAAGAAGTAGAAGAAGAAGTAGAAGTAGTAGAAGTAGTGGAAGAAGAAGTAGAAGTAGTAGAAGTAGAAGTAGTAGAAGTAGTGGAAGAAGAAGTAGAAGTAGTAGAAGTAGAAGTAGTAGAAGAAGAAGTAGAAGAAGAAGTAGAAGTAGTAGAAGTAGTAGAAGAAGAAGTAGAAGTAGTAGAAGAAGAAGTAGAAGTAGTAGAAGAAGAAGTAGAAGTAGTAGAAGAAGTAGTAGAAGAAGTAGTAGAAGTAGTAGAAGAAGTAGTAGAAGAAGAAGTAGAAGTAGTAGAAGAAGAAGTAGAAGTAGTAGAAGAAGAAGTAGAAGTAGTAGAAGAAGAAGTAGAAGTAGTAGAAGAAGTAGTAGAAGAAGTAGTAGAAGTAGTAGAAGAAGTAGTAGAAGAAGAAGTAGAAGTAGTAGAAGAAGAAGTAGAAGTAGTAGAAGAAGAAGTAGAAGTAGTAGAAGAAGAAGTAGAAGTAGTAGAAGAAGTAGTAGAAGAAGTAGTAGAAGTAGTAGAAGAAGTAGTAGAAGAAGAAGTAGAAGTAGTAGAAGAAGAAGTAGAAGTAGTAGAAGTAGTAGAAGAAGAATTAGAAGTAGTAGAAGAAGAAGTAGAAGTAGTAGAAGAAGTAGTAAAAGATAAAGAAGAAGAAGAAATAGTAGTTGTAGAAGAAGAATTCATTAAGGACAATGTATTTGACCGGTAGCCACACAATATTGTAAATCATGACCAGTCCCGTAAAGAGCAAGGAAGACAATTTGTTGTTTTCAAAATCAAAACAAAATTCTACAGACAAATCCGTAAAATACTTTAGGCAATGATAAAGATCAATGAAGACACTACAAGATTTAAACATTAGAAAGAACTTGCTTATAAACACCGTTCTACGTGGGAAATTTAAATACTAATGCCACAGTGAAAAGACACAAAAGACTGGAGAGAACAGTAATGGAAGGCGTGGTTACTGGACGACGTATCAGGGTCAGACCAAGAAGAAGGTGGTATTAAGATATCGGGGAGACCTTGAACATAACAGCAGAAGAAGTGGGAGACATGTCTAGAGATAGAGAATTTTTCAGACTGGTTGTGGTGAATCCAACGTTCTGCAAAGGACATGCGACTTGATGATGATGATGACGATGATGATAATAACTACTACAATTCGTGTTTTCGTTTGAAACTCTGCTCCCCTTAGAACGTTACGCCCTGAACAATTGGCCTATACCCCACTCCCCTCGCACCTATATTGTGTTGATAATTGCTATAGTGCTGGTTGACAAATAAGAACGAGAATACAATTTATAATGTGAACATGGAATACGAGTGTGCGCGCGTGTGTGTCTGTGTAAAACAAAGGATTGTATTTGCACCTTGTGTCAGAGCCGTCTTTACACCATTTTGGGCCCCTGGGCAAAGAAAGAATGCTGACCCCCCACCCCCCCCCCACCCCCCCGAATAAAAAATAAATGATTGATAATATTAAAAATGATGTATTATTTATTTTAAAATGATGTATTATTTATTTTATTTTCACTATACTAATTTCAACAAAATTGTTGTTAAAACATGATGTACAGCTGCAACTATAATCAACATTAAACATGAAAAACAGAGAAAAGAGATTTTATTTGCATGTTTTAAAGTATTACACATGATATTTACAAAAAGGGCCCGTTCGCATATAAACACAAAATTATGAGATTTTTTAAAAAATAATACTAAAATTTATACGGGTTTTCCGAAACCCTACAACATATTCGCATGGAGCCCCTATGATCGTGGGCCCCCGGGCAAATGCCCAACGGGCCTATGCGTTAAGGCGACCCTGCCTTGTGTCTCCACTGAATCTGCGTTCATTCAATATTTTAGCTATCCTCAATATTGAATCTTCAACAATTAACACATTGCATTACTTCAAATTAATTGTTTCTTTCTCTCTCTCTCTCTGCCAGGTTATCCGTATGCTCATTGTTGTGGTCGTGCTCTTCGCCATCTGTTGGGGCCCTATTTTAATCAACAATTTGCTCGTAGCCATGGATGTTTTAAACAAACTTCACATCGGTCACTTGAAGCCTCTAAGACAAACCATCTTCCTTTTATCGTACCTCAACTCGAGCTTAAACCCTCTAGTCTACGGGTTCATGTCACGTCATTTCCGGCGAGGTTTCCGTGCTGCAATCTGTGTATGCTGCTCGAATAATGCACGAAGAGACAGCGACAACAGAGCCAGAAGAACAAACAACAAAGATTGTTATTACGCGTCTGAAGGAGGCACGTCCATTGTTCGAACCGGCACCATTCGGTTGAGCCCAGTAACTGAACAGGCAGTTCCTGCTGTTGCTGATGAGTTGAATGATTCTCCTGTAGGAGGAAGGAAATATGGCAGGAAAATATGGACGAGCACAGAAATAGCTTCACTAGATCTACATATGTGATTTGTATGTTATTTACAGATGTGTTATGCGTATGTGCAGTTATTGTCGAACGAAAATTAATTAAGACATAAGCAAACATATTACAGAAAAAAATAGAACTACTAAACACAATTCAAACAAGACAACAGATATTTGGAGGCATGTTAAAAGTCACAGCAGCTTACTTAAAAGTGATCTTGCAAGAGAAAATGCAAGGTAAAAGAGGCAGAGGCAGACCAAGACTAACATGGACGAGTCAGCTAATGACAACTTGCACCATCAAAGCAAGAGATGGAACGGAATGGCGCTCCATGGTAGCCAAACGTTAATGCAGGGACGGCACTCGTTGATGATGATGAAGACATCAATTGTTGTAGTGGTTTTATTTGTTTTGTTTTTTTGTTTAAACTTGGCTTGAAAAAAGTTGATTCAGCTGAATGTTGTGTGATGATAGAATGTTGTGTGATGATAGAATGTTGTGTATTGATAGAATGTTGTGTGATGATAGAATGTTGTGTGATGATAGACTATCAACAGTTGATCAAGATCCCTGCCAAAAAAAGATGATTATCATGGACAGCTAAGAAGAGTAATGAAAATGTTCTGAAAGAGGCCAAAGCAAAAAGAGATCTAATTTCCAATATTAGGAAGAAAAAATCATCATTTTTGGCCACGTAATGAGAAGAGAACAGCTGGAATATATTGCAACAACTGGGACAATTGAGGGACGAAGAGATAGAGGGAAGCAAAGAGAAAAGATACCAGACAGCTTAAGGGAATGGCTTGGCAGAAGGTCGACAACGGTAATGATAAATAACTGTCGAAATCAAAAGTTGTGGAGGGACATGATCACCTATGCCAGCAGGCCCGGTACTTGATGATGGCGACGCAAAAGAGCATATGAGTTGTCACGGCACATGTTTAAAGAGGGGAGGGGAAACAAAGGGAACGCTGCTCATTTGAGCTGCCACTGACATGGAAGTACATATATAAAGACAACAGGGTGGGCCAGAACTCTGAAAAGAATGACACACACAGAACACAGTGAAGGAATCGTATTGCTTTCATGAGACTTCACGTGATGGTTCAACCACTCGTCGCATGCTCTGTCCCTGGTTAAGAAGGAAAGAGAAGGGAAGAAGAAAACAGGACAAAAGAAAAAAGAATTATGAGAACGCTGAAAATCAAGGTGTACACATACTAACAGTGTTAGTCACATAATGATGTATGTTATGATGTTCTAATGACAACACATATGCATTATAAAGTAATTTATTTCTAAATACATTGTTCATTTTGGTCTGTTTAATGTTTCACATGTTGGTCTATCATTTATGTCTTGTAAATGTTTCAGACGTTGGTATATCATTTATTTTGTAAAATGTTTCACATGTTGGTCTATCATTTATGTCTTGTTAAATGTTTCACATGTTGGTATATAATTTATGTTTTGTTAAATGTTTCACATGTTGGTATATAATTTATGTTTTGTTAAATGTTTCACGCGTTGGTATATAATTTATGTTATGTTAAACGTTTCACACGTTGGTATATAATTTATGTTTCGTTAAATGTTTCAAATGTTGGTATATAATTTATGTTTAAATAGATGTTTCACGTGGTATATCATTTATGTTTTGTTAAATATTTAACATGTAGGTATATCATTTGTTTTGTTAAATGTTCCATATATGTGTGTGGTGTGTGTACACACATATGTCTGTGTGCTCTCGCACGGTTGTTATAAACAGATACATATAGACATTGCCGGTGGCGCCATAGTTGAGATAACCTGTGAAATATTCCCCCACATATTTTTAGAACTCTTCCACCTGTGTTTTAGTCCTCCCAGATAGCTGGTCAGCTACCCCAGGTATCCTGCGTGAACCAGCCATCACATACCGTACATTTCCCACCTGGCCTCAGTGCACTATGCAGGGAACACATTTCTATTTGTCACTCTAGTCTGAGATACGTCGTTCTAATGTGCGTCGTCCATTAACTACGTAAAGCTTTAACTACACAATTTTGATGTATTTCTCCTCTACAATCAGCTTTACATTTTGATGCATTTCTTTGATTTGACCCGCTTCACACAAGGGAAATAAAGCTACATTGGTAGGAAAGTCCGAGTGCTAAAGTTATCTGTAGAGTTGTCGTACGTTGGTGAAAATATGGCCGGTTTGTTGTAGAAGTGTTTGAAAGCTGGACTGGTTCTCCGTGAGCTGCTGCTGCGGGCTAGAGTGTTGGGATAACGTTTTGGGATAAAGTGATGGGATGATGTGTTAGGATAAAGTGTTGGGATAAAGTTTTGGGATAGAGTATTGGGATAAAGTGATGGGATGAAGTGTTAGGATAAAGTGTTGGGATAAAGTTTTGGGATAGAGTATTGGGATAAAGTGATGGGATGAAGTATTGGGATAAAGTTTTGGGAATAAGCGTTGGGATGAAGTATTGGGATAAAGTTTTGGGATAGAGTATTGGGATAAAGTGATGGGATGAAGTATTGGGATAAAGTTTGGGATAAAGTTTTGGGGTAAAGTGTTAAAGTGTTGATAAAGTTTTGGGATAAAGTGTTGATAAAGTTTTGGGATTTTGGGATAAAATGTTGATAAAGTTTTGGGATAAAGTGTTAAAGTGTTGATAAAGTTTTGGGATAAAGTTCTGGACATTGAAATCCATATAGAGGGCTGGGTGGTCTAATGGTAACTCATCAACCTCTGGACAAGAAGGTCCTGGGTTTGAATCCTGCCAGAGACGGTGGGAATGTTTTACTTCGAATCCATTAATTCTTCGTGGCTTTACCCTCCCTGAATTCTGAGACATGCTGACAATACTCTACTACTAGCAGAAAATCCTAAAGATCTACTACAATTAATTAATGAAATAAACATGACAGGCAAAAAATATGGATTAGATATGAGTATCAAAAAGACTAAAACTATGATCATAAGCAATGAAAATATTCAAAACCTACAAGTGGATATCAAAGTTGAAGAAAGAGATGAGGGATAGTTCAGAGCTACAACTACCTTTGACATACTATAACCAGTGATGGAAAATGTACAACTGAAATAAACAAAAGAATAGGAATGATACAAAGTAATTTTAATGTCATGAAAAATTATACTAACATCTAGACAAATAACACCAGGGCTAAAACTAAGAATAACAATAAGATATATCTTCTCAACATTCCTGTACAGTGCAGAAAGATGAACATTAGACAAGAAAACAGAACAGAAAATTGAAGCTTTTGAAATGTGGATTTATAGAAAAATAGAAGAATTGGATGGAAAGAAAAGAAAACAAACGATGAAGTCTTAAAACAACTAAAAATGAAAATAGAACTACTAAACACAATTCAAACAAGACAAATGAGATTTTTGGGGCATGTTAAAAGATACAACAGCCTACTAAAACTAATTTTGTAAGGGGAAAAAAACAGGGTAAAAGGGGCAGACCAAGACTAACAAGGAGGAGTAAAATCAAAAGGTGGATAGGTCAGCCTATGACAACCTGCACTATCAAAGCAAGAGACGGAGCGGAATGGTACTAATGACAATTTTTTTTTTTAAAAAGGAGAAAGAAGTGGTATGGTAACAGCTTTACATAGGTGAGTAACAAAACAAAATCTTACGTTATGGCCAAGTAGGTCTTCAACTGGAACAACAAACAATAATACTAAAATATATATAAGGGAATGGTACTCCATGGTAGACAACATTCAATGTGCAATCGGCACTCAATGAATAAGATTTGTGGGTAGAGAGATCCAATATCTAGTCCTCTCTGATAACAACAACAAAAATTCAGTCCTGCACACATTAAAGAACCCATGACAGTTGGAAACAGAAAAGCCAAAAATGACCACTGTCCAGGCAAAATTGATCAGATAAATCTACACAAAAAATGTCAACAATTTTCAAAAATAAAAAATATGAGTACCTCTAAAGTTGGAGAATATCTGCTTGCATGGCAAGGAACATTTGAGGGTACGACTGTCGGTAAGAAAAATAGGATGAAATTGGTATTCATGGAGAATTCATTCCCCCTGGTCATCGAATGAGATAGAAAGCTGACATAAGCTTTAAAGAAAAAAATGTGCTAAAGTGAGCAAAACTGAGGTATTTCTCAGGAGTTTTCTAAGATGTAACTTCACCTTCACTTCTTGTGGAGAAGAGCCCATAATAAGGCTAACCTTACAGCTTGTGCAGCATCATCATCGAGTACCATGCCTGCTGGTGTATGTGATCATGTCTCTCCACAACTTTCGATCTCGGCACTTATTTATCATTTCTGTTGTTGACTTTTTGCCAAGCCCTTCTCATAAGCTGTCTGATATTTTTTTTCTCTTTGTTTCCCTCTATCTTATTGTCCCTCAATTCTCCCAGTTGATACAATATATTTCAGCTGTTCCCTTCTCATTACATGGCCAAAAGATGATGACTGTTTCTTCCTATTATTGGAAATTATTTTTCTTTTTGTTTTGGCCTCTTTCTGAATGTTTTTATCTCTCACTTTGCTTTGGTCTCTCTCAGAACATTTTCATTACTCTTCTTAGCTGTCCATGGTATTCTCAACATTCTTCTGTAAAACCACATTTCTGCAGCCTGCAGAGATTTTCTTGCTTTGATTGATTGTTTTGATCTCGATTTTCTAGACTAAAGGACTTTTGTCCATGATTCACATCCACATGTTAAGGTTGGCTCTACATAACATTTAAGAACTATATTATAATCATTAGGGCTGGGATTTTTATGACATAAAAATCCTGAAATATGACATGCAAATATGACCTAAAAAAGGCAAAATATGACCTAAAATATGCTAAATATGCCGAAATATGACCATACGGTTTTTCTCATTTATGAACCAAAAAAAAAAAACGCAAATTATTATTGTTTGCATGTTTTACGCATTACATAGTAGTCATAGTACCTACATAGTAGTAATACTTAACAAAGCATGTATAAAAACACTTACCACATTTATTCCTCAGTTTTCATTGTTTGTACAATTGCAACCGACAACAACATACATTTTTAGAGTTTCAAATTTGAACGATCGTCGATTGTCACTGAGAATTGTTTTATATTTTGAAAAACTTTGTTCTACATCACATGATGTCACAGGGGCAAATCTAAATAATGTCAGATCATTTGCTGAAAGTTCAGGTTCATCCTCATGAAATGTTGCATGTTTACCACTATGTATGTCTGCAATTTTGCACAATGAGAAATAACCAGAATTTCTATGAAGAACACTTTCTAATTTTACTTTAATCCTGTTGCTTACTTCACCACGTGATCCATTTATTTCTGTTTGAATTTGTTTCACAATATCTAATGCATCATAAAGTGCAGTCCCTTCGCTTTCCAGACGTTTTATTGCTTTTGAAATTGCAGAAAGTTTGACTTTATATAAGTCAGATTTTGTGATAGTCTAGTAGAAAATAAGCTTTGCACTGATTGTATTGATGTTGCGTCGTCTTTGTCTAGGGCATTAAATATTTTATCCAGTGTTGAATAGTTTTCACAGTAATACTCTACAGCGTCCAGCCATGTACTCCAACGTGTAAGGATAGGTTGTGGAGGAAGTGGTAGTTGAGGAGCTTCTTCTTTGAATTTTACAAAGAATTTGTATTTTTTCTACAATTTACTTTCGAAACAAAACCCAGAAAATTCTTTTGAAGTATTGAGCGGATGCCACTCCCTTTTTTATTCTCAGATGCCGACTGACATCAAAGAGTTGACTGATGTCTTCCCCTCCCTACAGTCGCATGAAAGACACACATGCATATTCACTAATACACACATTGAGAAATATAGCCAATCCTCACAATTTGTCTCTAAACATAGTTTAAGATGTGCTAACATTGATAAGCAAACGGAGTACACCAGAAAATATGCAAAATATGACCAAAATATGACCTAAATCTCCAATTTCAGGCAAAATATGACCTCATCAAAATTATGGTCAAAATATGCATTTATATGACAAATAAAAACAGCTTAAAATTGTTCAGAAATGCTTGAAACATGTAGAAATTAACTTAAAACTGAAAATATGCTTCAGGAAAAAAATATGACATTTCATGAAAATCCGAGCCCTAGCCTAATAATCATGTATAATTGGTGCATACTTCACCAGGACATACCCAATGATGAGTGATGAAATGGGCAATCTGCCAGAAAGTATAGAACAATCAACATGAGTAGTTAAGGGTCTGAGTTCAAATTCAGATGTGACAAATATATTTTATAATTGAGCTCTGCGGATCAAGCTAGTTTCTAAAGATGGTATCAATGATTTTTCTTGTAAGTAAAAGTGGCCTGGTGTGATAGTGACCACATCATCCATTAGCTTGTGCTGTTGGTTATTGAAAGATATCATCACTAACACTGTATTCCTCATACTCAAGACATGGAATGAACCTTTACTTTACTACAGTCAAACTTCTGACCATTCAATGTCCTTTTAGGGGTAGATAATAGAAAGTGTGAGCACACAAAAATGAAGATACCAGAACAGGATTTAGTCATCTCTGGATTTAGTCATCTCTGGAATTAGTTATCTCTGGACTTAGTCATCTCTCGATTTAGTCATCTTTGGAATTAGTCATCTCTGAATTTAATCACCTCTAGATTTAGTCATCTCTTGATTTAATCACCTCTGCATTTAGTAATCTCTGGATTTAGTTATCTCTGGATTTAATCACCTCTGCATTTAGTCATCTCTGCATTTAATAATCTCTGGAATTAGTCATCTCTGGATTTAATTACATCTGCATTTAGTCATCCCTGCATTTAGTCATCTCTGTTTTAGTTATCTCTGGATTTAATCACCTCTAGATTTAGTCATCTCTGGATAAACTAGTAAAATTGAGTCCCACAAATTCCTCAGCGTTACAATTTCAGTTCATTCTCAGTCTGCCTGTGTATTTAACCCATTGAGAGCATCATGAGGTGGACATGAGATATATTTGAAATCCATGATGTTAAGTCACAGCATTGGGGTGGGGGAGGGAGGCATGTGTGCAGTGCTCATTCTTGTTATTAGTTTACCAAAATCTACAAGTCAGGTACCCAATTTTACAGTGTGGGGCTGCAGAGACCTAAACCACAGTCAGGGTTGAATAAAACAGCCACTGCCACCTACCACACATTCTATAAGAAGTATCTAAGGAGGTTGAGGTCTAGGTCTTTAAAAATGCTAGTGAATTTAATACATCTGAGCTGAGGTCATCTTTAGTGCTTTCATAAGTGTGTGTTGTGAGAATCCTTCTTACTGGGAAAGATGGCTTCTAGTTGTCATTTGTGCAATGAAGATGATATGTTCACTAGACTAGATAAACAGTCAGCTGAACTGAAGCATGAGATCAAAAGAAACAAACAAATGTCATGTGATACAGCCAGCACACAATCTATGAGATCTGCAAAGCAACATGTAGACCCTGAAGGATCATTTCATAACGCAAACACTTGAGTTTTAGTGTTTATTCATGGCTTTATTCTCACATGAATGAAACTGCAGTTATATGTTCAACATAATCTTAGCACAATTATTATGATTCTGATAAAACATATCACCTACATTAACGGAAGACAGATAACTGAATAAGATCAAATATATGTGGTTATAAATAATGTCTTTAGTTTCCTATTATTATTATAAAAAAAAAAAAAGTTCACCACAACTTTAGCATTCTAGCCATAAAATGTGAACATCATAAATATATTGAAGCTCTGGTGTGTTTACATTTGTTTGTCAAATAGATGGTATAGTTATTTTACTTCTATATTTATATTCTATTTATCACATGGAAATTATCAAAGCCTGATTATAACATAACCTTAAACAGCTGCTGGATTCAGTTTCAATATGGCAATTATGTTCAAATTATTGAAATGTTGGGCATGATACTGAAAATATCAAAAAAATGTGTTGTTGGTCTTTGAAAAATACGATCACCAACACTATATTCCCCTTATATCTAGCAAGGCATGGAGGGAACACCTTTATGTGAATTTTTTTTTTGTTATATTAAAATGTTAGAAAATTTCTAAGGGATGTTATCTAGTACATGATAATTTCCCCTTATCCATAAACAGAATTTATTAGAAAATATTTTATTTGATACCGTTTTATGTATTAACAATGTGACTCCTATAACTTTCTGGGTTACTGGAGTAGATGCTCACTAAAACTTTCATCTTTCTCTGCCTGACACTGACCAGATAAAGGCGTCACAGTCTGTCTATTCTTTTATGTTATCTTCCCATCTCTTTTCTGGTCTATCTCTCTAACTATTGAGTATGCCCTGTAGAATTATTTTGTATCATTCAACCATGATATGCAATCATATCATTTAGTTTTGCTCTTTGGATGATGTTAGCAGTATGTCATTTTGGAAAATTTCATGGTGTGCGGTTTTATGACAATCCACACCAGTTATATTCTAGTGGACCATCAATAATCATTTCCACTTTCCCTATGCCTCAATTAGTGCTGGTGGAGATTCAAAGTTCTGGTTCTCACTTTTCTTTGAGTGTCAAGGGAGATGTAAAGTTCTGATTCTCACTTTTCTTTGAGTGTCAAGGGAGATGTAAAGTTCTGGTTCTCACTTTCTTTGAGTGTCGATGGAGAACTTTTCTTTGAATGTCAAGTCACTTTTATGACTGTCTCAACCAATAGATTATTACATATTTAAAAATATTCAATATATTAGTTTCTTTGTACATTGTGGGATAAAAATATACAACTTTCATGTATTATAATGACACAAATAGTTGAAAACATAAACTACTACTATTAGTACTGGTAAAGTGAAACAAAACAACCAAACACAAATGTTATTTTATAAAAGAACATGAACAAGGCAATTAAGACAGCAGAAAATAAAACGCAGTACCTTACAGTCTGCTTGGCATGTTTCTACAGCTTTATACCTGTGTCATCACCTAATTTTTTCTAAATGTCTTAGGTAATAAATGGCCAGAAACAGAATGTTCTAGAAGAGTGAATTAGTTTTTTTTTTCTCCTTAGCGTTCACTCATTAAATGTGCGTGGTTGTGCTGTGTCGCTAGTTTATGGCATAGCTGATATCTGCAACTTACGGCCTGACACATCCGTCTTCAGCGTGAATGGGTAGACTTGCTTAACAATTTTTGCCCAGACAGCGGCATAGGTAAAGCAACGAAGAAACCACTGGTTCCACTTTTTTTAAAATTCCCACCACCTGTGATAGTAATTGAACCCGGACCTTCCTGCCTGGTGGCCGACGTTCTACATCTAGACCAGCCAGTCTCCCGAATTAATTCATTTTCACCATATAAAGTCAATGTGTGTGTGTGTGGTGGGGGCTAGGATGTGACAGGCTAGGATTTAACCACAGTTTTAGGTTGGATATGTGAAAATAGTTCTCTTTTAGGTGGGAAAATCATTCTCTCAAGAAGATGAAAGGCTAATGAGGGAGAGAGATGAAGAAATAAATCTCAATTCCTTCCTAACTTTTTCACTAATTTAAACATTTATTTCTGTTTCCACCAAAGCAAACCATTTTTATATAAAGGTCTCATTTCTTTCGGTCATTTCGCTGTAGCTTATATTCTATTAACTATTCTTGCCTTTTTTTTTTCTACCCTTAATTGGAGCAAAGGTCATCAATAAGAGCTCTCCAGTCCTTTGTTATCTCTTCTAATTATCTGCAGTTCATACGTCACCACAGAAACTATCATTAATCACAGTGCCTGTCATCCACCATCGAGGAACTGTCATTCATAACAGGAACTATCATCCAACATAGTAATTGTCATCCATCATAAGAAATGTCATCCACAATCAAGGAACTATCATTCATCACAGGTACTATCATCCAACAAAGTAATTGTCATCCATTACAGGAACTATCATCTAGTGGACTCACCAGTGAAGTTGAAAGAGAGGTATACATATATACTAATTATCAGTTAAAAGAATCAACATTAGTGAAGTCATGAGTTTTTAGCCTCTACCAAGAGATGCACTCTGATAGTTTGTGCAGCTTGCTGGTTATACTTACTCATGATCTATCAATTTCACTTAATTCATAGTACTGCACATAACCTGAGTTTTGGAGTCTTATAACTTAAGATCAAACATAACCTGACAGCAACTAATGAAGGCAGAGTTACACAGTGTGGGCCAGACTTGAGATGTAGGAAACTGAAGAATAATCATGAACCTTACAAGATTGAAGGGAGCCGCGATAGCTCAGCGGTTAGTGAACTGGACTGCAAAGGACAAGGCGTAGGGTCCGATCCCAATCGACGGCTTCCGGGTTCACCCAGCCTTCAATGGGTACCGGATTTTTTTTCTGGGAAAGGGAAGCAGCACGAGCGTAATACCGACCACATTACCCCAAAAATCATGTGCCGAAGGTCTGTAAAATTTATGGTCAATAACACCATATTCCCTATACGCCACTTGGCGTGACGGGGGTACTTTACTTTTTTTTTTTTTTTTTACAAGATTGAGAGATTTGTTGTGTTATAAAACATCAAATGAGCTTCTCAAAATGTCTATCAGCCTGTGACAAAAATGAAGAATGTACATACGATATTGAATCTGAAGTCTACACATTAAAAGTAAAAGTAAAGAGCCCCGTCACGCCAAGTGGCGTATAGGGAATATGGTGTTAGTGACCATAAATTTTACTGACCTTCAGCACATGATTTTTGGGGTAATGTGGTCGGTATTACGCCCGTGCCACTTTACTTTCCCAGAAAAAAAATTCGGTACCCATTTAAGGCTGGGTGAACCCGGAAGCCGTCGGTTGGGATTGAACCCTACCTCTTGTCCTTTGTAGTCCAGTTCACTAACCACTAAGCTATCGTGGCTCCCTAAGTCTATACATTGACTTATATAAATGAGAATACCTCTTTTAATGATATATTTGATAGAAACCTTGCACCTTTTGAAGATTTGGCAAATATAACTCTAAATGAAACACACTTGTGACAACAAAGAAAGGATACCATATAAATCATAGCCAGATTTGACAAACTAAAAGCCTTCTTAATCTTTGGCCCCTCAACATTCTAAATTAATAATTATGTGTGGGTTTATTTAAAGCCAGCATAGTTACCGCACGTACTGCCTTCTAGATAAAAGTCTGGCTGATAAGCAGCACTATTTTCTGATACAATCTAACAGACTCTTTTCCTTATCAATATTTTATCATTTCTCAACAAACGTGTCCCTGTGTCTCTACATATGCCCTCAAATTGAAGGTAGTCAGCACAGCAATAAAGACAAGAATCTCAGTGACTGGCAAAGTACTTCACAACATCCTCACACAAAGACTCACAAGAGCAATACATAGGAACTTTTAAAATGTGTAGGAGGTTTAAGAATGAATTTACATTTTCAAATTTTAAATGTTTGACATAATAATAAATTATCAATTTACTAATAGAAATTGTTAAATTACGTTATACAAATGTCTGATTACTGTTCACTTATACTGTAATTATCTTCACAGACTCACCACTTTAAATATTGCTTGACAGTAACTATAGTTTCATGCTGTAACAAAAAAAATAGACATTGTTCTTAAACTGGCACGTAGTCGTACTTCAGTTCTAGAGTTTGTCTCTTCAAACCTGAGTTGTATTGTAACTGCCACAATGTGCACACTTCAAGCCTTCAGTGTTGAAGAGCTGCTCACATTTCTGTAATCAAATAACAATGTTAGACATATTATGTTCTTTAATATCAGTTTGAAATTGTTTTCAAAGAATAAAAAGAGAACTTTTTTTACATTTCACAGAATAAAGGAAGAGAGAACAAATTTACACTTTAAACATCACAGTAATTTTAAAATCTAATTATAGCTCATTGCAGTTATTGTGACAAACAAGATTTTGTATAAACAGCAAACAGTTCCCAGCAACATTTCATATAAAAAGGACCAAGACTAGACAGGACAAAATAAATTACAGATCTACACATCTACAAATTCACTGCAAACTTGTAAAAAAAAAAAAGTAAAGTACCCCAGTCACGCCAAGTGGCGTATAGGCAATATGGTGTTAGTGACCATAAATTTTACAGACCTTCGGCACATGATTTTTGGGGTAATGTGGTCAGTATTACGCCCATGCCGCTTTACTTTCCCAGATAAAAAGTCTGGTACCCATTTAAGGCTGGGTGAACTGGAAGCCGTCGGTTGGGATCGAACCCTACCTCTTGTCCTTTGTAGTCCAGTTCACTAACCACTGAGCTATCACAGCTCCCACTGCAAACTTGTGCACAAGTAAAAAGCCTTATACAAACACACAACAGATCAATCTTTGACAGAATATTCACAGGAAGTTACACGGAAAAATATGAATCTGTTCAGATGTTTGTAACTAGAATTTCCCCTGCAGTCTAGATAATTATATACAGTTTGGATCTACCATCAAGCAGTCAAAAGTTTGGAGCCAATTTCTCAAATCAGACATCAAGGGCAATGCTTTATTTTTTTCACCACAGATAATTTCATAGTGGCTGAGACTGAAGATATTCCTCTACCAAGTTTTGCTAAACCTATACATTAGAATCTCGTTTCTCTATTTCTCATCATTGTACAGTCGAACCTGTCTAAGGCGACCATTCACGGGACTTTCAAAAACTGGTCCCATAGGACAGGTGGTCCTGCCTCACAGGTTTCACATAATAAATAGAGCGATAAAAAAAATTTTATCCTAAGCACTATGAAAACTAACCTGCAAATCAGCGTAATCCATGAGTAGAACATAGTGCACATGTCGGTCTACAATAGCCACTGGTTGGACACTTTTCATAAAACACGATAGTTAAACACACAAAAATAAAACACACATACACAGATTCCACTTATACTGTACATGTATCACTTTTGACTTGAAAAAAAATCCAGTATGGTAGTCTGTTGTTTGACAGATGAAATAAACGATAAGTTCAATTTTTCTCTCAAGTCCATGATAACGTCTAGTATGTCAGATCTCCCGTTTGTTATTGAATAGGTGCGCAGAAGCTCCAAAGCATTATGTGCATCTGCGATAGTGTATGTTTTCTCAATGTCAGTAGAATCTTGTTCGTTGTCTGATTCACTATTCACATCCTCAGCAGCTAAAATTGCAGTGGCAGGAAGATCCCAGTTTGTTTCTATTGTGTTGCAAGTTTGGAGCCCTGAATCAATCATGGAGATGTCTGTCAATTGGTATCCAAACAATTCTTTTGAAAGGTTATCCAAAGCAGTAGAAATTGCAGTAGAAACAATTTGCACGTCGGTCTTTGATGCAGATTCCATGTGCGTCAGAGAATATGCGTGTGTTTCAGCAGGACAATGAAAACCTGCTTTACAGAAACACTTAAGGATGGTTGAGTTGTCCACTTCTTTCCATGCTGCATCAATCCAGTAGACTACATCCAGTAAATTGACCTGTTTCATGAGTTCGGTTCCGGAAGCATCCTTGTTTGATTCCATGACTGTGATAAGATGTAGAAGCTGTTTTTGTCTAAACTTTAATTTAAATGTCTGAATGACACCCTGGTCTAGGGGTTGAACTAATGCAGTTGTGTTGGGTGGCAGAAACTGCAGCTTAACATTCTGTAGTTCGATCTTGGGATGACAGGTAGCGTTGTCAACAAATAAAATAATGTGGCGCTTTTTTTTCTGCATCTTACGGTCAAAACTTTTCAGCCAATCTTCAAATATAGCTGCAGTCATCCATGCCTTTTTGTTGTTTCTGTAAATCACTGGCAGTGTGTTTATGTTGATGTTTTTAAAAATCCTAGGGTTAGCTGCTTTCCCAATCACTAAAGCCGGTTCTCGTTCCCCCAACATGTTAGTGCATAGCATCACTGTTATTCGCTCTTTGCTTTTTTTACCCCCAGCGCATTTTTCTCCTTTGACAAAAAATGTTTTGTCCGTAGTCGCTTTGAAAAATAACCCGGTTTCATCTAAATTAAAAATGTCTTGAGCAGCGTAGCCATAGCATATCTCGGATAATTTAGAAGTCCAGTCAGCCGCAGCACTCATATCTGAATCACCGACTTCGCCACATTGCTTACCAAACACAAGATTGTGTCTTTTAATGAAGGCCTCTAACCAGCCGTTCGATGCTTTAAAGACTGAGTTTTCCAATTCTTTTGCAAACTGTAAAGCTCGTTCTTTGATCATCGGCCCAGATAACGGAATTTTTCGTGCAAGTGCTGATTGACACCATTTCCAACAAAGTGTATTTATGTCTTCATTTCCCGTTTTCCTGCTATTCCTTCTTTTCATACTTGGTGCATTATTTTCAAAGTCATTCATATACTCGGCTTTTCTCTTTAACGTACGTAAAATCTGTGTCTTTCCCACTCCAAACTGTTCTGCCAATAATCGCGAACTTTTACCTTGCTGATTTTGTCGAATCACTGATATTCGTTCTTCCAGCGATAATGCTTTTGGTTTTACACTTTTGACACTGGCCATTTCCTATATTGTGTGTAACACTTTTAAAATCCACAAAAATAATTACACTGAATGAATACACTCTAAGCGGGCAATGACTAATTCTTTAGTTAATTCCTGTAATTTATACGGGCCACGCAATGGTCTACTCTGGTCTAGACGGAACCGCGAAGTGATGTCACTTCACGAATCATAGATCTGTGTCTGCACCAGTATTGACTGATAAACGTAACACGTCCCACTGTAATCTGGGACTCACTAAATACGGGAAAACATTAACACCTGTAGACACCTGTGTCTATCGTTTATAGCTCCCAGCGAGACGAAGGACTGGCTGGTCGTCGTAAACGGGATAAATAACATTGGCGGCGGTTAATTAGCCTGGTCTCTGGTCGCGTCATACGGTGAGCGCCGTAATCAGTGTTAGCATATAGTAAAAAACTCGGGGAAATTGTAGACCCGGTCCTATAACCAGGGAAACGCTTTAAACAGGTGGTCCTAAGACCAGGTTCGACTGTATCAATGAGATGAAATACCTTCATTAAAAAGCTTATTATAATCTCGAGTTACCAAGTCCAAATATTCTTTCTCAAATACTTTATCAATGGTCATGTTTTGTTTTGTATGTAACTTGTACATTTTCTTTTTAAATTTAAGCTTTTTGGTAAATCTGCTCCAGTTTTTTCATAACTTGGACACTCATAGCCTTGAAACTACTGCTGCTTCAATTTAGATTAGAGAATTCATTAAAAATAATGTCGACTGCTGCTGAACACTTAATGTTGTTAAGTTTATTGTTTACAAGCACCAGCCTTATATGGCAGCTATTCTCCTACTTTAGAGGTACTCCCATTCTTTACCACCAAGAGTTTGGACATTTCAGAATAAATTTTTATCTAACAATTTTGCCCAGGCAGTAGCCAATTTTAGCCTATTCTTTGCAATTTCCAACTGTCAAGGGTTCTTTGCCATCTGTAGCATGCACAAGGTCCAGTTTTTTTTTTTTGCCATTTTCCAAGAGGGGTAGATATCAGATCTCATGACCCAGACACCAGGGAAAGGCAACGCCACAAAGAAACAACGGTTAGGAAGTGAAACATTCCCACTGCCTGTGGTGGAATTCAAACTTGGAACCTTCTTGTCCAAAGCCCAATACTTACCTCTAGACCACCCAGCCACCTCATCTTAAGATTAAAACATTCTGTATTGTTCTGGTTTTTTTTTCCTGTAATTCTGTAACATACATTTTTATATTACTGTTTTTATTACTTTCTCAATTTAACCACTGCCTGGCATATCTCTTTATTAGATATTATATGTTATATTGCTATTCCTAATTGAAGGTGGAGCTCCCGTTTAGCCCCCCTATCAAAGTTATGTGAAGCCATTGGAGCAGGCGGTGGATGGTGTTGTGGGAGCAGCCGACAAGTAGTGCCGGATATGGTCCCCACACCGCGATGGCAGGCAGAGGATCTCATGTATAGAGACAATGGCTGTGATCTCCGACTAGTACAGTCACTGCCAAGAAGGAAAGGAATGGCAAACTACCTTCTTATATTGCCTAGACGAATCATGACAAATCACAACATAAAATCTACAGCTAATGATGTTAATGGGGACTCCACAGCCACCTCGTCCGGTAGGAAGGGTTATGTGCTACAGGTGACACCCGATCGTCATATTTTTTGGGCATATCATGAAAAGAGGAAAGTTGGAATACTTGGTTATAACTGGCAAAATAAAAGAAAAGAGAGATCGCGGACGATAAAGAGAGGAAATACTGGATAGCTTGGTGTCATGGCATGGAAAACAGTCAACAACAGAACTGATACGATGCACTGTAGATAGAAGATTGTGGAAGGACATGATCGCCTACACCAACCGGTATGGCACATGATGATAATTCTTAATTGACTGAAATACGGTCCGTTGGGAAACAAAAAATAATTAAAATATAAATAAGAGTATAGCAAAGATATAGAATGTTCTTTACCTTATGACAATCCTGGCACAGGATGTTCATCTTGATGTTCTTCAGCTCTTCAGGCAGCTGTACAGATGCGCATGCTTCATCCATTTGTCTCCAGATTTCTGTCATGTCCGTTGATGATTCTTTACACAGTGGACACTGGTAGAGTCTGTACAATACAGAATTGGTGTTAGTATCAAAATTACATATTTAGATGAGTATTATTAAATGGTAATGTAATAACAATATCTTTTTCCCAATGTTCAGTGCCCAACATGGACATAAGACTCAAGAACTACCAGAAAAATAACTACCACAGAAATGAAATGTGTCAGGCACATGGACAGGAAACAGCCTGAGATATAAGATGAGAAATGTAGAGTTATTAAAAAGGGCTAGGAACGGAACCAGCTATTGAATACATAAAGCAACAACATATTAAGTGGCTTGGGCATATGAAAAGACATAAAGAACTAAATCTAATAACAATGAATTACCAACAAATGATAAGAGAACACCAGAACAAGAGACCAACCCCAAAAAAAAGGTTGATATACAGAATACTAGAAACACTCAGGAGTATAACAGCAGAAGAGGCCAATAGAAGAGTAAGAAACAGCGAACCATATCTCCCCTCAACCCTGAAAAGTAAAATGAGGAAGGAAAGGAAGAATGAAGTGAATGTTCATTAACTAAAGAGATAAGTGAATGTACTTTAAATCAATCATATTTAGGGTTATGTAAATAAATCCCATTTAGGGTTATGTAAATAAATCCCATTTAGGGTTATGTTTGTGCCAGGATTTATTATAACTTGAGCTGTAATTATAATTTTATGAGCCTAATTTTCATTTTCTTTTTCATTACAATGAAATATTCTGTTCATAAATATTATGGTCTACAAATACTTCCTCCATAAAATTCAACATTCCCTCTCTCATTGGATATATAATATGATCGGTTTTAATTGAAAACACTAAATACACATAACTTTGAATTTGATGAATTAAGGTAGTTTACGTAACCAAGAAATTCACTCTCCATACACCTCAATGTTTAACTTACCTCATATTAACTAACACACTTAACTCATATTTTTTTAAATTATTTATTGGGTTTTTTTTTTGTATTGTAAGGATGGCACATTTGTTTGTGTGTTCTTCAACATAAAACTGAAAGTAGACATTGTATTTTTCTCCAATTTATTTTAAAATCACCAGATTTACTGAGGTCCTACATAACTCTATGTCAATTTAAAGTAAGGCATACAGAGATTATACGAAATATGGAAAATGTAGAGTTATTATGAGGAGTCAATCTAGGGATGACATTAATTTGCATTGCCAAAGTTCTTGGTTGGGAACAAAAGTGACATGAAACACAGAAGATTGTACAGGACAAGCACACAAGAATGAATCTAGATCCAGACTTATATCCAACACAAAAAAAAGCTGACAGACAAGAAGAAAATGCACATGTTTACTCTGAAAACAAAATCAAATAAAGAATATAGGCTTACCCTTGAGTCAGACAGGTTGCATACATTCTCTGTAAGAAAAAAAATTCACATAATTAATTAAACTCTTAACTCCTGATGTCCGTGGGAACGCTGTCATAGTTCCCACACTTACTTACATTTTGCCATAGGAGCAATGACATGGTTACTTACATTTTGTTTCATTGTAGTAAATACTATAAATTTTAAGCTACCACATCCGCAGGGGATTTAACTCTAATAGAATTTCCTATCTTTAAACACGCTTAGATTGATCCAATGTATGCTATTTTGTTCACAATATCGTTGAAATTTGATTGTTTTGGAAAGTCTTTAATCAGCTGATTCGTGTTTAGAAGTGAAAAATGGCTAGCAGCAGTGAAAGCATCGATCGCTCCTAAACGTGAATTATTATTAACATCAGAAAAAGCTAGAGAATTATGTTCTCTGAGAACTTTGAATGTGATAGTGACTGTAGAATGTACTGTTGGATTAAAATTGACACCCACTTTGGGTAGGTGAGTACGTACCATTTTTTATTTTTTAAAAAATTTTTTTATTCTTAAATTCTTATCCATCAATTTGTTTTCAACATATTGTTGCTGATTATAAATCTGTGCCCTTTTCCCTTTAAATTGATGCCTAATACATATGTACATATGACTTGTTACAGTGAAAATATGAAAGATTCAGTGCCAGAAATATTTTTCAGGAAGAACAAATTACGGCCAACACTTTTGGCAGGGTCAAAAACACATGAACAGTAAGAGTTAAGAGATACAAAAGGAATGCACTAATTCATGCATAATTATTGAAAATGTTAATAATGTATGTCAAGAAATTAAATTGCTAGTGTGGAACATAACACGTATACAAATGATCTTTACATTAGAAGCAGTACTTTATCAATTATCTTTATAGTCGTCTTCATACTTTATCATTTATCTTTATAGTCGTCTTCATACTTTATCATTTATCTTTATAGTCGTCTTCATACTTTATCATTATCTTTATAGTCATCTTCGTACTTTATCATTTATCTTTATAGTCGTTTTCATACTTTATCATTTATCTTTATAGTCGTCTTCATACTTTATCATTTATCTTTAAAGACTTCTTCTTCCTCCCATAACCCTGGGGTCATCGGGGTACCACTGTCAGACTTAGTCAACCTTTTCCATTTTTCTCCGTCTTCAGTCATTCTTGCATTTTTGCAGGAGCTCTGCAAAGTCAATACATGTCCATTCTTTGATGTTATCTTCTCATCACTTTGCTCTGCCTACTTCTCCTTTCACCGTTCCTTACGGAATGGTCTTTGCTATGCCCAACCATCAAGATACATGGTCATTTCATTTTGCACTGCTTCATCACTCAAGACGAAGGTACCAAAGTACTGTCCCACTTCAACTCTAAGGACCGGCCATCATGGTAAGGTAGATGTCCAAGTCACTGGCCTGTTGTCATGTTGTTCTGACAGCCGCAGCTGATTCACCTTAGAGAATTAACTGATCGCCCACATGGGTTGCCTCACCCCACAGGGAATCAATGTATCAATCCCTTTCTCATGGGTAATTAAAAACCCCTAACTCTCCCATTTTCTCACCCCCCCCCTTCCTCATATTCCTATCTCCTTTCCAACTCCCCCTCTACATTCTTCCCTCCCCTTCTCCTGTCTAGGCCTCTAACATCCTGATGTGATTTCCCCATCTACACTCTGGGTCTATACTACATATTTGTAGGTACATTGGCACCAATTTATGGAAGTCATGATCCCTCTTTACCAACTTATATTTATACTCATCACTTACTCATCATTTAAAAGATGATAAGTGGATCTATGTGCATTGTGTTGCTAGTTTATGACATTTGTACCTTTCCTAACATATTTGATTTTGACAAAATGCAGAAGCACAAATAACAATGTGATTTACAAACAAATAGCAAAGTGACCACAAAAATGACACAAAAACTTACTGATGTATCATGTGACCACATTGTAGAACTTGCATACCAGACCTGGATGTATGCAGGAACTCAAAACACACAGGACAGCAGGACTTTGAGTTGTTTTCTACACACTGCAGACAACAGACACAGCAATCAATAGGCACCATGTTTTAACTGAATTATCTTTACTGAATGCATGCACGTGAATTTTATTTATGAATTTCAATGGGATTATTTTGTTTTTGGTGAGAATGAACTGACTACCAAATTCAGAGAGTTATTGAAAAACAGACAGGAGGAAAGAGAGCTAGCTAATTTACTGAAATGCTAAAGTAATATCTATGGTTCCGCAACACATTTGTCTATGGATCTACCTTCGTACTGAAGCTTTGGTTGAGTTTTTTTTTTCCGTTGCCAGTTTTCACCTCTGATGAAGTCCCTAGACTAGGAACTGAATTTTACGTGTTAATCTGTTTTTCCTTGGCAGCCATGTGCAAAAGGGTCCCTCACCATACAGGCAGATAACTCTGACTTCAAAGATACTCATATTATTTCCCCCGATGAGTAATTGACGTTTCAAGTCAGGCCTCACTGCTAAGACCAAGGGTGGTTGTCACAGAGAGAAATCACAAATATAAATGCCAAGTGGTGCAGCCGGGATTTGAACTCACAACATCTCTCTTTCCAGACAGGCGTATTACCTCAAAAACCAACCAGTCCCTTGGTGGTGAAATTGTTAGTGTACTTGTCTACTGACCAAGTTGGCCAAGGTTCAATTCCCAAAACTGTTGACTGACAAGAATTCCAGAAATTTTCCTTGAAAAAGTAGGCACGCCTAATGAGACCATAAATATGCCGATGGTCATTTCAAAATATTGGCCACAAGGCATGATAGATAAACCTTTCTCTATTGTCTTTATATTTTGAAGCTCTTTTGTATCTTAACTTCTGTTATTATTTTGGATTCACAGCGGAGAACTGGGTGGTCTATAGGTAAGATGTTTCTGAACAGGAAGGTCTCAGGTTTGATCCCAACCGCGGGCGGTGGAAAATTTTTTTTTAATTGAACCCGTGGTTTCTTAGCATCTTTACCCTCCCCTGGTCCCAGGGTAGTGAGATCCGATGTCTAGCTCTCACGGAAAATGATGAGAAAATGATGGAGATCCCCTGTGTACTCATGCATGTTAATGAACCCTTGGCAGTTAAAGTCAAAAAGAGTAGGCCAGAAATGGCCGCTGCCATGGCAAATAATTGTTAATCAAATCTATGCATTCGTGCCAAAGACAGATATGTCGGGTCGAAAGGTGTAGATATCATGGCTGTGTCGTAAAAACCAGCGACACAGCACATCCATGCCCACTTAACAGGTGAACGCTAAGAAGAGAAGGATTCACAACAAAGAACCACAACTTGTGCCAGACATTCTTTGTCACATAGCTACAGCAGAGTAGTTTTTTTTTTTTTTCGTTCGCCAGCTTTAACCTCTGGTGAAGTCCCTAGATACTAGGAACTGAATTTTGCGTGTTAATCCATTTTTCCCTGGCAGCCATGTGCACAGGAGTCCCTCGCCGCACAGGCAGATAACTCTAACTTTGGAGGTACTCATATTTTTCTCCGTCTGTGACAGCAGAGTAGTAATTCATATCTCAAAATAACACCTCATAAGACATATTGTATTAAAAATTCATAGAACTAGAGTTTAAGTAGTTCAAACAATATTTGAGTAAGGTAAATATCGTCACTAAATACATAATGTCATAGAGGAGTGTAGCATTAAACTTCACAGTAACTAGGCAACATGAATAGATGTGAGAAAACCATTGCTATTTCTTACACTTAATACTTTCCCCATACCAGTGAGAAAGGCACCTTTCTTTCTTCAGTCAGGAGGGGTTTGAACCATTTCCATTCAATTTTTAAGCCAGGATGCTAGCCACTATGACACAGATGTAACAATCTGGGTAAAAGAGGTGACGAAATATTATAATTCATTCAAAATCTGCTTCCAGCCCAGTAAACCTAAGAGATAGTCTATGACAAGCTCTCAGCTCATTCTATGGATCTTGGATCCCAGACCATGAGTATTCTTCTTCCACTTTCTCTTGGTGACAGAGTGATAAAACAGTAGTGACCTACCTACATGCAAACTTACAGCAGAAAGCAACAAGTTGTGGAGATGACATGTTATCATAACATTCTGGGGCATCTCTTACTTAGATCATATCACAAATTAAAAAAAAACTCACAAAGAACACAACAAGCAATTAGAGTACATGATCATCTACAGACTGCTGTGAAGAAGCACAAGATGAAATTGTTTGGCCACATATCTCAATTGTCTGGCCTAGTAAAGACCATACTGCAAAGAATTGTGACAGGTGCAAAATGGAGTAGTAGATAGAGATGGGAAGATATTGTCAAAGAATGGACAGAAGAGATTTAGACTTTGCAGAGTCCCAAATAATGGCTGATGATTGAAAGAAATGGAGAAGGTTAATCTTGCAACTTCAAGTTGTCTGATTTCTCTTTCGTTGGTTTCATTTGCCAATAGGGACTGCTGGTGCCATACCAGTTCTTAACTGCATCTTTGCCAGCCTTGACATTCCAAGTCTCCTTATACAATCTGTCAATCTATATTGGGGATTTTATTACTTGTTGAATTTGTTCATAAAACATGTCTATTTTAATGTCACAATCAGATATTGATACTTAGGGTGTATATTATATTTAAAATGTCTCATGACATATTCCAAAACAAAGCTTCAACTCCAAACTGAACTGAATTTAAAATAAACTCATTCCAGTGGATTACCAATGCGAATTTGTGGCGTAATAAACAAAGAATATACAACACAGGAAAAAATCCTGGTATATTTACCTTATGATTACCCAACAGCTCCTTACTCAAGCAAGCATTGCACTTATCACAGTGATAGTATTTATCTTTTGGACCAACTCTGAAGATGGGAGTTGTTTTTTTTTGTTTTTTTAGAAAAATACATGTACATGAATATTTAAACAACTGTATGTAAACACAGATGTAAAAGAAAATCACAGCATACTATGTAATGAACAAAAATATTACATACTTTTCTTTTTGTTAACATACAACACAAATTAAATTAATAGAAGGGAGATTGAGTGGTCAAGAGTTAAGATGTCAGCTTCTTGGGGAGAGGAAGGATCTAGATTTGAACCACACAACAGGCGGCATGAATTTTTTACTTTGAATCTGTGGTCTCTTTGTGGCTTTACCCTCCCCTGGTCTCTGGGTAGTGAGATTCAATGTCTAGGCTTCTGAGATAACAGCAAAGAACAGGAGGTCATGTGTACACTCATGTACGCTAAAATACCCTTGTCAGTTAAAAGTTGAAAAGAGTAGACCAAAAGTGGCAACTGCCTGGGCAAAAATTGTTAAGCGAACCTACTCATGCTGAAGATGGATGTGTTGGGGCAAATGGTGCAGATGTCCTAGCATTGCCGTAAACTAGAGACACAATGCATCCATGCCCACTTAAAGGGAGAGAAATTAATTTTTAAAGCAAGCAACACATAAATTAAACTACAGATCTGTTATCATCAATCACCCAGTGGAGGTGGTGATTAATTGTACCAAAATGATAACTTTTTCAACATAATATTACTTATCTTTACTACCCCCAATAAGTATTCTTTAAAAAGTTATATCTAGCTGTGTTGCCAGCCACAACAAGTGTTATAGTATATTTATTGTTTCTTATTTCAGATATTATATTATTGTTCATTGACAGCACATCATATTACATTGATCACAAACGTCAATCATGACAGAGTTCTCTCATTTATTATAATCATAATCAGTTTATTGATCTCTATTATTATTCTTGGCACATGATCGTACTATATTGGATGCACTTATCTTAAATTAATGATCGTTAATTCTGGACACTCAAGAGACTATCATCGTTGACTAATTGAAAAGTCCATAAGTGCATATCTTGCATTCAATCTCTCTATCACTTACTTACGTTTATCAGAATGTGAAACACAACTTGAAAACTCTCAAACACTTCACAACTAAAGTTCATATGTTCATTGCTATCCTTACTACTCTCTATCAACTTACTTAATAACTTCTCAACTGACTTAAAACTACAACTTGAAGATTCTTAACTTCCTAACTAACTGGCTCAATTTTCTAATCTTAACATATTTGATCTGACTTCTATCTCTTCCTATTTCTGACTCTTGTTCTAATTCTCCTAATAATTATTGTCTAATCTAAAAAGTTGTTCTCATTCTAATTGGTTGAAGGTTGTATACTCAGCCACAATTCTTCGCGTGAAAATCAGTAACCAATTAAATTGTCACAAAGTGACAAATTGCAACCTTTCTGATCACTTGGAGTCGGTCAACTCTCAAAACTCTGTGTCCGAAACTTGAACCATTCCCCAGATTTGAAGATAACACTTTGTTTTCGTGAAATCTCTATATCCTATTTAAATTAATGATTACCTCATGACAATGACATTTTCCTGGTAGTTGGATGACAACTTATTTATCAGACGGCCAAAGTCATGGGGTCAATGCATGCTATTGTCTTGCACCTACTCTCACTTCCACAAACTTGGTTGAAGTGGAAATTTCCACTCTTTAACTCATTATCGTGTCAAGTAATTCCGGACCTTCCTACCTTAGCTAGGTGGGTGTGCTTGTTATGTCCGAGTATAATTCCTCGGTGGGTGTCCCTATCCCTACTATAAACTTTTATTCCTGTAACTTGTTATTCTGGCTGGAATTTTCCATAATTTAAATTTATGTCCTAACACTGATGGTTGCTACCATCTGTTACTGCTATAGTCTATAAAGAAGCGGGTAACGGCTAAGTTACCTGCCCCATGCTCTCACTAGCTTACTCTATTACACAAGTAGTCTTTAAAGAGTTATATCTGGCTGTGTTGCCAGCCCCAACAAATAGTCTTTAAAGAGTTCTATCTGGCTGTGTTGCCAGCCCCAACAAATAGTCTTTAAAGAGTTCTATCTGGCTGTATTGCCAGCCCCAACAAGTAGACTCTAAAGAGTTCTATCTGGCTGTGTTGCCAGCCCCAACAAAGTCTTTAAAGAGTTATATCTGGCTGTGGTGCCAGCCCCAACAGGTAGTCTTTAAAGAGCTCTATCTGGCTGTGTTGCCAGCCCCAACAGGTAGTCTTTAAAGAGCTCTATCTGGCTGTGTTGCCAGCCCTAACAAATAGTCTTTAAAGAGTTCTATCTGGCTGTGTTGGCAGCCCCAACAAGTAGTCTTTAAAGAGTTCTGTCTGGCTGTGTTGCCAGCCCCAACAAGTAGTCTTTAAAGAGTTCTGTCTGGCTGTGTTGCCAGCCCCAACAAGTAGTCTCTAAAGAGTTCTGGATGTTTTGGATTAATCATCTTTTGAGCTGTCAACCTGTTTCCAGAAACTATACTATCCATTTTTTGTAATCTTATGGTATTATTGCATTTGATATGGTAAAATGTTTTGTTTAAAAATATATATTCAATTCATTACCCAGTTTTTGCTTATTTTCAGCTCTCTTAAGATACATTTCCTGATTCTTTTATCTATTTAGGATGTTAGGGGAATAAATTAAAATAAAATAAATTCTCTCAAATTCTGCTTTTCAATCTGGTATTGAATGAATTTTGAAAATTTCAAAGTATTTGAAAGTTTAAATTTGTAAATAAATCTTTCATTTTATTTTAATCTCATATTTTTAAAATTTATATTTAATGAGAGATTTTCCTTTTTCAATGGCATATAATTTCAAAGTTATAATATGACAAGAACATTCTACACAGGAACATGATTTGAAAAAGTCTTACCTACATATACCACACCTCTCACAATGAAACTGTCCACGATCCACATCATAAAGCCGACAAATGGGACAGAAATATTCCCCAAAGGTAACGCAGCAGTTAACACAGTCCTTGGCCACCTATTTATAGATTGAATGAAATTCAACCAATTTATATTAATAGAAAATTATTGCAGTGCAATCTACAACTTCTTTGTTAACACACCCATTGCTACCAGAGTCCTGCCCATGGTCAGGGGAAGAGAAGAGACACTGTTATTTGTCATGCACATCATAAGAGGTGATTAAGGAAGCTGGGGCCAAGATCTTCATTGGTGCTGAGGAGTTCTTGAGCTGGGACCATCTTCAGTGCTTTTTCTACTGTGTAGTGGGCATGCTTCATACTGGGGAACATGCTGAGGAGGGGGTTTGAGCACTATGGAATAGTCCATAGTGCGATGAAGATGATTTGTCCATGGTGCGATGAAGATGAATTGTCCATGGTGCGATGACGATGATTTGTCCATGGTGCGATGAAGATGAATTGTCCATGGTGCGATGAAGATGAATTGTCCATAGTGCGATGAAGATGAATTATCCATAGTGCGATGAAGATGAATTGTCCATAGTGCGATGAAGATGAATTGTCCATAGTGCGATGAAGATGAATTGTCCATAGTGCGATGAAGATGAATTGTCCATAGTGCGATGAAGATGAATTGTCCATAGTGCGATGAAGATGAATTGTCCATAATGCAATGAAGATGATCTGCTGACTAAAGTCAGCTCTGTTAACGTGGTGGCTTGCTTTGCACCTTAGCCCTATCATTCACATCTTCAGCACATATTTGATCAAAACTGTTGCCTTCTATTTCATTGTCTTTGACCTTCTTGCACGACAGCAGTTGTTTGTAACCAGATCTTGGCCTCCTATAAAAAGTCTTATCAGATTAATGAGTCTTTCTTGTTTAAGTTACATAAAAGGATCTTTTCCTAATTGGACTGCCTACAAAGCTTAACATTGAAAGTATATACAGATTTTAATTTGATTCTCTCTCTCTCTTTGAGTTTGGGTCACCGCTGGAGTGTGCCATTAGGTGCAACTATACTGCAGTATAGATAATACAGGAGAGATAATAACCGAAAAACAAAGCAAGCCTTCATGTGGGAAACAACATGTAAGAGAAAAAGAGGCCGACCCAAAGAGACATTGAGAAGAACATTGATCAGAGAGGCGAGAGCAGCGGGAATCGATTCCCTAATGAGATAGAGTTGCTTGCACAGAACAAAGACAAATGGCGAGATTTGATAAAATATCTTTAGATGGATTGTAAAAAATATCTTTAGAAGGATTGAAAACCGCTATAATAAAAATGTAGATAAGAGAAAGAGTATCTGGGTATAGGCCCGGTGGGCAGGCGGGCGGACGGACGGATGGTTATATAGATAGATAGATACTACAGTAAATCACTCACCAATAAATGACTTAGCCTTTGTCAGGAATCAGAAACTGTGAAAACTTTTCTTGTTATTGTAATAATGTAACCATTTATCTTGAAAATTAAACATATACCATTTGCATTTGCAAAAAAACAAATAACACCAGGAATATAACTAAGAATAGCAAAATGTTACATCTCAATGTAACCTTCAATGCGGAGACGGCACTCAATGATGATGATGATGATTTGCATTTGTTAAAAAAACATATCAAGATAAAATTAACATTCAATGAGGAAAAAAGCCTTCCTTTCTAATCTAATATTGAAAGAGGCAAAAAAACAAAAGCTTGAAGTTAAAATGGTTTGTCCATCTGGTTAGACATCCTAAATATTCTATAGAAGTCGCATATAAGAAGAAAAAGTGCTTGAGATAAACAAGTGCTACAGAGGAATAATTGACATTTCATTACTGTTTGTCTGAGTTAAATAAATCTAAATGTTGAAACTACCATGGTCCAGCATTCCTAGTCACAAAACTAATGAAAACATATACATACAAATTCATTCAAAAGAAAAGTTTACAAAAAATATGTTTTCAAGATTTTTCTTGTGCATTTAGGTAATCATCATGTACCCAAATAATGTCCATCAGCACACGAATCTCTTGCCTGACTAAACAGCAAGATTTCAGCACAGTTTGTGCCCCTGGCTGCAGTCATTTCAATGAATCAAGCATTGTGGGTGCATCCATCACTGGCACATTTCATCGGGGAAGATGTATCTTGTGGACAGAATAACTCTAAAATGAGGAGGGTAAGATGAAGATATGAGATACGTAAGATGAAGATATGAGATGTGTAAGATGAAGACAGATATGTAAGATGAAGATATGAGATATGTAAGATGAAGATATGAGATATTTAAGATGAAGATTAGATGAGCAACAATTTGGATTCAGGAAAAACAGTGGCACAAAAGAAGCCATATTTAGCATGAGAACATTGATTGAAAAGTACATAGAAGTAAACAAACCAATATATGCCTGCTTCATAGACTACACCAAAGCTTTCGATAGAATACACCATAACCAACTTATAGATTGCCTAAAAGATATAAATCTAGACGACACAGACATACGACTAATATGTAATTTGTACTGGGAGCAAACAGCAATAATAAAATATAACAAGGAGAACTCTACACCCATGGACATAAAAAGAGGAGTAAGACAAGGATGCATCCTATCACCAAGCTTGTTCAATCTATACACTGAGCAGATCTTTAAAAACATCTCAGAGATACCAGGCCTAAACATTAATGGAAAGATAATCAATAACCTAAGATATGCTGATGATACTGTTCTACTAGCAGAAAATCCTAAAGACGTACAACAATTGCTTAATGTAATAAAAAATATGGACTAGATATGAATATCAAAAAGACTAAAACTATGATCATAAACAAAGAAAATACTAAAGACCTACAAATAAATATCACAGTTGAAGGAATACATCTGGAGACAGTTCAGAGCTACAACTACCTGGGACATACTATAACCAATGATGGAAAATGTAAAATTGAAATAAACAAAAGAATAGGAATGGCAAAAAGTAATTTTAATGCCATGAAAAATATACTAACAACAAAACAAATATTAGCAGGGCTGAAACTAAGAATGGCAAAATGTTACATCTTCTCAGTATTCCTGTATGGTGCAAAAACATGGACATTAGACAAGAAAACAGAACAGAAAATTGAAGCCTTTGAAATGTGGATTTATAGAAGAATAGATGGAAATAATCTATAATCTAATAGATGGAAGAATAGATAGAAATTGGATGGAAAGAAAAGAAAACAAATGATGAAGTTTTAAAACAACTGAAAATAAAAAGAGAACTACTAAACACAGTGTTGCTGCATCTCTGATGGCCTCAGTTTCTGCTTTAAAGTTGTTTGAGAGTTTTCCAGTAGCTATTGACTTGGTGATCTCGTCCTGATTATTCAGCATCAAGAACACACCCCCCCCCCCCCCCTTCCATTTCTGGTGGCATTTGTAGAAGAGCCATCTGTGTATATGTGGGACCAAGAGTCCTGTGGGTAGGTATCGTGTATGTGTTTTTCTGTTATGTGTTTTCTTTTTGTTTCTGATTGGGTGCCTTTTTTCATGATTCTTGTTATGTTTTCCTTAAGTTCTGGTATTTTATGTTTTCCATGAGGAGACATTAGATGGGCCCAAGGGTTTCGATATTGTTTGGGAAAGTACTGGGTCTCCAGTAGTTAGTTCATTGGCAATTGTAGCGAAGTTGCTCCTCTTTAGTCGTACAATTCCGGAACCAGTTATTCTTTGGCGCATGGGGTGGCTAAGGAGCCTTCTATATTTCTCCGCTTGTTGCAATACTTTAATGACCCATCTGTCATCTAAGGGTTGTAAACCTGTTACTGTTTCTAGAGTCTTGATAAGTGTAGATTTCATAGCACCAGTGATGATACGGGCAGCTTGGTTCTGTGTTCTGTTAATTTTGCTAAGGTGTGATTTGGAAGCCATAGCCCAGGCTGTGACTCCATACTCTAGAACTGGTCTGACTTCCTACGTATAATCTTTTCAAAATATTGCTGTCTGCCCCCCAGTCCGTTCCTGCCAATTTCTTCATAATATTTGTTCGTTTTCTGGCTTTTTTCCTTGCTCTGTCTATCTGATTTTTCCAAGTCATTCTGCGATTCATGGTGACGCCAAGATATGTTGGGTTTTGGTTAATAGGGAGTGTATGGTCTTTTATCTTCAAGTTTGCAGAGAGTGTGTTTCTTGATAGGCTGAAAATTGTATATGTAGTTTTTTTTTCGTTGATTGGTAAGAACCAGGTGTTCGTCCATTTTTCAAGTTCACCTAGGGCATCTTGCATCCTGGGTCCAGCCACCGACATACTTTGCTCACGAGCCTATAACGCCAGATCATCTGCGTATATTGCTGAGTGTATTCTGGGTGGAGTGTCCATTACGATGTCATTTATGAAAATTAAAAAAAGAGTGTTGGAGACAAGACTCCACCTTGTGGGACACCTTGTTCGATGGAGACCTTCTTACTTAGTTGACCTTGAACTTGTACTCTGGCCATTCTATCCTGAAGGTATTGAGAGACCCAATTGAATAAACGACCCTGGATGCCAAGTCTAAAAAGCTTGTTCTTTAAACCCTCTCGCCATACCCTATCAAAAGCCTTCTCCATGTCGACCCACACTGCCAGTGTGTGTTTCTTTTCTTGTAGAGCATCCTCTATTTCCTGTGCAATGTAGGTGATCAAGTCTTCAGTTGATCTGTGCTGACGGAAGCCACTTTGTTGTGGTACGATTTGTTGGTTTGTCTCCAAATGCCACATGTCTTCTGTTAACCAGCCTTTCCATGAGTTTACTCAGGCAGCTCAGTAGGCTAATTGGTCTATAGCTACTTGGGTCTAGTGGGTCTTTTCCACACTTGAGGGTGGGCACCATAATAGCTTCTTTCCAGATTGCTGGCACATGACCTCTCTTCCAGCTAGCATTTATTATCCTTAGAAGCTGGCTCTTGGCTTTCTAGGAGGATTTCGTTGGAGATTCCATCTTTACCAGGGGAACTTTTGAGCTTCAATCCTTTGAGGGCAACATCTAATTCAGTTGGGGTAAAGATGGTCGTCTGATGCTCTTCTTGTGCTAAAGGCATGTGTTTTGCATCTTGGTTTTCCCGTCTTGCAGCTTTCTGTTTGTCTATTGGAATGTTTATTCTACTAATGTTTTTGTAAGTCTCTATCAGTAGATTTGCTGCCCTTTTGCCAGTGAGGATGTTCTGATTGTGTGCTAATGATATTGGAGGTTGGCAGTTGTTTTCGTCGCTCAGAGCTTTCGCAAGTTTCCATAGTTTATGACCATTTTTGTCTAGATTAAGGCTCTCTGTTTGGTCTATCCAGCTCTGTCTTGCTGATATCATGACCTCACGTCTGTATTTGGCCAAGGCTGCTTTGTAGGCAATGTTGCTCTCTGTGCTGTGTGATGTTTCGGCTTGTTCTCTGGCAGCAGTTCCTCTTCTAGTCTTTGTATTTCCTTGCTCCAGTATGGCTTGTAGTTTCTTCTTACTTTTCTAGAAATGGATTCTTTAGCAGCTCTCAGGATTCCATTTGTCAACCGCTCTATTATATTATTGATATTATTGACTATTCTTTTCATGGGTGTCGATAGGCGCAGTATATGCATCAGTGAGCCTGGCAAACTTTGCCCAATCTGCTCTCTTATAGTTCCAGCGGGGAAGAGGTATTTGCAACTCCTGTTTGTGAGCAAGATCCACTGAAAGTTAGACTGGTCTATGGTCACTATCTCCAAGTTGGTTCAGCACTTTTCTGGTTATTTTGATAGATATGTCTCCAGTTGCAAATGCTAGGTCGGGAGTGGAAGTTGTTTTCCCTCTTCTTGAGTAGAAGTTGGGGGGTCCTCCCTAGAGTTTATGAGGAATAGGTTGTCTATTTCCCATTCTTCCACTTCTTCACCTCGAACATTGGACTCCTTATATCTCCATCTTTCAGAGTGGCTGTTAAAGTCTCCTACTACCAGACACTTTGATGGTGTTATTTCCATTGACTCCAGCTTCAGTAATTTGTCATTTGGACAGTATATATTAAATATCTTTATACTAGCTGAGTTAATGTATAGGTCTGTACCAATGATCTCTGCCTCCCCGTTTGTGACTACATCTATCAGTTTTGCTGGGATGGAATTTTTAATAAGTATAAGAATTCCATCCTTGTGACCTTCCCTGTCTTGTCTAAATGTTTGGTAGCCCCTGATCATAAATCTGTGCTGAGGATTAAGATGAGTTTCCTGGGTGCAAGCAACGTCTATCTCCTCCTCTGCTAGTCTGATTGTTAGAGCTTGTTTTTTGTGGTATATGCCCTCCGCATTCCAGTGTATTATATTCAGCTGTTTCTTGAAGCCTTTCCGGTCAGCGGTAGTTTCTATCATAATTAGAGTCTGTTAGATCCAGTCTGATTGATTACTTGTTAAAATGTTGCACTGTGTTCTGCACCAGTGGCCCAGTGCATCCGATTTCTGCCAGCATTTTATTCAGGTTTGCTTTCGGCCCTCCCAGGTTTATGAGCACCATCTGCCCAAGCTTGACGTAGTAATTAGTTGGTGATTAGACCATCACCATCACACATCAAACAACAGACTATAAGACCCTCCTAACTATCACGAACTTCCGGGAGTCTCACCAATGCTGACAAGTCATGTTATGACAAGTATTTTAAACTAAAAGTTCTACCAGATATATACGAATATATGATGAAACATGTAATTTACTATTTGGATAGTTTGAGAATGAACGAAATTCTGCAAATTCAGATCTTGGCAGTTGGGCTTTGTTCAAACGTCAACAAGCGTCCATCTTCATATAATATATAAATAGTATAATAATATAGTAATATAGTAATATAATAATATATCAATATAATAATATAGTAATATAATAATATAGCGATATAATAATATAGTAATATAGTAATATAATAATATAGTAATATAGTAATATAATATATTCTCTTCTGCTTTTGTGCATTGACAACTTATTTTCATTTCCCACCCCTAAAAGAACACTTGAGAGAGTGTAGATACGTTGTATCCTTAGTTATGGCAGGCCTGGGCCTTCATCCTGACGCACACATCTTCAGCATGGCATTTGTGACACCGGGTTACCTCCCTCTTTGATCCTTACACACTTGACCGGAAAGGTTAGTCTGTTTCCAGGGGCACTGCTAGGAGATGGAGAACGGTCTCATACCTTCCTCTTTGTAAGGACTTTCCCTTAATTGTTAGGATTTTCTTAAAAATGGATGTGTACGCCTTACAAGGCAATATGCAAGGAAAACAAACCACTGTGCAAATTTCCACATCTTAATTTTTTTTAAATCATTAAAATTAATTTACACATAACTTTCTATGAAAATTTAAAAAATGTATGTAAAACTGAGAAAATAGCTTTGCTTGTATGTGTACTAGCCAAACAAATTGTACCAAATCTATGTTTGAAACAAACCATAACTGAGGCAATGAACCAGGCTACAAAGATATACGTAAACAGCAATTGTTGTCTAACGTAACATAGCAGACATATTCTGAAGCTGCATGAATCATGCCTCATCAAGAAGAAGCAACAGAAATTGATACATAAGGTTTTCTTTTTCCATTTGTAATGCTTTTTTTTTTTTTTTTTTTTTTTTTTTTTTTTTTTTTTTTTTTTTTGTCTTGTTTACAGGCTGTGTTGGTGTATATTTTGATTCAGTGGAACATCAATATTTCTATTCTATATGGATTATGTGTCAAGTTTCCAATTCCAGAGAATGATATAATGTGATCTCAAATATCATTAAGCAGGATAGACATATAGAATTGTGTTTTTTAAGAGTGTATAATAACAGTTTGTGTGTGAAAACAACAAAAATGTAGAGAAACAACATGATTAGAAAACGAGTCACGGACAACAGTGATCACAGTGCACGGGCAAGCACTGGTAACATAAACAACAGCCCTTACTCTGCGACAGAACTAGCACAGCGGCAGAGGACAATGTAACATACACACAACAGTGCTCAGAGCCAAAATAATGGAGAAACAGTCGCGATCATACAAACATAACGTAAATAAAATACAAAAAGAAACAACAGATAAATTGGTTCTGCCTCATAAAAAGACAAAAAGAACTAACAATGACTCAAAGAGCCATAAACAAACGCTACGAAAATGCCAGATTAAGAGGAAGACCGAGAAAGAGATGGATAAAGGGAATACTAGAGTCACTAGGAGGGATAACACCAGAAAAGGCCAACAGAAGAGCAAAGAATCGCAGATTGTATCTCCCGTCGATGCCAACGGCAATGGAGGAAGGATAGAAGAAGAAGAAGTGTTCAGGCTGGCAATTAAAAAAAGATGGAAGGTATGTAGTCTGGATGAGCTCTGCTGTTCACTGGTCCTGAGGAGTGTAACCATTTGAGAGTTGTGCTGATTACTCTGAAGCAAAGTAATAATAGGCATCCTTTTTATGTATTCTATAAACAACAAAAAATATCATTTAGATCAATTTTTAAAGCCACCAAGTTAATAAAACACTCGTCTATTACATCTGTCTGAACCATGTGTTTTTCCATAAATTTATTTATTGTTATTTGAGATACTCACTTGTTGAACTGAGTTGCATTTAACACACTGGATTTCTTGTACTTTATGTCGGTCCATTTCATGATTGTTGTCCTCGTCATGGCAGAAACGGCAAGAGTAAAACTTTGAACAACAGACAGCCTGAATTAAAGAAAAAGTATAAATTAATTTTATAGTCTATAGACTATATTATATAGAAACTAGGATATTTTCTTTTAATAACTGTTAATTCATTGTGCTATTCTGTTTTTTGACATTTGTCCACAGCATTATTTGACATCTTTCTGTTTAAGAAATAGACATTATTGGGTGGCTCTACATTAAACTATAAATGTGTGAACCTGTAAAGAGTTATCATTTTGGTTTTAGGTAGGTGCCCTTTTCCCAAGGCCGGATAAATAGAATAAAACAGCAAGAACAACTCACAAACACTTGCAGATATCACTAAATGACCTTGAACGAAAGGGTTGGAATCAAAAAGTGTAGGATTTATAACCAACCAAACTACTTGAACTAAAAATGATTTAATATTGGTAGGAAACTCTTTATACAGAGTTTCACAGCATGAGGCAATCTGACCATCTGAAGATGCGTGTAATACAAGTTATTTGGCCCTTTAGCTTCTAGAAACTCTATGAGGATGGCCCCTCCCTGGATGGCTCACACAACATTATATATGGCCTTTGGCGGTTGGTAGCAAGCAATCTTGATAAGTCATTAGTTTGGTAAAAATATTAATGTCTTATGCTGGATGCTGCTTTGCTAAACAGCTTCTCTCGTGGCTGAATCTGCCAATATTGGAGATCTATCACATAACAAACAAGATGTATTTGTGGTGCCTGGCCTCGTCTCCTTTCTCCTGTGCCTTTTGTCTTCTGAATTTTGATATCACCACTGCCTCAAAAGAAGATGAGCCTTTTTTTATTTTTGTTCCCCATGTGCTTCGATCTGCAGCCAGATTTTACATTTCTTTCACTGATAGAGAATTCCTTCAAGGAAATTCTGCAAACATTTTTATATCTCAACACTGGTCTGCCCTTTGGTCTCTTTCCATCCTTAAGTTCGCCATACAATATTTGTTTGGGAATATGAATGTTTGTCATTCTTCCTACATGACCTTGCCATCTTAGTCTAAGACTCCCTAAGTGTTGCTATGATGGATGGGAGTTTGACTCGTTTTAAGACATTAGCGTTGGTTACTTTGTCCTGCCATTTCATGTTCATAATCTTCCGAAGGCAATGCACATGAAAGCTGTTTAACCTTTTCTCCTGCCTTGTATAGGTAGTTCAAGTTTCTGATCCGTATAGAAGTGTACTAAGCACACAACTTTGGTAAATTTTAATCTTAGGCCAGAGTGTTCATTTGGTGTTGGTCCATGCTCTATCTTTAAGTTTACCAAAAGTGGAAACTGCCTTTCCGCTTTGGGAATTTATTTCTTTTTCAAGGGAGACAGTGCTTGTGACCATAGAACCGAGATAGGTGAACTTTCTCACAGATTCAAGGGGTGTGTTATTTAATTATATATCTGCAGGACTGGCTACACCTTGTTGAAGCACCATAGACTTCTGTATACTTATTGACAGGGAGAATATATCACATGATCTAGCTAGATTTTCAATCATTGAATGCAGGACGGATGCATTGTGAGCAACCAGTGCTGCACCATCAGTGAATAGGAGCTCCTTGATTAGGATCTCAGTTTTAAATTTTGACTTCAGACCAGCTAGACTGAATAAGGAGCCATCAGATCTTGTATGGATGTAGATGTCTCCAGAGACGACTTCAAACGTATTTTGCCCTTCTAGGGCAATGAAAAATATTCTGAAAAGAGTAGGGGCAAGAACACATCCTGTTTGACTCCACAGTTCATCTCAAAGGGCTGGGAAGATCCACTGTCAAACGGGATGGTGGCAGACATAGTGTGAAACGATTTGATTATCTTGAGTAATGTAGGAGGGCAGCCATCAGTTCCAGCACCCTGTATAAGACCTGCTCTGCTCACTGTATCAAAAGCCTTTGTGGGATCAACGAAAGTTATAAATAGAGGTCTTCTCTATTCCTTGCATTTTACCCAATATTAGACATATAATAATTAAACTTGTTCTACACAACGTTTCTGTTGGGATTTGCTATCTATACCCGATAAAAATTTTAATAATAATATATCATCATCATAAGTCCCATAACCTTGTTGGAGCACTCATAATGGCAATTTCACAAAGTCCTCTTAACCCTCACCATTAAGAGCCATTTTTTGGGAAGTGGCAAAGGTTAATCCTTTCTCTGATGTTACTCCCCCCTTATTCCTCTCTCTCCACTATTTTTTCTCTTCTTATTTATTTCTGTGCCCTCTAGAATGGTCTTAATCTTGTAATATGTCCAGCCATTTTTAATTTGAGCCATCTACTCGCTGGAAGCTTTTGGATCTTACCTCAGTTAAGTCTTGATTTAATTTTATATATATTTTAGCTTACTAATTTTTACATATTATCAAATTGTATCCTCTGATATGTAGCACATCTCCCTTTTGTTTTATCATTTCATCTCTTATCCCTCTTTTTATTTCTCCTTGATTTACCTATTCTGCCCATTCTAGATGTAGTAGAGTTTATTATCTTTATTTTTGTTGTCTGTTTGTGTTGCTCTCATCAAAGGAATATCACATGGTTATGTTACTATTTACATACATCAAATTAAAGGTAACAAATTTCCAAAGATATTAGAGCTTAGAGCCTGTAAAATGATGAAGCAGCTCTCAAGCTATGACATTTTTTCACTTTACAGGTGTTTTTTTTCTAAATCAATTTTGTGAGAATTACACCATAAGATCATTTACATTAAGTAAGCCAATATATAGATATTTTGATTTATTATGTATGCCTTAGGGGTGTTCAAAAATTCAAAATAAACTCAATAGCGGCGACTAATGTCACTGGACCAGCTTGAGATGTTAAACATATGATACCGTTTCATTGTTGGTATTGTGTTATACCTTACAAAAACGTACATCATCATCAGGAAAAAGCTCATTGATCTATGTTTTTCTTGCAGAAAGCAAAAATATTATTTTCTGGCAACTCCTTGCAACATAGTAATGGCTTATGCCATCTCCTAGACATCAGATATTGAGTCAATAGTTATGTTAATATAATAAATGGATGGAAATGGTAAGACAAAGTCACTAACATAGAATTGTGGTAAAGTCAAATATCAGAGTACAAAGAGATACAACAAAGATGATGGTGTTGAATAGGACACACACTGTGGAAGCCAACTGAGAGTATTATATGACTGGTGCTTTTTTGGAATCCCCAGGGGAAGAAACAAAGAGGTAGAAAAATATTCTTGGAGAAAACGTAAAAGCAAAGATGAAGAAGATGGGAAAGTTATGGAATGATCTTAAAAGAATGGCAAGAAACAAAACGGCTTGGAAAGTGTTTGTTGAAAACCTAGCTCCACAGGGAGTTGAAAGAAGAAGAACTGTGTCATTATCATGAGTTCGGAAAAAAAACAGTAAAACTATGTTTATAAAATGAAAACAGAATTCATATCTACTACAGGCTATAAGTACTATAATAATCAAATAATGGCAATAATATTAATAAATAATGGTCATATACATCTTTATCCCTGATGGTTCTTCTTTGTCTTCTTTTTCTTTGTCTTATTCTTTGTCTTCTTCTTCGTCTTTTTTTTCTTTGTCTTCTTCTTTGTCTTCTTCTTTGTCTTCTTCTTCGTGATCCACTATAGCATAATTAATGATAGTATCATCATGATCATGTCTTGGCGTTATGGATGATACTATTAATACCCTTTTGCATCATTACTCTAAAGAAGTTTTTAACTTTAGCATCGTCGTTAAGTATTGTAAGGACTAATTAAAATGAATTATTACACAAATGGTGACACAGGAGCGGTGACGCAGGAGCAGTGCTACTATTGCACAATTGGCCGGCACTCTACTGTACTCTACATAGGGTATATAATAATAATAAGATATGTAATATAATATGTTAAAAGTGTTGTGGTAGCTACAGATAAGTAGATATAATATAATTATATTTTATAATGTCTTCAGGGTGAGTAATAGTACCTTTTTAATAGAAAAAAGCACTATTATATAATTATATTTAATCTAAAATGTTTTATTTAATAATTATTTACGGACTACTGGCACTGAATATTAAAATATTTCTACTTGATAGTATAATTTGACTTTGATAACTTTTACTTTACTTTTCAGGTTTTTTTGTGTTGTTAGCTTTTACTTTTTAGCCTATTTCAGGAATTTTATCAGAACAGCTAAAATTAGTTAATATTAGATCAGAATTGAATCTGAAGAATTGAATTTGTTTGTATTATTGGAATCGATCGGGATAGTCAGTGACAGAAGATAGTGACAGAGTCGAAAAGTAAAACTCTAGAGTATTCTTCTCTGGATTAAGTGACTGCGATGGTGATAGTCGTCGATTGATAATAGTATTAATACTTATAGTACTTCGGTATCCAATAGACGCCGTTTCCGGATTTTCGGTTGCTAGGCAAAATGGCCAACTTGCGTCTCACGCATGACCAGTAACTATCCAAATAAACATTGTATGTAAATCATTTTCTGACGATGTTTAAGGACGCTATTTTATGGAAATTAATTAGTTTTATAACAATGAGAGTCCGATAAGCCGATTGCCGAAGTCAAATGTGATTGACAACGAATGCTTCTTGATTTACCACGCATTTTCCAGCTACATACAACGGTTTCATCCTATTTACTACCAAAATAAGATAGAATTAAGTTAAATAATATGGATATTTAGAATTAGCATCCATTTTTACATAAGTGTGTGAAATTTCAAAGTGATCCATGTTTGAATAATACGGCAGTCACGGAAATTCCTGACAATGTTTGCTCCATTGATAAAGCATGGGCGATCAGCGACTATGCCCAGTGTTGAACTTTAAGTCATTGCAGAATAAAATCCTGCTAATGTCTACCTGAAATAATAAAGATAACCTGATTCTATAACCACTTCTACATATTTGTGAGAAATTTTAAATTGATCTGCCTGCCCCTATTGAAATTATTGGCATTTGAACGACTACACCATTATCGAAAAATTCCCCCATTGATAAGCATGGCCGGCATGGGCCTGATCAGCAACTATGCCCACTGTTGAACTTTAAGTCATTGCAGAATAAAATCCTGCTAATGTCTACCTGAAATAATAAAGATAACATGATTCTATAACCACTTCTACATATTTCTGAGAAATTTTTAATTGATCTGTCGGCCCCTATTGAAATTATCGGCATTTGAATGACTACACCATTATCGAAAATTGTCCCCATTGATAAGCATGGGCGATCAGCCGGATCAGCGACTGTGCCCACTGTTGAACTTTAAGCCATAGCAAAATAAAATCCTGCTAATGTCCACCTGAAATAATAAAGATAACCTGATTCTATAACCACTTCTACATATTTGTGGGAAATTTTAAATTGATCTGTCGGCCCCTATTGAAATTATCGGCATTTTAACGACCACACCATTATCATAAATTTCCCCCATGTTTGGGCTCTTCAACCATCATCATGTGCCTCTAACTCAGACTCACCGAACAGTTTTTTTTAGTTATTATAGCTAGTTACACTTAATTAAAAATGTAGTATTTTCAGTTTCCTAATATTAATATATATTCCCAATTACTAAATTGAAAGTTGTTTTTTAGAATTTTTGCTACTTTTTACATCAAATAAAAAATATTTTACCTTCTCATTTTAATGTTTCATTTCATTCAATCTTCACTGATTAATCATTTAATTATTTTTTTTAATGTATGGTTTATTTTATTATTATAATTAGATACGAAGAATGAGAATGAATGATCATGATCACATGTGCAACTAAATTGAAATAGTTATATAACAGACTTAACAGTGAATAATTATTTTTATTTTTTTTCTCACAAGACCTACCTGCCTACGAATTACCATGAGTTGTCATTGAATTCAATGAGTGCAATTAAAATGACAAATAGCTATTGAAGTGTCTAATTCACTGATACCTGGCGGGTTTATTTATATATTGCAAACACATATTTTTTTTAACTCTTTCAGGTCCAGCGCCGAGTCCTCGGCGTTATCCTTTTGGACAACACCGATATGTCGGATATTTTGGATATAGCTGAATATTTGTTTCGTTTTCACCTAATTTCGTTTTTGTTTCAACCAATACTTTATTTCCGGTCGTGAGAGTTATTTTCCTTGATCTTTCCGTTTACGACGGCGTGGGTTGACGTTTGTATCTTTAAAAATTATTCATTGATATTCATTGTTTTTTTTCTGAAATTTCTATCACAAAATGGCCACGCCCACTGCTGGTAGTTCTTGCAGTACATCTCGCCCGAAATGATATAGTGCAGAACAAGCGAGATCTATGTTCGAAACATTGTTATTTAGTGAATCAGAAATGGACTATTCAGAAGATTCAGACGAGAGTTTTAGTTTTTGTGGTGATAATGATAGTCATGATAATCGTAGTGGTAAGTCGAGTGGTAAGAAACCAAGACTCTCTTGTTTAGGTTTAGCTGGTCGATGCCTCCAGTCCAGCACTATCAGTGACTCAGAGGAATTTAGTGGCAGTGATTCTGACGATGAAACTGATACTATTCTGTCAGCCAAAGCTGACAGTGACAGGACAGATGTGGCTAGGAAGCCTGCTGATGGGTGGCATGAAGCCAGAGATGGAGATACCATAGGAAAATCTAGCTTCCAAAATATAAATTCTGGATGTAAGTTAGATCTTCCAGAAAATGCTTCACCTTCCAAGTATTTTCTGAGCCTGTTGACTGACACAATTGTTGATGTCTGATTGAAAATATCAACAATTATACTCAGCAAAAAATGGAATTGAGTACTCCTGTACGCAGGTATTCAAGTTTTGCTAAATGGACACCGTTGGACCGTAATACTTTTTTTCAGTTTCTGGCAGTCCTGATTGCCATGGGAATGAATGCAAAAAATTCTATAAAGGATTACTGGTCCATTCAATCATTTAAAAGTAGTCCTTGGTTTAGGTGCATGTTTAGTCGGACAAGATTTTTACTGATTTATCAATCTATGCTTCATGCAGCTGGTCCTGATGCGGCTGGAAAATGTAAAATTGAGCCGTTCATCAATTCATTGATCGAAAAATTTCAAGAAGCGTTTTATCCGTTTGAAAATATCTGCATCGATGAGATGGTTATAGGCTACAAGGGAAGATTTAAGTACAAGCAGTACAATACCAGTAAGCCAAAAAAATATCAAATCATACGGACTTTGCGACTCAATCACTGGATACGTTTTCAACCTCCTGGTATATTTTTGTACGGACACAGCTTACAGGCCTGAAACAGACCCACATTCATCACATGCTGTCAAAGTTTTCGACAAGTTACTGGAAGGCATCACAGATCATCATCATTTGTTTGCTGACCGGTATTATACTTCCCTGCCACTTGTTCAATTTCTGCGGCAGAAAAATCACAACTACACTGGAACGCTAAATTCCAACAGACGCGGATTTCCAGCAGAAGTCAAAAATAAAAAAATATCAGTGAATGAGGCAAAGTGGTTCATCAATTATGAGGAGCAAGTTATGTGTGTCAGCTGGAGGGATAAAAATCCAAAAAGCCCTGCCAATTGGTGACAACACATGGAAGTGTCACATATGAGGTCAGAAATGAAGGTGGGAGTCAAGTCAGGAAGCCATCACCCATCCATAGCTACAACCACTCAATGAATGGATGTGACAGAGTAGACCAGATGGTCTCATATTATGGGAACCACACAAGGAAGACAGTCAAGTGGTGGAAGAAAATATTTATGTGGATAATTGAGATCACACAACTCAATGCTCATATTTTATATAACTTGAGCCGCCCTAATACTGAAAAGCCTATGCCTTTTGCAGATTTCAAGGAGCTGCTTATTTATGATTTGTGTAGCATAGTAGGAGCAGACACCTATTCCTAACAACCTTCTTCAAGTTGATTTATCCAAGCCGGGGAAAAAATGGAACATGAAGCCGCAGAGATATCAGGGTGCCATCCATCTCATTGATTTTGATGGGAAAGACCTGCAGTGTGTTCATTGTTCGGAGCAGCGGAAAGTAAGAAAACGAAGCAGCTATTATTGTACAGGTTGTCCGGATAAGCCACATCTGTGCGCTAAAACATGCTTTAGGGAATATCACACACAATAAGTACATATGTGTCAATAAAAATAATAAACTTAACTTGTAAATAATATTGTTGTGATGTAAAAAAATGTGAAAATTTTTTATTCTGGAATCATTTATAAAAATGTGCATAATTTTGTTATTTGTGGACATAAATTCATCAAATAAACTGTATTTTCGAGGAATTTGGATTATGTTGTGTAATATTTCAAGACAAATGGATAGCAACACATATCTGGATGGAAATTAGTAAGTGAAATACAATATTTTAAATTTAAAATTATCTACCTTGAATATTTTTTTTTAATATAACTATTCCTTTAAATTTTGACATATCAGAAATATATTGCTATTTTCATTTTCTGTATCCATTTCCCTTTCCAGTGATATATAACACATGCCACATTTATCTTAATTACTGTGTGAAGTAGTCAAATGAAAAAGGTATATGGTAAAATTTCTGGAAACAGGAAAAAAAGTTGAGTTTTCTGGTCCAAATCTGAAAATTCCTGTTTCCTGTTCTGGTCCTGAAAGAGTTAATGAATTTTTTTTTAAATTAATAATAAAATGATACTTCTTATACAGAAAATAACAATAATGATGTGACTTCTTTAGCAGAAAATCAGTTATTTTTATGTGAATCATAGAAATTTATAATTATTCTTACATAAATTGCAGAGAATGACTTATTTTTGACGCAAATTCCTGAAAATTACCTTTATTTTGATATAAATCAATTAAAATTACTATTATTTTTGACGCAAATCAAATAAAAGTATTATTTTTTTATACACCAAATATAATGATTATTTTTAAAATGTACACCAAATATAATAATAATTTTGATTTAATAAAAAAAACAAATTTGGATTTTTTTTTTTGCATGGCCGTGATGGCCAACCTGGCGCTATGGTCTTTCTTCTTTTCATCATTTAACACCAGAGTAATAAATTCACTTACAAAAATCGTAACTTTTTTTCTAATTATTGTACAAACATGATTCAGGTATCATTGTTTTAATCAGTTCGAGGGCTATTTAGCTATCCTGGTTTCAGTTATTAGAAATTATTTGGGAAAAAAAAGACCAATGTATGTAGTGAGTGATGTGAATGTACCTACTAACAAGTTAGTTAGTACTTACTTAACTAAGGTACTAGTGTACGGTACTATATATGGCCCTTTTCGTCTTGTCAGACGGTCAAGTGGAGGCTATTGCGTATTTTTTGAGGTATTGTTTTTGCCGAACAGCTTCTCTCGTGGCTAATTCTACCAATGTTTGACAAACACACGCGGTCACATAATGAACAGGTCAGGCTCGCTGGTCCACAGGGTTTACCATCCTTTTTCATGAGTCTCTTCTCTTCTAAGTCCTGTCTTAGAACAGTCTCAAATGTTGTTATACCGTTCCTTAATACGTGCTCTCCATGATGTGCGATCACTTGCCAGATGTTGCCAGTCGTTTTCACAGATGGAGAAGTCTTTCAGAGATGATTTGCAGATATCTCTATATCGTAGTTTAGGTCTGCGATTTGTCGTTTTCCGTGTTTTAGCTCGCCATCATATAGTATTTGCCTAGGAATGCGTTTTTCTTCCATCCGTTGGACATGCCCCAGCCATCTTAGCCTTCGACTTCTGAGCATCGACATGATTGTTAGGGTCTTAGCACGTTGCAGGACAGTTAAGTTGGTTATTTTGTCCTGCCATTTGATGTGCATTATTTTGCGGAGACATCGCATGTGGAAGACATTTAGTCTTTTTTCCTGTTTATCTCCATATCCTGTGCCCAGGCAGAGTAGGCAAAGTGAAATGAGGAAGAAAGCACCAATGTACGGTACTAGTAGTACTAGTAGTAGCATTAATCATTAGAGTCTTTGATACTTACTTTCAGTCTGCAAAGTCGGGTGTAATGTTCACACTTTGAATCTTTCTGGTTTGTTTCTACAGAAGCTGCACTTATTTCTTCTATTTTCTCATTGTCGTGACTATCACTGATAGTATCAGACTTCAAAGGCGTGGAAATTGTGGGGTCTGCCATTCTCTGGATCCTCGAACTCTTTCGGAAATGGAAAACACAAAAGAAAAATATTGCCAGAAAATTGTTTATTTTAAGCCAAACTTCTTGCACGTCTTAAATCTTGTTTAGTTTGGTCGATAGGTCCATCTCATTACACATTGGACAATTCCATGATCGAGTGTTCAATTTTATTTTCTCTGAAATGTATCCCTCACTCTCAATGTACAGCGACAAACGACACCGTTACTGTGTTGACAAATCTTCTTTGGCTTCGTGCATTGGGCAACCAGTCTGGCAATACAACCCACAAACCTCCACCCTTTTTCTCCTTTTGATGTTGTTAGTGCACTCAGTTTATGGTTCCAAATTCTGACATTTTAAGTCGAGTTTTCGTCCATCGTTTCTGGGGACATTCAGAATGACTGTGGGTTCTATTGCCATACCACATTCAACATCAGCTAAACTGACGAGTCTGTAAACACGGTCCTCGACTCTTACACACGCGTGCCCCGGCACGAAAATGAATTGGATTTGTTTGCATATACTTATATATATATATTTTTGTGTGTTGTTTGTTGTTCCAGCTGAAGACCTACTTGGCCGAAACGTCGATTTTTTGTTTTGTCCATTACCACGTAAAGCTGTCACCATACAACTTTTTTCTTTTTTATTAGAATTGCTATTATCATCGGCTTTACAGCAGCTTCGCATCTCTATGCATCTTGATGCCTTTACTTCTTCAAGAAAATGAAGCATACAGTTGTCCATTTGTGCTCTCGTTTCCTGAAGAAGGGGAGAATTGAAAAAAAAAATGTAATGGTATGGTAAAAGCTTAACGTGATTGGTAGACGACACAGATTTGAACGACGTTTCGGCTCAATAGGCCTTCAGCAGGAACAAACAAACAACACGCACACACAGATATATAAGTAAATCTCTCTCTCTCTCTCTCTCTCTCTGCGATCAGGACTCAATCAGAGTAAGGATTCCAGACTCTCACATGAAGTCCAGCTGTCAGGCTAAGTGTGTTGATCGCCCCCACAGACAGAACATCACAAGTAGAGTTCGCCAGATCCACTCTGATTGAACACCCGTTAAAACGTTGCACTGTGTTCTGCGCCAGTGGCCCAGTGCATCCGATTTCAGCCAGCATTTTATTCGGGTTTGCTTTCCCTAGCCTTTGATTGCCCCCAATCTTCCTGCAAGGCAGCAGATTGTCTTTTCTGTAGGGGGATGCTGCCCTTAGATGGTCGGCCCTCCCAGGTTTACGAGCACCATCTGCCCGAGCCACTAGAGGTGACTAACACAGACATGCACACACAAAGATGTGAGATGTGACTAACACAGACATGTACACACAAAGATATGAGGTGTGACTAACACAGACATGCACACACAAAGATGTGAGATGTGACTAACACAGACATGCACACAGCGATACGAGTCATGACTAACACTGACACACATCAAGATATATGACACATGACTAATATAAACATGCACATAAAGATATGAGATATAACTTACATAGACATGCACACACAAAGATATGACACATGCCTAACACTGGTACACACTAAAATATGAGATATGACTAAACACAGGCACACATAAAGATATGAGACATGATTAACACGGACACACCAAGATATGAGATATGACTAACATGACACACACCAAGATATGAGCCATGGCCAGCACACACAAGCTAAGAAATGAGCCATGGCTAGGACAGAAACACGACAAGATATGAGCCACGGCTTCATGAAAAAACACAAAGAAATGAACCATGTCTAGCACAGAAACATATTAAAGTGTCCATATGCTTGGGCTTGTTGTAGTCGGCAGACTCTTCTGAACGTGGGAATCACAGGTTTCGTTAAACAGTTGTCCGGAAATTTGAGAGTGCAGTCTGACCCATAGAACGTTCTCTTGCATGTACAGATTCCCGATTGACTATTCACAGGTGTCGTTGAAACAGTTGTCCGGACATTTGAGAGTGCATATGATGTCACAGGCATCAGAACACATCTGTTCGCACTGTATCCCAAAATTACTATCGGGACAAGTGTCATTACAGGTATAGCCAAGATGTTTACATTGTAGACATTTTCCGGATTTTTCCTCAAATAAAGGACAGACACTGAGACAAGACCCGGAACAGTCGTGTCCATAGATCCCATGTGAACAGTTGCCGTGGCAAGTACCGATGATGACATTGCAGACTTTACTACACCCACTACACATTGCACAAAATGAACAAGAATGCTCGTCCAGACAATAGGTGTCTGTAAATGTTTGCACCTCACAAACCGTCAGTGCACTGTCGGCCTGCGAAATGGTCGGTGAGAACTCAATCTTAATGTGTGCCATTGGCGTTTGTGTTTTGACTACAATAGCGTTCACAGATAAATTAGAGTATGATATATCATAATACTGGAACACTACTCTGCCACTGTCAGAAAAAGCCTTTAGAGTGGCATTCTTTACTCGAATCATAGTGCTAGCTCGATGATAGATTCGAATGGTGTGAGTCTTCTGGGGCGTTGCAAAGTTCAGATACCAGAAAACAGAACTGGTTCCACTTCTCCATTGTGTGTGTGTGTGTGTGTGTGTGTGTGTGCAGTCATTGTCATAGAGATTGGTCTTTGTTTTGCTATTAACTGCGGCCTCTGGTCCACATCCGTCTCCTGTATAGAAAGCATCAAATGTGTCGGTCTGGTTTGTGATCTGTTTGAGAGCCACTTTCCTACCCCCGCCAATGTAGTTGGAGCAGATATTTGCAACTATCGCCCCTTCAATCCGTAACTTGTTGATCAGACCAGCCCCAGAGCAGAAGACATCAATCTCGTGCGGACTAACTACAAACCTTGATACGTTGTTACATGAGGCAGAACCATTCAGTTTTACCGTGAAACTGTCCGGATATGTGTAAAAGTCATTCACATAAATCCTAAACCAGGAGCACGGCAAAGATTGATTGAGAGTAGTCTCAACTTATGTAGAATCTGTGTCCGGATTACATGAGGTGTCGTTGTTATCAAACAGGAAAGTAGGTTCAGATTTTTGGGCATATTTGTAAATAAAATCCAAGTACTGACACTGGGGTCCGAAATATTCGTGCTGACAACTGTCATTGTTTGGGCATGTCCCTGTAGTTTTGTCACAAACTAAGTCATTATAGCAGTGACATTGTAACGTACAATTCGTCCCAAACCAACAAGCTGCACAAGTTAGGTCACTAGCTTCCAAAGTTGCTAAGGAAGCCAAAGAAGAAAGACTTGATCTTCAGCGATGGTTAACGAACTGTGTACACACATTTATTATCAAACCCGTGATTACATTTTTAAAAAAATCCACCAACTCGCTGTGGTAACAGATAGCATGAAATTCTCTAATAGAATGTGATAAACCGTTGAAGGCAAGGAAAATTAACCTTGTTTACATGGCTTGGACGCAGGGTACGTCCATCTTGGTCATATAAGTAAATAAAACTAATCCTACATAGCTAACTAGTAACTAAACATCCATAACAAAATAATTGAAACTGGTTAAATAAAAGAAAAATACTTCCCTGTGTCGTGGATGGGAAAGAGATAGTCACAGGCGTGTAGCTGTAATTATACCCTGCTGGTCAGGACCGTGTGAAGGGTTCTAAAAATACGCGAGTAGGGGAAACGCTGTCTAGGTTATCTCGACTGCAAAGACACTGACAATGTCTAAAATTATCTAAGGGCCCACAAATACATGTATACACACACAGGTGCGTGTATACATATATACACGTACAAACAAATATGCACATACCTACACATATCTACATACATATATATATATATAATATACGTAATATACGTAATATATAAATATATATTTCCTGAAGAAAGCCGCATGTCAATCGAAACGTCAGTGTTTTGTTTGCGTTACTTTATGTAAAGCTGTCACCATACAATGTAGGAGTGTACGTTACACCCCACCACTGGTTCCTTACTACCAGCTTTACCGCAGCCCTGCAACTATTTGCCTGTTACCTACTCTAACATAGAACAATAGCTGTGAAGTATGAACGAAGTAGAACAATAGCTGTGAAGTATGAACGAAGTAGAACAATAGCTGTGAAGTATGAACGAAGTAGAACAATCGCTGTGAAGTATGAACGAAGTAGAACAATAGCTGTGAAGTATGAACGAAGTAGAACAATAGCTGTGAAGTATGAACGAAGTAGAACAATAGCTGTGAAGTATAAACGAAGTAGAACAATCGCTGTGAATTATGAACGAAGTAGAACAATAGCTGTGAAGTATGAACGAAATGAACTACCTAGAAGTGACAGGGCGCACGAGTAGACATGCTGGCTGGAGTCCGCGGCTCATTATGACCTCACTTCTCTTCCCTGTTGGGCTCATTGGAAAGGATTGCGTCAAGACAGACTCTCAAACGAGGTGATGATCATAGCAGTCACCACAGTGGTGTTGTCTGTTGATATAGATGACCTACTTTTATAGTATCTCTAAGATAGACCAGATTCAATTTCTTCAACAAAGTTCGGGAAATCAGCCATTGCAGTCAGTCACGTTATCTCTAATTTGGTAGCATCCAGTCAGAAACGATTGCTTGTTTGATACATTCTCCATACACACACGAGTTGTACAATTTATGAAATCTTGGAATGTTATTTACAATAGTGTCATCTGTTTCTTCTACCTTTCAACTTCCCGTGGAGCAAACGTCTTCAACAAACACTTTCCAATCCGTTCTGCTTCTTGCCATTCTTTTAAGATCACTCCATGTCTTCCCCATCATCTGCTGTAGGCCCTACTTCTACCTACTCGAAAGCCTGGCTCTTTTCTCTGCAATGAGGTGTTATGGACCGTTGCTCGATGTACGATGAACACAATCCCACGACTAACAATAAGACTGCTGCAACTGCATACGAGACAAATAATAATAAATGAATATTGTTATAGAGGGAAACTTCCGAGGAGATAATCAGCGAATCAATTCAGAGGAAGAGGTATGTTCACAGCACTCGGGGAAAAATGACAAAATAATCAACAACAGCTTTAAACATACATCTTCCTCTGAATTGATGCAATGCATAGCCATGTTCATCGCCTGGTTCACAGTCAGGTAAATGACGACGATCGTTGCAGCAGTGTTATTGATCGTGGGATTGTGTTCAGCGTATGTAGAACAACAGTCCATAATATCTGCTCCCTAACAAATCCCTCAGTGTGAAAACGAGAACCTGATTCACATTCAGGTAAAACTCTGATTGTGGCTTAATCGGTTGAACTTAATTTTCAACATTAGTTTGATCGCATGGCTGATATCATCAACATTATGGTGACGTCTCCGCATCGAAGGTTGGCTAGAATGGAGCGCCATTCTGCTCTGTCTCTTGCTTTGATGGTGCAGATTGTCATAGGTTGACTTGTCCATCTCCACATCGAAGGTTGGCTACCATGGAGCGCCATTCTGCTCTGTCTCTTGCTTTGATGGTGCAGATTGTCATAGGTTGACTTGTCCATCTTTTGATGTTACTCGTCCATGTTAGCCTTGGGGTGCCTCTGACTCTTTTACCTTGTATTTTCCCTTCCTATATTACTTTTATTAGGCTGGTGTGTCTTTTAACATGCCCCAACAATTTCATTTGTCTTGTCCTAATTGTGTTTAGTAGTTCTCTTTTTCATTTTTAGTGGGTTTTTTTTTAACTTCATCGTTTGTTTTCTTTTCTTTCCCCACAATTCTTCCTATTCTTCTATAAATCCACATTTCAAAGGCTTCAACTTCCTGTCTAATGTCGATGTTTCTGCACCATATAGGAATATTAAGAAAATGTAACATTTTGCTATTCTTAGTTTTAGCCCTGGTGTTATTTGTTTTGATGTTAGTATATTTTTCATGGCATTAAAATTACCTTTTGCTATACCTATTCTTTTGTTTATTTCAGTTGTACATTTTCCATCACTGGTTATAGTGTGTCCCAGGTAGTTGTAGCTCTGAACTGTCTCCAGATGTATTCCCTCAACTTTGATTTTTAATTGTAGGTCTTGAGAATGTTCTTTGTTTATAATCTTAGTTTTAGTCTTTTTGATATTCATATCTAGTCCATATTTTTTGCTTGTCATGTTTATTACATTAAGCAATTGTTGTAGGTCTTTAGGATTTTCTGCCGGTAGAACAGTATCATCAGCATATCTTAGGTTATTGATTATCTTTCCATTAATATTTAGGCCTGGCATCTCTGTGATGTTTTAAAAGATTTGCTCAGTGTATAGATTGAACAAGCTTGGTGATTGGATGCATCCTTGTCTTACTCCTCTTTTTTATCAATGGGTGTAGAGTTCTCCTTGTTATATTTTATTATTGCTGTTTGCTCGCAGTATAAATTACATATTAGCCGTATGTCTGTGTCGTCCAGATTTATATCTTTTAGGCAGTCTATAAGTTAATTATGGTGTATTCTATCAAATTCCAGGCATGTCGTAAGAGGCGACTTAGGAGGTTGATCGATGACTTGACAAGCTGTCATTGTAAAAAGTATTGTTATGGAAACAGAGCCATAAGTTTTAGAAGCAGTGATCTCTGCAATATGTGCCATTCTGGCACACAAGGTTTCTGTTTTTGAGATTGTGGTTCTGCCCTATGTGCCGTCTTCGGCTCGAAAGGACGATAGATAGATTCTATCAAATACTTTGGTGTAGTCTATGAAGCAGGCATATATTGGTTTATTTATTTCTATGTACTTTTTAATCAATGTCCTCATGCTGAATATGGCTTCTTTTGTGCCACTGTTTTTCCTGTTCCAAATTGCTGCTCATCTAATTCAGTATTAATTTTATTCTGAATCCTTCCCTGTATAACTTTTAGTAAAATTTTGGTTACCCGACTCATTAGGCTTATTGTTCTAAAATCACTGCGTTCAACTGCACCATTCTTTTTAGGCAGTGCAATCAAAGTTGATGTTTTTAGTTCATTTGGTATGTATCCTGTATGGCATATGTCTGTGATCACTTCAATGCCAAAATCCTCTAGTGCCTGTATTATCTCTATCTGTATATTGGCAGGTCCTGCTGCCTTTCCTTTTTCATTGTTTTTATAGCTTTTTCTACTTTATATTTCAGGATTTTATAGCTGGATGTACATTTTATAAATGTTTTTTTTTGTTATGGCTAATAAGACTGAATGTTTTCCTTTCTTTTGTATATTAGTTTATCATCAAGTCCCGGAACCTGCTGGCGTAAGTGATCATGTCTCTCCACAACTTTCGATCTCGAAGGTTATTTATCATTTCTGTTGTTGACCTTGTGCCAAGCCATTCTCTTAAGCTGTCTGGTATTTTTTTTCTCTTTGCTTCCCTCTATTTCTTCGTCCCTCAATTTTTCCAGTTGTTACTATATATTCCAGCTGTTCTCTTCTCATTACATGGCCAAAAAATGATGATTGTTTCTTCCTAATATTGGAAATTAGCTCTCGTTTTGCTTTGACCTCTTTCTGAACATTTTTATATATCGTAGTTATTAAAGAGAAATCGAAATTCACGCCATATTTTTTCTAGTTTTAAGTTTTCACGGCTGCTACATTGCGAGGTTACTCTCAATTATTCAGTATAGCTGGTTCTTTCTTATTAAAAAATTAGAAAAAAACTTTCCCATGCCGGGAATCGAACCCGGGCCGCCTGGGTGAAAGCCAGGAATCCTAACCACTAGACCACATGGGAGATGGAGTGAATGACCATATGAACGGTACCATTATTCTTCAGAGATTGTCCAAACAATATTAGGTTGTTCAATTGCCACGAGTTGATGCGGGCAGGTTGCCCTATGACTCAGAAGATGTGGTGGGTCGTAATGGCTTTCTTGACATTCCCGGCTCTTACTGGAGAGGTTGGAGTTCGTCTATCCCGGGCTATGCTGGGAAATTATTAGTCCAGCCTAGAGGTACTGCAATACTGGGTCCTCTATATCAGTAACAGCCACCACTACAGGGAACACTGTGACAGTCTGGTTTGATGCAGAGTCTGAGACTGTTACTGGTGGAGACCACGAGGAGGTAGATCTGCTAGGTCTTGGTCGGCTGATGATGCGCCGACCCTGCTATTGCGACCGCAGGTCGTAGGCGCTTCTGCTCCCCTAACACAATATTAGGTAGAACACAGAGATGGATCGTATCGACTACACCATCTTGCATGATTTAACCTCATTGTCTCATAACACTTCATCTTATAACAAATGGCTGTGCTGTAGCCTTCGGCCAACTGGAAGACAGAAGACGAGCAAAAGACCGCACTCTATATAATAATTATATGATGAGAACAAGAAAAAGAGTTCTTATTGTTATGTAGAGCCAGGCTTTTAAAATATGAATGTGAATCATGGACAATAGGACAACAGATAAGAAAATCACCGGAGGCTGTAGAAATGTGGTTTCACAGTAAAATGTTACCCGTCATACGATATCATCATTCATAGTAAGCAATCGGCATATCAAAAAACGATCCGGATGAAAGACACAGCTCACTGTGTGCGCATTACACTAAACTCAGTAGCTCTGGTAGCAAGCCGGGCTTAGAATATGAGGAAACTGCAACAAGGAACACTTTCCAGACAGAGCCTTTAACGGTTCCTGCCGTCTATCTGTCATATTGACCGGAAGTTACTCCATGTCTCCTCCATCTCTACTTCCATCTGTCTTCTCCAAGAATATTTTGATCGTCCTCTTTGACTTTTTCATTAGTTTACGCGTGTGTTGTTGTTTATTTATTTTCTTGTTTACTTGTTCAGTGTAGTCACCATGCTGGTCCAAACACAAAAGCCAACATAGGACAAGCTTGGCAGTCCCCTCGAGGAAGGGAAATCAGATGTCTCCTTCAGGCACTTGGTGTGCTCAATTATAGTTCGTTCACAAATTCGTGCCCACAGAGTTTATTAATTATCTCGGAAACTGTTTGATGAGTTTCTGTAATTCTTTTTCGTGAAATCTTATTTTTTCACCGACCTTCAGTCTGAATGTTATGCCCTACTGTCATGCATTTAGGAAAGATTTTTGCTTATTTGAGGTATATAAAAATATGAGTTTCTTGCTTGTCCTAAATTCTAGGATTTTACAATACCCACATTTGTTGTAATCAACTCACCAATTAAAAAGGTAAATTTCACGTGCACACCACACAATCTTAGCACCGTTTCGCACTCTTAACTTGTAAGACACGTGCCACTCCGAGGTTTATTTTGGAAATTTCATTTCCGGTTTCTTGTTAAATTTGTCCACATGCATATTTTGACCATATATTCATCATAATCTCCCTATAAATAGAACACGCTGCAAAGTTATAACATAGCGATTAGAGTTAACGTTACTGATATGTTCCAGGAATTATGTGTGGGACCGCGCAGTCCCAAAATGATGGCCATCCTCACTTTCCCCGCAGAAGCGACGACTTTTAACTTTTTGGAGAAGGTAAGCCCTTATGCCTGTATTACATGGACTGGTACTTGCTGTATGGGTCATGATAATGTGCCCATAACTCGCCGCTAGTAACAAATAATAATAAATGAATATTATTATAGAGGTATCTATTTATCTATTGACCTTTCGAGCCGTAACCGGCCCATAGGGCGTAGACCAAGATACTCCTTCTCTTATCTGATTTTTTGTTCTAGCAGTTTTCGATTCTTTTAAAGATATTTATAAAATCTCGCCATTTGTCTCTGTTCTGTGCAAGCAACTTTATCTCATTTAGGGAGCCGATTCCTGCTGCTCTCGCCTCTCTCATCAATGTTCTTCTCAGTGTCTCTCTGGGTCTTCCTCTTTTTCTCTTACCTGTTGTTTCCCACATGAGGGATTGCTTTGCTATTCGGTTATTATCTCTTCTCATCACATGTCCAACATTACTAACCTAAAACTAATAATAGCAAAATGTTATATCTTTTCAATATTCCTGTATGGCGCAGAAACATGGACATTAGACAAGAAAACAGAACAGAAAATGGAAGCCTTTGAAATGAGGATTTATAGAAGAATAAGTGGAATTGGAAACGTTCTGAAAGAGGCCAAAGCAAAAAGAGAGCTCATTTCCAATGTAGGGAAGAAACAAACATCATTCTTTGGCCATGTAATGAGAAGAGAACAGCTAGAATATATTGTAACAACTGGGAAAATTGAGGGACGAAGAGATAGAGGGAAGCAAAAAGAAAAGATACCAGACAACTTAAGAGAGTGGTTTGGCAGAAGGTCAACAACAGAAATGATAAATAACTGTCGAGATCGAAAGTTGTGGAGAAACATGATCACCTACGCCAGCAGGTCCGGTACTTGATGATGATGATGGAGTAGTATTGGATGGAAAGAAAAGAAAACAAACGATGAAGTTTTAAAACAACTAAAAACTAAAAGAGAACTACTAAACACAATTCAAACAAGACAAATGAAATTTTTGGGGCATAAAAGACACAACAGCCTAATAAAAGTAATATTGGAAGGGAAAATACAAGGTTAAAGAGGCAGAGGCAGACCAAAACTAACATGGACGAGTAACATCAAAAGATGGACAAGTCAACTTATGACAATCTGCACCATCAAAGCAAGAGACAGAGTAGAATGGCGCTCCATGGTAGCCAACTTTCGATGCGGAGACGGCACTCAATGATGATGATTATTGTAGAGGGAAAATTCAGAGGCGATAATTCAGCGAATCATAGGAAGAAAAAGTATGTTTTACAGCACTCAGAAAAAATGACAAATAAACAATAATAGAAGAAAACAAAGAACAATTAACAATATATGGTCCGAAGCAGGATTGAACCCGTACTCTTGGCACTGCGCCCTTGCCACGAGAAGACGAACGCTAGGGAACATTGCCACTCAGCTAACTTAGTAAGTTATCTAGTTCTTCCTTATTCATCATCATGTGCCATACCGGTTGGCGTAGGCGATCATGTCCCTCCACAATCTTCTATCTACAGTGCATCGTATCAGTTCTGTTGTTGACTGTTTTCCATGCCATGACACCAAGATATCCAGTATTTTATCTCTTTGCCGTCCGCGATCTCTCTTTCCTTTTATTTTGCCAGTTGTAACCAAGTATTCCAACTTTCCTCTTCTCATGATGTGTCCGAAAAATGTTGATTGCTTCTTTCTGATGTTTTTTAACAGCTCCCTTTTTGTGTTGGCCTCTTTGAGAACTTCCTCATTAGTCTTTTTAGCTGCCCAGGGAACTTTCAACATTCTTCTGAGAAATCCCATCTCTGTGGCCTCTAATCGTCTTTTCATTTGTTTGTCTACTGGCCATGATTCGCTTCCATAGGTCAGAATTGGTTCTATATAGCACCGATGAACTCTCTTTCTCATTTTTATTGACATAGATTTGTTGCATAAGATACTTTTCATTTTCTTAAATGCTATTTTGGCCTGAGCTATTCTGCTTTTTATTTCTGTGTTGCATCTTCCATCTGATGTTATTATTGTGCCCAAGTATTTGAAACGTTGCACTTGTTTCAGATTTATCTCGTTTATTTTTATGCTGCATGATGGTGATGATTGTTTCTTCGATATAAGCATTACTTCTGTTTTCTTACTATTCAGACTGAGACCTTTCTTGTTGCTTTCTTTTACTATTTCGTCTATCATTTCTTGTAGTTCGTTCTCTGTCTCTGCTATTAAGACTGTGTCATCCGCATATCGCAAATTATTTATGTTGTGACCGTTGACTTCAATTCCTCTTTTTGTCTACTATTGATCTCATAATATATTCGCTGTAAAGTGAAAACAAATCCGGTGACAGAACACAGCCTTGTCTGACTCCTTGTTTTATATATTGGAATTGTCCTGTTTGGTTGTTAATTCGTATAGCTGCTGTTTGTTGCCAGTACATGATTTTTATGATTCGCAGATCCTTGCCATCAATGTTTAATTTCTCCAGCATATTGATTATTTCCACATGCTTTACTTTGTCAAATGCTTTCGTGTAGTCCAAAAAGCACATATATAGATCTTTCTTTACCTATATAGATCTTTATATCAATGTCCTTAAGATGTATATAGCATTATTGGTGCCCTTTCCTTCCACAAATCCACATTGTTCCTCACTTATTTCTGGTTTTATTTTGTTCCTTACACGTCTCATGATTATTCTTAGTAATATTTTAGTCATATGGCTCATGAGACTAATAGTGCGCTGGTCTTCACAATCAGTGGCGCTTGACTTCTTCGGTATGGCTACAAAGATAGATTTTAGTAGATCTTCGGGTATGTGTCCAGTGTTATATATGTCATTGAGTAGTTTTGTTATGACTTGTACTCCCAGCTCTCCTAATGCATTTATCTCTTCGATTGTTATCTTGTCAGGACCTGGAGCTTTGCCTCTTTTAATGTGTTGAATTGCGTCCTCCACTTCACTCTGCATTATTGGTGGTCCTGTGTCTTAATTTGAATTGTTTAATTCTGGTCTTTCATCATCATAGAGTTGACTGATATATCCTGTCCATCTTTCCATTGTCTTCTCCTGTCCCATTATTATATTTCCTTCCTTTGATTTCACACATCCTGAAACTTTGCCTTCTTTTCTTCCTGTTAATTCATTTAACTGATTGTGCATAAATTTTGAGTCTTTCTTTTGTTATTTTTCTATTTCTTCACATTTCTGTTTTAACCATCCTTCCTTTGTTTCACTGCACTTGTTTTGGATCGCCTTGTGCAATATTTTGTATGTCTGTTTTTCTTTTTTATGTTTTCTTCTTTCGTCCATTAGTTGTAATATTTCTTCTGGCATCCATTTCTTTTTGTTGATTCTTTTAGTCACTGGTATTACTTCTTTTGATGTTTGTTGAATCGATTGTTTGAGCATGTCTTACTGCTCTTGGATGTCCTGTATTTTCTCAATAGCGTTATATCTATTTTGTACTATCATGCTGTACTTATCACTCATCTGTTTATCTACTCTTAGCATATCTAGTTCTAATTTTATATTTCTTGGTGATTTCTGTGCCTTCCGCAGTTTTATTCTTATCTTTCCAACTACTGGTACATGGTCACTATTGCAATTTGCTCCTGGCCTTGTTTTAACCGATGTTAGTCCATTCCTGAATCTTCTCTGTACCAGTATAAAATCAATTTGATTGTGTACCTTTTTGTCTGGGCTTTGCAATGTCCTTAGTCGCCTAGGGTGTTGTTTGAACCAGGTGTTACCTATAATCATTTCATGTGTCTTTGCCCAATCTATCCCCTCTGTCATTCGTCTCTCCAAGGCCATGCCCCCCAGTCACATTTTGCACTTTAGCTGTTCCTACCTTTGCATTGAAATCCCCTAATATAATAGTTATTCTTCTTATTAAAAAAAATAAAAAAAAAAAACTATTCCCATGCCGGGAATCGAACCCGGGCCGCCTGGGTGAAAGCCAGGAATCCTAACCACTAGACCACATGGGAGTTGGAACGTGTAGCCAGGTTACCATTGTTAAAGAGTTCTTAAATGTTATGTAGAGCCAGTCTTAACATATGGATGTGAATCATGGACAATAGGACAACAGACAAGAAAATCACTGGAGTCTAATAGAAATGTGGTTTTACAGAAGAATGTAGTGAATAATATGTTAAGTCTGGCTCTACATAACATTTAAGAACTCTTTTTCTAGTTTCTATTGTCAAAAATGGATTGCATAGTGTCTTCCTCATTTTTTGGAAAGCTGCTTTTGCCTGAGCCGTTCTGCATCTCACCTCTTTTGTACATCTTCCGGTCTGAGGTTAACAAAGTTCCCAAATATTTAAATTCATTTACCTGTTTTAATATTGTTCCAGTTGTCTTTATTTTGCACTGTGGTGATGTCTTTTTCTTTGTTGTTACCATTACCTCTGTCTTTTTGCTATTAAGGCTGAATCCTTTCTTTATGCTTTCTTTCACTATAATGTCCAACATTTCTTGTAACTCATTTTCACTCTTAGCGATTAATATTGTATCATCAGAATACCTTATATTATTTATATTATGACCCCCAATTGTTATTCCAGGCATGCCCCTTATGGATCTTAAAATAATCTCACTATAAATATTAAACAAATCTGGTGACAGCACACAACCTTGTCTAACACCCTGTTTTATTTGTTGAAACATTCCCAACCTGTTTCCAGTTCTTATGGCCGCTGATTGTTGCCAGTACATGTTCTTTATTATTCTTAGATCTTTGCTGTCTATGTTTATGCTTTCTAAAATGTTGATTATTTCTTGGTGCTTTACTTTGTCAAATGCATTGGTGTAATCTATGAAACATAGGTATAGATCTGTTTTCACCCCTATCATTCTTTCTACATTCTTTCTACATCATATCTTATGAAATAAATGGCATTGCTTGTTCCTTTATCTCTAACAAAACCACACTGTTCATCGCTAATTTAATTCAGCGAATCATAGGAGGAAGAGGTATGTTTTACAGCACTCAGAAAAAAATGACAAATAAACAACAATAGAAGAAAACAAAGAACAATATATGGTCCGAAGCAGGATCGAACCCGTACTCCCTGGCATTGCGCCTTGCCACGAGAAGCCGAACGCTTGGGAACATTGCCACTCAGCTAACTTAGTAAATTATCTATTTCTTCATTATTTTAGAAAAATAAAAAATCTTCCCATGCCGGGAATCGAACCCGGGCCGCCTGGGTGAAAGCCAGGAATCCTAACCACTAGACCACATGGGAGACGGGACGAACATCCATATTAAGGTTACCATTTTTCTCCATTGACCGTCCACAAAATATGTAGAGAAAGACGGGTCATATCGACTTCGTCACAATCGTACCACAAACGTTTCTCCATTAAACTAATCATGGTGCACATTTTCTGTCTTTGAAAGCCTGCCACAATTATGTCGTGCATGAATTAACCACATTGTCAAACATTTCATGTCGTTGTCTTAATATTAAACATATAGAGAATGATTGTTGCAGCTTCCAGGCAACAGAAGACGAACGAGCACTAGTCACAGACCGCAACCTATATATCATATATTATATGGCCCTTTTCGGTCTTGTCTGGCGGTTTAGTGGACGCTGTTGTTGTCGGGTTTAGGTTTTATTTTTGTTGAACAGCTTCTCTCGTGGCTAATTCTACCAATGTTTGACAAGCACACGCGGTCACAGAATGAACAAGTCAGGCCCACTGGTCATCAGGGTCTATGAGCGCTGTTTAATTTGCTCTTCTTTCATTTCAGTGTGTTCACTTTAAAAGGAGCAAAGAGATGGGAGGCTGCTGTAAAGCTGATGATGATAATGGCAATTTTTTGTTTTAAAAAAAGGGGAATGAAGTTGTATGGTAACAGCTTTACGCAGTTGAGTTACAAAACAAAAATCAACGTTTCAGCCAAGTAGGCCTTCATCTGGAACAACAAATAACACATAATATATATATTATTATTATTATTTATATATATATACATATATATATATATATATATATATATATATACAGCAAACTAAGTATATGGAGATAATATCTTAGATATACAAGAAAGAAACAGAAAGGGAAAAACAAAAAGGTCACTTCGCAGCGGTCCAAAGCTTGGTCAAACACTGACTGAACTAAAATAGGAGGGCGGGCTGACCAACTATATATCTCACTGGCCAAGCAGTCAGGTGAGAAATAAAAAGGAAGGGTTCTAAAAATATGAGGAGGTGGGTACAAGATACATGTAAACTGTGTGTATATAACAATGTGTGTGCACACTGTACAGATGTGCAAGAAAGCATGTGTACATAACCATTCATGCGTGCAAACATAAGTCTGCATATACAGCCACAATGCACACAATAGAAAATCCCGAAGGTGTCCAAATGTGCCAAAACACATGCAGACAATGTACGTACTTGCATAGGTGCAGTAGTGCATGGGGGTAATAAATATGTGGTAGGTGTCCATGTGTATGAGAGTGATATGTTCATGCCTTGGGGGGACAGCGAACCCAATTGGCGAATGAGGCTGCGATTGCCATTGCTGGATTGACACGAGACAGTGACTTGCGTGTAAGGTTTTCCACTATGGCCGGGGGAGTTGAAATGGGCAGACACTGGGCTGCCAGTCTTTTGCTCAACATCACAAAAATGCTAACAAAATCTGTTATGCAAGCGTCTACTAGACTCGCCCACATACGTCAACTCGCAATGCTTACATGTTATGGCGTAGATGATATTCCGTGACACACAAGTAAACACCTCGTTGATGTCGAATCGCCAACTAGGGAACATGACTGAATCGGTGCAGAGCACGTAGTCACAAGTTCTGCAAACTCGACGCCCACAACGAACAGTACCAAGGTGTTTGTGGTTTGAGCGGGGGAGGCGGCTCGTGACAAGAATGTCTCTCAGACAGTGGCAGTGTTCCTAAGCGTTTGGCTTTTCGTGGCAAGGCGCTGTGCCACTGAGTACGGGTTCGATCCTGCCTTAGTCCATATTTTTTTCTGTTGTTGAGTATTTGTCATTTTTCCGAGTGCTGTAAACATACCTCATCCTCTGAATTGATTCACATGTCTCTCAGACTCCTGTCGCGTTTCAAGGCGACCAAATGAGGATCATTGAAAAGTAGACGGGTAGTGGGATCTGAGTGGGGAATAGAGCGGTACCGGACCATCCCCGCAGCCAAGTTGTGAGGGTGGGAGGTGAGGGTAAATATGGTTCTATCGGAGGAACGGCAGGTGGATGGGGTGTGTGCCACCGGCCAGTCAGTGTTAGTGTTAACTTTAAACAGGGCACATGGTCCTTACGTTTCATAAGATAATAATTATATGATGAGAATGCCTCTACCCCCCCCCCCCCGCCCCTCGACGCTTAAAGCAGTGAATGAGATAGCAAATAAGGAGGGCAATAAAAAAATTGTTTGGCCACTAGTGTTCTGTTCGCAACAAGTACGGTATATCCAGAAAGACAAAGAATAAACTCTACAGTCGACGATACTGTCTACGAATGTCTTGAAGTCGACGATACTGTCTACGAATGTCTTGAAGTCGACGATACTGTCTACGAATGTCTTGAAGTCGACGATACTGTCTACGAATGTCTTGAAGTCGACGATACTGTCTACGAATGTCTTGAATGAACGTCTAAGTGGTTTTCAAGGTTTTGCTCATTTCTAATTTCCGAAAGAAAAAAAAAAAGCCGTATCCATCGATTAGATACATGATAGACTTACAGTCACACACATTGACTTACACTACTACTACTACTACTACTACTACTACTACTACTACTACTACTACTACTACTACTACTACTACTACTACTACTACTACTACTACTACTACTAATGTTTTCTTTATTTCAAATTATTTCTACTTGCATCACAGTTACATACTTGACGAGGATCAACCAATCAAAAAAGACTTAACAAGCCAGTTTCACCTATTTCTGTTTTCACGAATCTCGACCACAACCCATGTTTAAGTAAATGCCTTGTTTCGTTCCTTCTTTTTTGTCTTAGCTTATTTGGGTTGTCCTGTATGTTTTTCCATGCAGGCAGGTCTTCCATAGGAGCAACCTCTTGAACTTAATGTTTCCTAAACTGTGTTTCCACTTGATATATTATATTCTAACTGGTTTCTCAACTGTCTCCAAAAATATCGCCTCTGTAATTTGTTTCTACCTTTCTTTAAAAAAGAAAACAACATCAGAAATTAAGAAGTTGTACACACTTCTCTTTTTGTGGACATTGTTGACACGATTTTCACTGTGCACGGCTACCTCTGTTCCAGAGTTACTGTGTAAGATAATGTATATTTTTGTAACGCGGATATTTGATCATCTGCAAAAAACAATCACAATTTAAAATCGATTTTCATACAATTTTTGCAACCCAATTGCTCAGATTTCGTGAGAAATAAAATAATAATAAAGAACATGAAACACGCTTCAACTTGTGTCAGTTGATGGACCTAAATCTTTGTTAGACATAGACGGTTATGGTTCCTGTCTTCAGCTAGAGGCAAACCAATAAATTAACTGTAACTTTCCAGGAAACTGTTCCTACTGGGATAACCACATCCTGTATCTTCGTCTCATTTTTATCCATACTACTCATCCATAAATCAAGACTATCTCTTGAGACTGCAGTAGTGTGGGATCATCAAACATGGACACGAAAACCTACACATGTGAGTTAGATGTGTGCACAACCAGCGAGCTACTGAAACAATCAGTGAAAACATATTCTCTGTCATTTACTGAAAGTGACCGGTCACCTACGAATTTGTCTGGAGTTCTGAGACTTCAATGATAACACTAAACTATATTGATTCTGTTATTGGTTCAATCCAGCTGTGCTGTACACTTCGTCACTTACAATGATAAATATTTGTTGCACAAAATGTATATTTGCTTGGTCTCTGTACTATTCTGCTTTCAAAGTAAGCTATGCATGTCTCCCAGAATGTTCTAGAAACTCTGAGGTCCAATCTTTGTTAAGTGAACAAAGATGTGCATGTAATAATAAGGAAGTGCCCATTTGGGTACCAGCTTGTCTTCCCTATTCGATCCCTACACGTTGGGCCAGATTGGATAATCTGTCTCCAGGAACACCACTGGAAGGTGGAGCACGGTCAGCTCTGTTGTTGGCCGATCCTGACGAGTCAGTCGTCTGTGGGCCACTGATTACACTCACGTCTTGGTTCCCGGTTATGCCACTGAAGATGTGCCAATTATCATGTTGTTACACAACAGAGAAATTCTATGTGTCATCTATCTCTGTCTACTGCCCTTTCAAGTCGAGGACGGCATATAGAACATCAATTCTAGACCTTTTTTGTCAGACAATCTTTATCATCAAACATTAGACCTTGCACAGAACATGCATAGTATCTCCATTACTAAATGTGATATCATCATCATCATCATCAAATACCACGCATGCTGGCGTAGGTGATCATGTCTCTTCACAACTTTCAATCTCGGCAGTTATTTACCATTTCTGTTGACCTTCTGAAAAGTCATTCTCTTAAGCTGCCTGGTATCTTTTCTCTTTGCTTCCTTCTGTCTCTTCATCCCTCAATTTTCCCAGTTTTTACAATATATTCCAGCTGTTCCCTTCCTATTGCATGACCAAAAAATTTGGATTGTCTCTTCCAAATTTTGGAAATAAGCTCTTTTTACTTTGCTTTGGATAAGCTCTTTTTTTGGGCCTTTTTCAGAACGTTTTCATTACTCTTCTTATCTGCCCATGGTATTCCCAACATTCTTCTGTAAAACCACATTTCTACAGCCTCTAATGATTTCTTGTCTGTTGTCAACTAATCTTAGATCTTTGCTGTCTATATTGCCTTCTCAAATTTTGATTATTTCTTGGTGCTTTACTGTGTCAAATGCTTTGGTATAATTTATGAAACCTAGGAATAGATCTGTTGTCATCTCTATGATTCTTTCTACCAAACATCTTATGATGTATATAGCATTGTTCACACCTTTACCTCCAACAAAACTACACTGTTCATCACTAATTTCTGGACTGATTTTGTTTTGCACTCTTCGTATGAGGGAACCGCGATAGCTCAATGGTTATTGAACTGGACTACAAAGGACAATAGGTAGGGTTCGATCCCAACCGATGGTTTCCGGTTCACCCAGCCTTTAATGGGTACCGGATTTTTTTTCCGGGAAAGTAAAGCGGCATGGGCGTAATACCGACCACATTACCCCAAAAAATCATGTACCGAAGGTCTGTAAAATTTATGGTCACTAACACAATATTCCCTATATGCCACTTGGCGTGACGGGGGTTCTTTACTTTACTTACTTACTCTTCATATGATGATTCTTAGTAATATCTTAGTCATGTGACTCATAAGGTTTATTGTGCGATGATAATTACATTCAATCACACCAGATTTCTTTGGCAGGGCTAATGTGAACATTCATTGCACAACTCATATACAAGATGAATTTACTGGATAGGTAATGTATAATGATGTTCAGACACTTTCAGCAACCCAATATTCAATGTATGAAGTATATCCACATGCTGTTGTTGGAAAAAACATTTGTATCATCATCATCATCATCATCAAGTACCAAGCTTGCTGGCGTAGGTGATCATGTCTCTCCACACTCTTAACAGTTACAGAATGGCATAACAACCTCATGCAGACATTTTGTAGAGACCATACCACCAATGAGAAATTGAACAAAATCAAACAATTCACAGAAACAATCCAAGACTTACTATCAATCATCAACAAAATCATCAAGTACCAGGCCTGCTGGCATAGGTGATCATGTCTCTCCACAATTTTCTATCTCGACAGTTATTTATCATTTCTGTTGTTGACCTTCTGCCAAGCCATTCTCTTAAGCTGTCTGGTATCTTTTCTCTTTGTATCCCTCTATTTCTTCGTCCCTCAATTTTCCCAGTTGTTACAATATTTTCAAGCTGTTCTCTTCTCATTATATGGCCAAAAAATGATGATTGTTTCTTTCTAATATTGGAAATTAGCTCTGTTTTTGTTTTGGCCCTTTTCAGAATGTCTTCATTACTCTTCTTAGCTGTCCGTGGTATTCTCAATATTCTTCTGTAAAACCACATTTCTACAGACTCCAGTGATTTTCTTGTCTGTTGTCCTATTGTCCATGATTCGCATCCATATGTTAAGACTGGCTCTACATAATATTTAAGAACTCTTTTTCTTGTTTCTATTCTCAAAAATGGATTGCATAGTATCTTCCTCATTTTTTGGAAAGCTGATTTTGCCTGAGCCATTCTGCATCTCACGTCTTTTGTACATCTTCTGTCTGAGAATAACAAAGCTCCCAAATATTTAAATTTATTATTGAAATATTTCAAATTTTAAAATGTGTCCCCATACCCATTACTAGGTATGGGGACAATAACAAATTATTTATACATAGTCCAACATGGGGTTGTTAAAGAAATGATTCTCAGTATTATCATCATAAACAACAATGCTATCTTTGGCATATGATTGGTTAAATCATTCAACTTCCAAATCAGTTTTCCTATTGCACAATTTTCCACAATCTCAACTGAAGCAAGCCAACAGTCACAACACACAAAAATATATTTGGAAAAATGAACTAGATGTCTGAACGAAATATATTTATTAAGCAGCAATATGAACAACAACATAACAGAAGCTTTGCACACATAAAAAAAACCCAATCAATTTGTAAGAAAATGGACATAACATGCACAATAGAGGGGCCAATGAATTTCATTGGCTATGTCGGGGAAAGCTCAATCATCAATATAACCTATATAATATTGTTAAGTTAGCATGTGTAATTATGTTTTATTGGAAGTTTGGAATCACATATTGAATAATTTTTAGTAATTCATTAATTGTTATAATCTTGTTTGTAACCCATGGATTTATTGGTTATGGAAGACCTTGGTATCACTGCAAACGAATTAAAATCCATAATTGCTCAACCGCCCGTGCCAGTGGAATCATCCGAATTACTAACTCATCGCCCAAACAAAGAAAGGTAACTGTAGTCCCCATCGTAGCAGTCTCAACACACGCCAAAAGACATAAGGCGAAACCGCGCAGAAAGTGAACACAGCCAACTGTTCCCTGTCGTACGATATATCATCATTCATCGTAAACAATTAGAATATCGAAACATGATCAAAACGGATGAGACACACAGCTCACGGTGTGCACAGAGCACTTAACTCAGTAGCTCCTGCAACAAGCCGGACTTGGAATATGAGGAAACTGCAACAAGGAACACTTTTCAGACACAGCTTTCAATGGTTCCTGCCACCTATCCACCATATACTGGAATTTCACGTCCTCCCGAAAATGATGATCGTCATATTGAGAACAAAAATGTATAGCGTTTGACGATGTTAGGATATTGTTCTTGACTGCAACCGAACATATAAACACCCTGTTAGTTATAAACACAAAATCATCGGTCGACTTGACGGAGCAGTCCACAGTAAATGCGTTTCAGCTTGTAAATAACTTGCGTCAAAAAATATGCACGTCGGACATTGAACAGCACTAAATGTGACGTAAAGCGCATGACAACACTAGATGGTGAAAGTCGCTTTTACAAACAATACTTGACTTGTAACTTGAAAAAGGAACATTGCTGGGTGTACTCGGCAGTGCAGATTTACTAAGTAGAACATCATTTTGTTTTCAACACAGAAACATACGTCAGAGAGCCTAAATTAATCAAACCACAGATACATTTTGCTGCAGCGATCGAGAGGACGTGAAACGTTCCACCATTCTGAAACGGAAGTTTCCATGGATTTAATTCAAGACTAGTGCGGAAGTAAGAGAAATGGCGATCCACCCAACAATATCATCCATGATGAAGAAGAAAAGGAGGTGGGTATATTTCAGCCATACGATGAGAAAAGATAACAAGAGCTACATGATGAGAAAAGATATCATGAGAATCGCAAAGGAAGTCCTTAAGTGGGGAACAATGAGCAAAAGAAAAAGAGGCCAACCTACAGAAACACAAAGAACAACACTATAGGCATCAGGTCCCATTAATGAGAGTAAGAGGTTAGCTCAGACAAGATACACTGAGGATCCTACGCAAACTGTGATAATTAAAAGACTTCAAATATCATAAGACATAAAAAGTTAGACATTTTTTCACCCTATGCGCTGTCTTTGGGAGCCGCAATAGCTCAGTGGTTAGTGCACTGGACTACAAAGGACACGAGGTAGGGTTCAATCCCAACCAACGGCTTCCGGTTCACCCAGCCTGTAATGGGTACCGGATTTTTTTTCTGGAAAAGTAAAGCGGCACGGGTGTAATACCGACCACATTACCCCAAAAATCATGTACCGAAGGTCTGTAAAATTTATGGTCACTAACACCATATTCCCTAATCGCCACTTGGCTTGACGGGGGTACTTTACTTTTTTTTAATGTGCTGTCTTTGACTGAAATGGACAATAGAATAATCTTTTTGTGAATGTCAGCTTAGAAGGGATTATCTGCCAGTCTGATGTCATATATTTTTTTTTTAACATCAATCAATTTCTTCCTAGAAAAATAAAATATTACAATTAGTACATCAAGTTAATTATTAACATGATAAGAATTACATAAAATACCAACCAAACAGAGTAAGCTTTATGGCAAACATTTCTTAAACATGAGGTATTGGAGTTGATTATCTTTGTCATAACAAAAGTACTTTCAACAAATCCAACAGAAACCATGAGAAGGTCTCAGGTTTTGCTAAAATCTGGCACTCAGCCAATCAAAAATATTGAACTTCTAGAAATTGTACAATTGGATGGTTTAAACCTGGTAGGCAAATGACTGCAAGTTTGAATATCCAATAATTTTTACTTTAGTATGTCCCCTTGAGTTTTGTCTACAAATGAACTGATTCTTTATTTAAAATTGAAACCTATTCATTTCTACCGACTCATCTGCACGTCTAAAGGTTATTATCATGGGATAATCGACTTCTTTTGCCACACACTTCTAGATGTCAATATTAATAAATCTGAAGAAAGCATGTGTCGAGAGCAGGCTGGTGGCACCTCCAAGCAGCCTCTCCCGATATAGTACTGGTGGCCACAGGAGCCTTCTGTCCTCATCATTGTAGCAGATATTCAGCAGTCATTTTACCTGTGCCAACAGTCACCTTGAGCAGAAGCTCCTATACTTATGGTGTTGAAAAGTAGTACTTCAATCTATTGTGGCCATATTGGAGTCTAAAAATTGTTACTTGTTCTTTTCTGTTGAGCTGGTGATAGGCATCATAATTAAAATGAATGACAAAGTCATTGATAAATGACAATGATATCTGAATGTCATGTCCAGTAATCATACAAAAGGAAGTTGACATTTCTGTTAAGCAGATGAATCCCCCATCTTCTTTCCTTCCTCATTTGCCCTTCAGCGTTGAGGGGAGATATAATTTGTGGTCTTTTGTTCCTCTGTTGTTATGTTTTCTTGTATTTCTAATATTCCGTTAATCCATCTTTTTCATGGTCAGCCATTGGGTCTGGTATTCTCGCAATGTTTATTGAAGGCTTGTTGTGTTACGTTTTGATCTTTCTGCCTTATCACATGGCCAAACCAATTTATTTGTTGTTTCTTTATATATTGTACGGCGAGGGTTATTATTAACTTTTCTTCTCAATTCTTTATTTCTGATCTTATCTCTCAGGCTGTTTCCTGTCATTCGTCTAGCACATTTCATCGCAGTAGAGGCTATTTTTAAAAAATGCTCTTGCACCTAGGGTCCAGGACTGGCATTGGTAACACAACGTTGAAATTAAGTCTGTATTATAGAGTGCCTGTTTTGCCTCTAGTTATTTCCTTGGATAATAGTGGTGATAGCTGTCCAATGACTTGACAAGTGAAATTCATGACTTCTGTTTTGTCAATGAATCCTTTACTTATAAAAATTATTGTGATCCACATGAGAGGAGATTCTAAACCAAACCTGCCATTAACATTCAGAAGTATAACCCTCCATCTTGATGATTTCAAAAATGTAATGTTCCACTATCTCTTCTAAGATCTTAATACAGAAAAAAAATCATTTTTAACTGTCAGCTATCTGGGCCCAGTTTGTTTGTTCTCAGATATAGACTGTTGTAATATATCCCCTCAATAAAATAAGTGATAATTTATAATCAAACAGAAAACTAGCAGGGAGCAAAAGGCAAATTGGAATAACAGCATGATATAAAAAAGTTCATATTTCAACTTTTATCTGACCAGAACATGCATACTATAGATGAAAGTATTAATGACACAACAGACATGCTGATTGATGTATTGTTACATGGCTTGCAGTCTTATCATGAAATCATCACTGAACTGCTGTTATGAGTCATAACACCAAAGATAGCTATTTAGAGTGGGCTACAACACATGACAGATCCAAAACAAGTTGCAAGATTTTTTAGTGTGTTATGGCTATGGAAGGCCTCGGTATCACTGTAAACGAATTAAAATCCATAATTGCTCAACCACCCGTGCCGGTGGAATCATACGAATTACTAACTCATCTCCCAAACAAAGAAAGGTAGCTCTAGTCCCCATCATAGCAGTTCCAGTACATGCCAAAAGACATAAGGCGAAACCGCACAGAAAGTAAACACAGCCAACTGTTCCTTGTCATACGATATCATCATTCATCGTACACAATTGGAATGTCGAAACATGATCAAAATGGATGAGACACACAGCTCTTAACTCAGTAGCTTTAGTGTGTATAGAATGATAATTCATAACAGCATTATCTTCAATCTTCACATTCTTTCTCTACTGTCAGTTGCAATTAGCAGTTCGTATAATCTGGCCTTAGGAGCACGTATGGTGATCACCACTGGTAGTGTTGTTGTATGATTGTTCTTTGCTTTCAATATCAAATAGTTATAAAAAACCTCCTCCTGCACAACTCACCCACAGACATGCACACAAAATGTGTTGATTATTATTTTTAATGAAATATTTGATTATATCACCAGAATATGATTCCCAAAGAAAAAAAATGCTGGTTCAATGACCATACACTTACTGGGATTTTTATTGTCATTCTTATGTATTATCATGTGTACTTCAGCTTGAATTCACTTCTTTCCTTTAGTAAGTTACACTCATGAGCATTTTAAGTCTTTGTTATGGGAATCAGATTAGGAGTCCTACTGTCGTAACAATGTCCTCCCTTCTGGTGGTATGGGAATCAGATTAGGAGTCCTACTGTCGTAACAATGTCCTCCCTTCTGGTGGTATGGGAATCAGATTAGGAGTCCTATTGTCGTAACAATGTCCTCCCTTCAAGCTGTGATGATTGCTCCTAACTCCAGTCTTAGCTCTGCATCATCACATCAGGTTTAGCATTGTAGTTTCTTTCTTTTTGTGTTGTTCACTATTAATGGCATATTTATTTTTTTCACCAGAAATATAAGTAATTTTTTTTGTGCCTTTTATCTTTATCGATATAAAACTGCTTTTACATATACACCCCCCTATATTTCCAACTGAATTTCTTCAATGACAAGACATATTTCACAGATCTAGATTCTGCACTTTTTTTTTGTATTTTCAACGTCTATCAGATATATGTCTTCTTGCCTTGAACTGTTCTTTATATATTCTGAATCTCAGAGCAGAAAGAGGGGGTGGCCGAATCAATACCTTGTCATTCTCTAGACCAGGATAACAGCAGCGTGAACCATGGCAGAGTCAAAAGTTGTTTCATTCGGGGGTGAAACAAACACTCAAGACCTGAACACCTCTCGATGACTGCACTGGACATGCAGCCTTTATTCTCCAATCTTATTATAAATCCACCCAGCAGACCCCATAAATGGGATAATGTCCTAAAGATAGTTTTAAAAAATAAATAAAAAAGAGCAAAAATCAGCTGGCAATTTGTGGCTGGGAATAAGTGCAGCAAACATTGACTACAGCCAGATGGATTAATGTTCTGATGATAATTTGGTCCAAAATAGATGAGACGGTTCTTCAATGACTCGAGATCAAGATGGGTAGAAAATGTACAGAAATAGCACAACACTATATGGCATTGAGCTGAAGCACGAGGGCCCATGGCTGGAAATGAACCAACCTAAACAACATTGTTCACAATAAAAACCTACGTCATAAAAAATGAACTGAAAGGGATAGATCAGTTACCTAAAGTAACCATTTTTAAACAAATAAGACACTTATAAAACCACAAAATTAACTAGGCTTGGCTTCCTCTGGCTGCAGAATCTTTTGGCACAAATTGCTGTGGCATATGAGATACACACAAACATGGTCTAGTTGGTGAGCCTGAAAACAAAATAATAACACTCATCAGGAACAATGAAATGTGAAGAAAAGTTTAACAAAGATGGAAAGTATGAATGATTATTAAGAATTCTTAAGTAACAGAGAAAATATCTTAACCACTCATTTTTTTACAACCTTTAAAAAATTCTTTTTGCTTATTTCACTTCAATTACTATAAAAATAGTTCCAAATACTTGGGCACAATAATTACATCAGATGGGAGATGCACCACAGAAATAAAAAGCAGAATAGCTCAGGCCAAAATAGCATTTCAGAAAATGAAAAACATCTTATGCAACAAATCTATGTCAATAAAAATGAGAAAGAGAGTACATCGGTGCTATATAGAACCAATTCTGACCTATGGAAGCGAATCATGGACAGTAGACAAACAAATGAAAAGACGATTAGAGGCCACAGAGATGGGATTTGTCAGAAGAATGTTGAAAGTTCCCTGGACAGATAAAAAGACCAATGAGGAAGTTCTCAAAGAGGCCAACACAAAAAGGGAGCTCTTAAAAACATCAGAAAGAAGCAATCAACATTTTTCGGGCACATCATGAGAAGAGGAAAGTTGGAATACTTGGTTACAACTGGCAAAATAAAAGGAAAGAGAGATCGCGGACGACAAAGAGAGAAAATACTGGATAGCTTGGTGCCATGGCGTGGAAAACAGTCAACAACAGAACTGATATGATGCACTGTAGATAGAAGATTGTGGAGGGACATGATCGCCTACGCCAACCTACAGAGTACATGATGATGATGACTATAAAAAGCTAACAAACAATGTATTTCTTCACAAATAAATCAGTGGAGTGGCAAACTAAAGTGTTAACAACACAAAATATATATATTCCCCACTTAGGTAAATAATAATTGAGAACCAACAAACAGAACAATAAAGTGTTATCATCTATTCAACATTCCTGTATGATGCAAAAATGTGGACACTAAATCTAAAAATAGAGAGTAAAAGTGAAGCCCCTGAAATGTGAATTTACAGACAAAATGTAAGAATTGGATGCACTAAGAAAGTAGAAAATGAAGCTTTGAAAACATCTGACAATGAAGAAAGAACTGATAAACACAATTCATTGAAGGCACATGAAATTATTTACACATAAAGAAACATAACATAAATAGCTACCAAAAGTCAACACAGAGGGGAAATTACAAAATAAATGAGTTAGAGACAGGCAAAGCGTAAAGTGGATTGACAACAACAAGAGATGGACACCACAAACCACGACAACATGCACCATATAGACAAGACAGAATGAAATGACGATCCAAGGTAGCCAACGTTTGATGCAGAGATGGCACAAAATAATGATGATGAACTTATACCATAACATTTTACTCACTGCACTAATTACTTGTAAAACTATAACTTATAAATGCCCAATGTCCTAGGTATTGCATCCCTTTTTTTGGCTAAACATTACTTGTTCAATTACAGTCTGTAACTGGTTGTTTAATCATATTAGCTGTTTCAATGGTCACCATACAAAGCTTTTTTATTTTTTTCTACTGTGTACACCTCTAGAGACATCAATATTAAGTTCAAAGAAAGCATTATACAAAATCTTATGAAACTCATCATCATCATGCACCCTGTCAGTTGACGTAGGCGATCATGTCCCTCCACAATCTTCTATCTACAGTGCATCGTATCAGTTCTGTTGTTGACTGTTTTCCATGCCATGACACCAAGCTATCCAGTATTTTCTCTCTTTGTCGTCCGCGATATCTCTTTCCTTTTATTTTGCCAGTTGTAACCAAGTATTCCAACTTTCCTCTTCTCATGATGTGCCCGAAAAATGTTGATTGCCTCTTTCTGATGTTTTTTAAGAGCTCCCTTTTTGTGTTGGCCTCTTTGAGAACTTCCTCATTGGTCTTTTTAGCTGTCCAGGGAACTTTCAACACTCTTCTGAGAAATCCCATCTCTGTGGCCTCTAATCGTCTTTTCATTTGTTTGTCTACTGTCCATGATTCGCTTCCACAGGTCAGAATTGGTTCTATATAGCACTGATGAACTCTCTTTCTCATTTTTATTGACATAGATTTGTATGAAACTAGGTGCATATAAATGTAAAATATTGCTGGTATAAAAACATAAATTACTCAAAGATAACTGAATGAATACCTCGTAGGTTCACTCATATTCCAGCACTTCTCCCTGAGACAGAATCAGTTCCCCAAAGTAAGCTGTTATTGTCTTCAGTTTCTTGTTGAGGAAGTTCTGTTCAATCTCAACCTGCCTCCCTTCTCCAGCTAATGCTGTCAGCTAAACAAATAAGAATGTTATGACATAATTATAAGACATATCAATAGAATGACAAAGACACATTTATGAGTAAATGTTTATGAAAGTTAAGACACATTGATCGTGATCCTTCCTGAGCAGCTAGATATCACATAGAGCTTGTAGTGTCTTCCACCACATATCTATATATATTCTAGGGGACTGGTTGGTCTCGAGGCAAGATGCTGGCCTCGAGACAGACAGGTATGGGTTCAAATCCTGGCTGCACTGGTTGGGATTTTTATTTATGATTTCTCTCTGCGGCAACCACCCCTGGTCCGGCTTAAAATGTCAATTGCTCATCGATGGAAAAAATATGAGTAACTCCGGAGTTATCTGCCTGTGCAACGAGGGAACCCTGTGCACACAGCTGCCAGGGAAAAATGGATTAACACACAAAATTCAGTTCCTAGTCTCTAGGGACTTCGTCAGAGGTAAAAGCTAGAGAATGAAAAAAAGAGGAAAAAAATCTATATTTTGGGCGAGATGTTCGATTTTATCCAATGATTCTATGCTTGCAAACATTGCTTCTTTTATCAGTGTTCTTTTTAGTGTTTCTCTAAGTTTCCTCTTTTTCTGTATCCTGATATCTCACATAGAAGACCTATTTAAAAATTCTCTAGTTGTCTCTTCTCAACACATATCCAATATGTCATCTTCTCTTCTTAATTGGAGATGGGATCGTTGGGTGGCATAGTCATTTCTCATATCTCTATACTAGTCTTGAATTCACACCAATGTACACTAGGAACCACACTGCATAAAATGTATCAAAATAATTTGTAGTGTCATGGTTCTGTAAACACAGATTTGCTTTGATGTTAACTCTTGTAACCCACAATCTTCTAACACAGACTCGTGGACTTCCAAAGATTATTCATTTAATTCCTCACTATAGCCTACATGCGCTACTGTCAAACTGAACAAAAATAATTATTAACAATGATTAGGTATGACTAGTGCATGCTTCTAAGATATATTTAAAGTATTTTGTTGTTTATTTGTTCTTTCCCCCCTAGCTGCTAGTGTTAACATTTCTTCTATAATGTTAACAATGTATATGATTTCCTAATGACTTTTACAGTAACATTTTTATAGGCAGAACACTGCCTTTATTTTTCATTTATATTTCTTAACTCTTAGTCTACAGGCCGAATTATATTTTTACACAGTCGTGTCAAGACAAAAAAAACAGGGTATGAGTGTACAACAGATTGTCTTAACATCTTGTTTAAACTTCAAACACTATTGTTATGTTACACATAATTGTATGAACTCTTCAGAAACAAGTGTTTATTTCAGAGAAAGTATTTATAAAAACATTATTGCTATAAAAGCACCAGAATTATATGATACACTCAACGAAGAAAAAAAAATGTATGTGTGTCAGTAACCCCAGAAATGCCATCAGTATAGTTTCAGATGTTTCTAATCATAAATATAATTTCTGTAAAGCTTCTAATAATGTCACATAGTAATTTTGAGTTGCCTATTTTCAAGTTCTGTTCATTTTAGTTTATCCACGAGGGTGTATTGGCAGAGAAATTCAAAGCACATTGAAGAGAAAATCACCTTGATTATGATAAACTTCATATTTCATGAACATTTCATATATTTAATACATGTGCTATTTCTAGATCTACAGCAAGTATAGGAAAAAGGTTACACCTCATATTTCCAAGTTGTGATGATAAAAATAAACATCAGCCAAAAAATATAAATATTTTCTCAATGCTTGATCTGTCATTGCAAATCCACAAATCAATTAATAGTTAGGCCATAGGTTGGTCAAACAAAAATCACAGCTTACAACACTTATTTTTCCGGGTGAAAATTGATTTACTTAAAAAAAAGGAAAACATGATCAGTTGTAGTTAAAATGTAAGATTCTTTTAGATATTACTACCAAACAAAATGTATTTACAAAATTGAACATCAGAAAACAACTTTCAAAATACTGTATTGGATGAAATAAAATAGAATTTTAGATAAATCCTGAAATTCAAGACTAAATTGAAAAAAATTTAATTAATCTAATTAAAAAATTAGATGAGACTGATTTTTTTTACACGCTATCCGCATTTAAAATGTATCTTGCTGGGCAACATGAGTTAATAAGCATGAACCATCATTGAAGAGTTGCTCACCAGGTCTACATACACAAGCACATTGAAACATAAATATTACCTTTTCAGCATCAGCATTGCGTGGCAAAAAGAAAGCAATGTTTGAAGTGTTTTTCCTGGTCAGTGTCATTAATTCTGAAGTTAGATCATTAAGGAAAAACTTCCAAACAGAATGATATTTTCTTTAAGTTTGTTCCTTCAAAAACACAGAACTATAATCATCACTAATACAAAATATGAAATAATCAATGAAAAGAAAGATATCTTAAAATAGTTACAGAATATGTTTCAATAAGTGAATAGGAATCAGGGGTGGGGGTGTATGTGTGTGTTTTCTGATTGTCCACTGCTCAAAGCTCTGTATGAATCAATTACTATCATTTTATTTAAAGCTCTGTATGAATCAATTACTATCATTTTATTTAAAGCTCTGTATGAATCAATTACTATCATTTTATTTAAAGCTCTGTATGAATCAATTACTATCATTTTATTTATTTTCGTAAAATGAAGAACTTAAGAAGACAAATTTCCAGGAAGCAAAACGATCTTTGAAACAGCTGATTAAAAACTGCCTTAGAAAGTGGAATAGAGAAACAAGAAACAATTACCAAAGATTAGTAGAGAAGCAAGAATCCATCCAAAGAACTTGAAGCTTCCCATATACTGTAAAAATAGTAAATTATTTACTCAAAATTGTAACTTATACTTAATTATACAGAACCGAAAAGAAAAATCCACATCTAACTTAATGTATTAATGAGTATACATCAGCCAAACTAATTCTTTTTAGGACAGGCCTTTGACAAGATCTCTCCATCCATCCTCACTCATTTCCACTCTCAAAGCTAGGCCAATGTTCTTGAGGGTAGCTTTTCCATAGCTTTTCTTTTCGATGCATGCCCAGGCCTTTCCTTTGTTGGGTCCATGATAATGCATGTCTTGCAATACTGGCATCAAGTTTTCTTAGTGTGTGCCCAGTCCATCTCCTATTCATGATCTGTTGATCATCTACCTCTTGCTCTATCCCAAATATCTTCACTTCTTGTCATACCATCTACTGTACAGAATTTTTCTCAGACAGATGTTTATAAATATTTGTAACCTTTGCCTGTACTGTCAGAATTCATGTCCCTGGAGTATATAAGAGGGTTATTTTTACATTTGTATTAATTTCCAATATTAGGAAGAAGCAATGAGATCAAGATGCTTACACAGAGACAAACGGTGAGATTTGATAAAAGATCTTTGTAAGGACTGAGACTGCTAGAAAGAACATTTAGAAAAAGAGAGTATCTGGGTCTATGCCCTATGGGCCGGCTGTGGCTGGAAAGGTCAATAGATAGATAGATAGAATATTGAGGCTTGTCCATTCTTTGATGTTATCATCCCACCTCTTTCTCTGCCAACTTATCCTCGCTCCGCTCACAGTCCCTAGTTGAATAGAAAATAGTCACACAAAGTAAAGGATATGCACTGAACCCTGCCATGTCATCTAGGTCATACACGGTTGTGTCAAGGTATTCAGGCCCACCCCAAGGTGGGCTTAAAAATACAACATCAGACTTCAGACTTGGAGCCAACTGAAAGAAATGTAAGCAAACACAAAGGATTATGTACAAGTATTGAAATATCTATGGTTGCAATAAAACTTTTATTACTTTCAGATATTACTACTAGTGATGTCCCCTACCAAACAAGGGTTTTCCATTGGAATCCCCCTTAATGTTGTTGTTGTGATTTCTATTATTGTGGCGATTCATTATTGTACAAAGAAGTTACGACGGTGGTTTTCTGTTGCCTTCCATCGGTTTGTTTACGGATGGCTCCACTAGCCTTTGACTAAAAAGTCTCACCCACAAGGCAATGGGGTTGTTTTAGTTGATAGTGTCTAAATGGACAGCTAAGCAGAGTAACGAAAACGTTCTGAAAGAGGCCGAAGCAAAAAGAGAGCTAATTTTCAATATTAGGAAGAAACAATCATCATTTTTTGGCTATGTAATGAGAAGAGAACAACTGGAATATATTGTAACAACTGGGAAAATTGAGGGACAAAGAGATAGAGGGAAGCAAAGAGAAAAAAAAAATACCAGACAGCTTAAGAGAATGACTTGGCAGAAGGTCAACAACAGAAATGATAAATAACTGTCAAGATCAAAAGTTGTTGAGAGGCATGATCACCTAAGCCAGCAGGCCCGGTACTTGATGATGATGATTACTTCTAAATATCATGCTTTATCACAAAAGTTGGCTCTATAGTATTGTGGAGCTAGTAGTGAAGTGTAACTTACACTCCTACAAATATGGTGACAGCTTTACATGAAAGGAACGCAACAAAATACAGACGATTCGGCCCACTTCAGAAAACAAGAACAACAACCACAAACAATGGGAGACAGATAAACATTCCTACATCTACGATAATAGGGACAGGCAGGTATGGGGAGAAGTGGGCAGAGGGGACAAGACATGAAATGATGAAGGATAGGTAAAAGATGGAAATAGAGTATACAGATGTATAGAAAATAATTACATATCCTTTAGTGTCTTGAGAATCTCAGGGGAGGTGAGTCTACTTGGGTTATAACTTCCAGGTGTCAGTCTATTTAATAACAACCTGCCTCAAATCATTTTTGTTGTCTGTTGTTAGTAAAACTTCTTCACTTGTGTGAGAGAGCAAGTGTTAAAATCATATTTTTTTAATGCAATCTTCATAGTTTTGTTTACTTGTCTGGTGAACTTTTATGTCAAAAACTGTATTAAAAAAATACAAACAAACAAACCTGAAGCATGAAAGAAATTATTATAATTTGAATGCTGGTGTTTAGAATACAACACAGGTATACATCTTAAAGAAAGAACAACAGCTTCAATCTACCTTCAGGTAATCTCCGTGAATAAATTCTATCCTGTCGGCAACACCATAAACTTCTGCATTGTGTCTGGCTAATTCCAGTTTTGATTTGTCAATGTCCACTGCAATCACTGAAAGTAACAGAAATGTCTGTACTGTAAAGACAAGTTAGTTCTAATAATCATAACAATATGGAAAGAATGTGCTATCATAGACATTGACAATAAAAGCATTTCTTCATTTCCTATAGCTGTTTATACCATGATCTGCAGTCATTAATCAGTAACCTTATGCTATGAATTAAATAATTGTATTGGTGTTATGTTACAATTCATCAGCTTCCGGGTTCACCCAGCCTTAAATGGGTACCAGATTTTTTCTGGGAAAGTAAAGCGGTATGGGTGTAATATCGACCACATTACTCCAAAAATAATGTGCTGAAGTTCTGTAAAAATTATGGTCACTAACACCATATTCCCTAAATGCCACTTGGCGTGACAAGGCGAGGCTCTTTACTTCTTTTTATTTTAATAAGATGTTGGAAATACATCAGTCGTGTTGAGAATGAATGAAGAAAGGTTTTCCCACTAGGTATTCATTGGAAAACATCCAGCCAAAGAAAACAAAGCAGACCAAGAGAATAGCTATGCAGAATAATTATGAGGGAATTACATGGAGTCAACCATGGGACTAAGAAACTAAGACTTAGAATGAATTAATGAATATGGCAGCTTGCAGCTCTACTAAAAAAAGAAGACAGTACAAAATTATAAACATTTCAGCCAGAGGCCTTCAGCAGGATGACAAAACAAACACAAGCACTACAATTACATAGATTTCTACTTGCTTCAGTCAGAGCCTTGTAAAGACAGCACCATGAGGCCTATATGAGAGAGTGAACCTCTGACCAGTAAATGGCCAGATAACAGACCATACTAACCACAGAACTGCACAGGCAGGATAGAAAGGACAGTGGTTTACTAGTAGGAACAACAGAATAATATGGTAAGAAGATGTAAATAAAGAAAAAACACAAAGGAGAACATCTAATAAAGCATTAGGGACTAAAAGGGTCCCTAAGTGAGGGGGGGGGGGGGGGGAGAAGAAGGAGTTAAGGTAAAAATAAAAAGAGTAAAGAGCCCCGTCACACCAAGTGGCATATAGGGAATATGGTGTTAGTAACCATAATTTTTATGGTCCTTTGGAACATGATTTTTGGGGCACTGTGGTCAGTATTACACCTGTGCCGCTTTGCTTTCAAAGACAAAAATCAAGTACCCATTTAAGGCTGAGTGAACCTGGAGGTCTTTGAGCACAGTCAAACCCAACCTCTTGTCCTTTGTAGTTCAGTTCACTAACCACTGAGTTATCACGGCTCCCAAAGGAGTTTGTGTGTGTGTGTTTGTAGAGATCTGTTATAATATAAAGGAATGAAAGGAACTAATCCCTCTCAAATAGAGATAGCCAAGACAGGTTGTGAGTTAGTTCTACAGGGTGAATTGGCTGTCGTTAGAGCAGCAGGAAACAATACCGGTTACTAGAATATTGTTGGGGCTCTGGTGAGTTGAAATGGATGGAGACTGAAGTACCAGTCTCGAGAGGTGCTCTCAAAAACAATTACCAACAAACTGACCTGTCTCACCCATACACATGTTGTGACAGTGTTTACAAAAGATGATGTATATCAGGTTACGGGACACATAAATAACAACTTTTATTTCAAAAGCTCCACTCAGGAAGTTAACAAAAATACAATTAACACCATTTGACAAGCAGTAAGACACAAGAATAAGAAGCTTAGTGTATCTAAATGATTCCACAAAGTAAAAAGACTCAGCACATTTCTCACCACTGTTGCATGTGAAGGCAAACTGTATAGTATTACCACCAGCACCACAGAAGGCATCCACCACTACATCACAGCGGCACCTCTCTGCAATATGAGCAGCAATCGCTTCAGGTGTAACAGAAAACCAGCTTTCTGAAAATAGTAGACATCAAACGTTTTTATACTCAAAACAGCAAGAGTATAGAACATTACTTTTCTGAACTGTCTCATCCCATACTTGGTATAATGAATAATGAAGTGATATGAATTATCAATTTCTGTGGCATTCGATAATTTGCTATTATACCATCTTTTTAAACCTAGACCAATTATAGAACCGCTGTGCAATAATGCCCAAAGTGGATTTAGAAGATGAAGAAATTGTACAATATTTTACAAATTTGAGGTATTTAAGATAAATATCCAGGACAAATTCATATTTTTGAAATAACGAATACTGAAGTGTAACTTATTTTTGTTAATGATCTAGATTAGATATGCAGGATTTCTCTACTTAGTTTCGCGGTTAGGATCCTGAAATGCACATTAACAGAAACGACATTAAAGTGAAACCAATTTTATACAAAGAAAGAAACATTCTAAGCCAAGAATATGTTAGTGCTCATTTTTTTCCAACCATTGTAACAAGTTGAGTAATATGGTTATTATTACGCCAGGGCCAGCTTGCTTTACCAGAAAAGTAAGTACCCATTTGAGACTGGGTGAGCCCAACAGAAGAGGGAATGAGTGATTGGTCTTGAATTGAAACAGGAGCCAAACAGGGTTGTATACTATCACCATTGCTATTTAGAATTATCATTGATTACATAATGAGTAAATGATGCAAAAGGCAATAAATGGTATGACAAGAATTACTTAGAAAATCTAGATTTTGCAGATGATATAGTGCTCCTAGGTAACAATACCAACAGGATACAAAATATCACAGATACCATATCATCCATGGTTGAAAAAATGACTTGAAATCAACAGAGATAAAACAAAAACAATGAAAAATACCCCAGAGGGAAATATATATCTCAATCACCAGGCTCAGGAAAGAGTTGACCACTACATATATATATTTGGGGGCCTCGGTAGCCTAGTTGGGAAAACCACCCGACTAGACTACCGACGTTCGGACAACCCGTGTTCAATTCCCGCTGGGAGCAGTGTGAATTGTACTCGTGGTTGGAATAAAAAAATAAAAAAAAAAAATAAAATAAAAATACCCCCACGGTCGACCCAGCCGTTGGCAGAAATGGGTACCAGGGTATATTATCCTGGGAAGGTGAGGAATGTCGCTTCGCATCTGAGTTTCGATGCTTGAGGCTACACTATACAGAAATATCCGAACATTTCTGGATAGGCGGCCGAGCACATATGGGTATATACTCGCGTGCTAAGACGCCGGTTCAAGTCTCGTACTTTACTTTTACCTTTACCTTTATATATATATTATTAGTAATATAGATCAAGAAGGTGAAACAAAGAAAGAGATAAGAAGGATAGCAAAAGCAGCAACAAATTTTAAAATTTTGGACAAAATATGGAAATCAAAAACACTAAGCAAGAAAACCAAACTTAGAATATTCAACTCAAAGGTATTACCAATGCTTACCTATGCATGTGAAAGGTGGAAAACACCAAAAGAGATTGAGAAAAAACTAAACGCTTTTGAAGACAAATGTCTAAGAAAAATACTTCGTGTACAATGGAATGAATTCAAGACTAATATTGCAATAAAAAATGGCCATGCAAACAAAGATCTCATCTACAACTAAGGAAAGAAGATGGACATATGTCTCACATGTGGTGAGAAGAGATAACATGAGAATTCCAAAACAGGCTCTTCTATAGGAAACATCAGGATATAGAAAAAGAGGAAGACCTAAAGAGACACTTAAAATAGAAAGAACACTCATAAGAGAAGCAAAGTTGGCAAGCATAAACTCATTAGATAAGATTGAACATCTCGCCCAGAATATAGATGGGTGGTGAAAAACACTACAAGCCCCATGTAGCGTTTAATGGTACGGAAAGGATTAGGAATCAAGATCAAGAGCCTAACATTATCAATCAAGATTGAACATGGCACTATAATCTCAGTAGTGTCTTCATCGTGATTCTAACAATCTTTCCATATTTCCCATGATACCACTTCTGTTACAGGTTAAATGTGTGGCAACTTTGACAACATAATTTAATTTTTTTCTGCATTTTCAAAGATTGTTCATATGTATAAATACAGCACACAGATTGTTCATATTTATAGATACAGCACACAGATTGTTCATATTTATAAATACAGCACACAGATTGTTCATATATATAGATACGGCACACAGATTGTTCATATTTATAGATACAGCACACAGATTGTTCATATGTATAAATACAGCACACAGATTGTTCATATTTATAGATACGGCACACAGATTGTTCATATTTATAGATACAGCACACAGATTGTTCATATGTATAAATACAGCACTCAGATTGTTCATATTTATAGATTTCTATGTTCTAGCTCCTTGCACTTCTATAAATCTTAACTCATGAAATTAAATTTATAGTGTAACGCTTTTATCCACCTTTTGTGACCACAGAAGTGGTGCATACTTCACACTTAGCACCCATTGTTTTTGCACTAAGATACAATAAGAAAATGGTACTAGTTTAATGTTTGAAGAGATTCAACAAACCACTGAACAATAACAAACACAGATGATGACTTAGGTGACAGGTTTTGCAAGAAATGTTTTATAATTTTATATTATTGCGTGTTGGTATATTTGTAACTTTCTCTCAATGAAGCAAATTGAGGAGTTGGTGTACCCCACTAAACCTGAGACTGAAATGTTCAAAACAGAATGCTACAAAAGTTTCTGTCCATAAAACAACGCTTACCTCTATCCAGCTTTATTCCTTCATCAAATCTCCTAAACAGTCTATACCTCTGGTACCAGTACTTTCTTAACACTGTGTCACCAGCTATCTCTTCTGGCACTGGAATCGGTGCTTTCTTGGTCTTCTTCTTTTTCTTCCTGCTCATAGACTTCTTTTTAGGGCTGATACTGCTGGTTGATGATGTATCTCCTTCATTATGGACCAGACTGCCTAAGCAGGTTTGATCTTCAACTAAGTTGATATCTTCAGTAAGAACACTCTCCTCCATGGTATTTGTCACATCATCAAAAAAGCTACATGTGGGCTATTTGGAAAAATAAAACCAAATAAAAGCACAAATGATTTATTGGTCAACATTACTGCCATTTGAAATGTAAGAGTGATCTGTTACCATTAAAAGTATCTAAATTATAGATTGAATAATAACGTGAACAAAATCAATCACAATATAAATCAATATATTAAATTATATAGAATCTTATATGTTACGTCTTCACAATATTCCTGTATGGTGCAGAAACATGGACATTAGATCAGAAAACAACAGAAAATTAAAGCCTTTGAAATGTGGATTTATAGAAGAATAGGTAGAATTGGATGGAAAGAAAAGGTAACAAACGATGAAGTTTTAAAACAACTGAAAATAAAAAGAGAACTGTTAAATACAATTAATACAAGACAAATGAAATTTTTGGGGCATGTTAAAAGACCTACTCAGCCTACTGAAATTAATATTGGAAGGAAAAATACAAGGTAAAAGAGGCAGAGGCAGACCAAGACTAACATGGATGAGTAACATCAAAAGATGGACAAGTCAATCTATGACAGCCTGCACCATCAAAGCAAGAGACAGAGTGGAATGGCGATCCATGGTAGCCAACCTTCGTTGTGGAGAAGGCACTCAATGATGATAATGAGAATCTTATGAAACAGAGGTTCACAAGCAATCTCCAATAAGCTTTGGAAGATTGCTTGATTGTTCAAGGTCAGACAATTAAAACACCATAAACTGGAGCAATGTGTGCAGGGTACATTGACATGAACACTGCACTGTTTCAGTAATTCTATAATAATCTCAATGTTGGAAAATAACAAAAATGGAAATATCAAGAGAGGATCATTTCATACAATGTGTCATTTAATAAGGAAAATTCTCACAACAGCTGGACCAAACAAAATAAACAACCATGAACTAGTCAAGAAGTTGAACATGACTGTGTATGGCCAAAAGCAGCAGAATATATTTGTACCTAATTAACACCCTGTAAGAGTGGAAGATGAACAGGAGTGATGAGCAGGAGAATGGAGAAAGCTCCAGAAATACAAGTGGTAAATGCACACCACTATAGTATATACATATATATATATAAAATAAAAAGAGATAGAAATCACTGCTTCTAAAATTTATGGCTCTGTTTCCATAACAATACTTTTTACAATGACACCTTGTCAAGCCATCGATCAACCTCCTTAGTCGCCTCTTACGACATGCCTGGAAGGTCATGGTGTTACTATTCTTTACTTCCCTCATAATGAGGCCCCGGTAACACACGGGTCTCATATATATATATATATATATATAAATATATATACATGCATACATACATATATACACATACATATATACACATACATAAATATTGAGTTTGGCAACATTTTCAATATTTTTCTGAACAATTGTAAATTGGTTTACCTGTAAGGCAATATCCTTTTCACTTTGAGCACTTGTCTCATTGGAAACATCATGGGCATTGCCTTCATCATCAAATGTGATATGTCTTGACTTCAGCACTTCTGCAATATTTGATTCAGGCCTTTGCACTGAGGTCTTGCCATAATCCAACTGCAAGCGTTTAGCTTCCTTCACTATGTTTCTTCTCTTATAAGTGACTGTTCCATGTACAATTTTACGCTTTCTGCTCTCCCTGTAGGCAGATGTATTCAGGGTTTTTAAAACACATAAAAAAACATTTAAAAAAGTATTTAAAAAAGTGGTAAGATAAAAAATATAAAATATTTAGGTCTTTAAAAAAAAAAGGAAGAGATATAAGTTGTGAATTTCTTGAAACTGCAAATTCATTAGTTAAACTTAAAAGCCATACTGAGAGTAATGAGAGTACATATTTCACTAATTTATGATGAGAAATAAAAATTATAGACCTACTCTCATATATATCTGGGTATTTCGGACCAACTCTGTTGCATTCTTTTATCTCTTCTTGATCCTACCCATGCTGCTAGACATCACATAGGGCTTGTAGTGTTTTTCATCATCCATCTCTATTGTGGGTGAGATATTCAATTTTATTTCATGAGTCTATGCCTGCCAACTTTACTTCTATAAGTCTCCATTTCAGTGTCTCTCTAGGTCTTCCTCTTTTTCTGTATCCTAATGTTTTCCCACATAAAAGCCTTTTTTGAAATTCTCTTGTTGTCTCTTGTGAATACATGTCATGCCTCTTTTCGTAATGGTAGAATGAGACCGTTGATTGTATGGACATTTCTCGTAATATATTAGTCTTGAATCCATTCCATTGTGCACAGAATATTCTTCTTAGACAATTGTCTTTAAAAGCATTTAGTTTTCTCTCAAACTTGTTTTCCATTTTTCACATGCCTAGATGAGGATTAGTGGTATGTTTGAGGTGAATATTCTAAGTTAAATTTTCTTGCTTGTATTTTTGATTTTCATATTTTGTTCAGGTTCTCAAACTTTGCTGATGATTTTGCTATCCTGCTTCTGATCTCTTTCTTTGTTACACCTTCTTGATCTATATTGCTCTCATTCTCTTTGCTTCCTCTTGGATTGGCTTAAAGCTTACTCTTTCTCTTAAATTATCATCTCAGATTCTGTCTTTTCTGGCCACTCCAAGTGCTTTTCTCAGATATTGCATCTCTGTGGTGACAAGCTTTCTTTTGTGTGTGACCATGTTTGGCATTGGTAGCACAATGTTGGAATGAATATACTCTGTGTAAAATGTTTCTTGATGGTAATATGTATTGCTTTGTGTTGAAGTATAGGGGATAGCTCTCCCAATATTTGGCTAGATCGATATTACTACCAAAATATGGTCTACTCTCTTCAATGTCTGATGATTTAGATATATATTGCCCTCCGGGATATTGTTTTATCCCTGTTGACTTCCTATTCTTTACATCATGGTTCATAATAATTAGGTCCAGCATTTTTTTCTGCTTAATCTCATTCATATACAAAAATTGGAAGGAGCAGTAGAGAGTAGCAAAACATATGAGCTTGCTTCTAATCTGCAAACACAGGATTAGATATTCTATTTTTGGTAATTAAGTTTTAAAATAATTGGTACTATTCCTGTGGTTATGAAAGGAGAAAGGCATTTGGGGTGAAAGCATTGAGTGACATTTCCACCAATAATGTGCTTACCATAAGCGAAGACCTTACTCTCCACCCAATAAGATAACCATTTTAAAAGAGAAACAAAAATACATGAACATAAAACAATTTAAAAACTTCCTTGATCCTACTAAGATTGGAATAAGTATTCAGGTTTTTATTTCATTAGGGCAGCTGCTTATCAAAACAAGAGACAAAACACAGCTACATGTAGCGAGGGCCCCATACAAAAATGTATACAACAGATCTTGTGTGTGGAATCTTTTTGAAGTTGAATGAAATTACATTACAGAATCAATGTATAATGTTCTTTCAAAAGTTGTCATCACACCTGCATGAATGGCATTACCACATGACCAGTAAATTCTACACATTATTCTTTTATTGAAGAACTTATACTTTTATTTTTTTTTTTGGCACAGAATTAATGCTAAAACACTTTCAATATTCGAACACCTTGCACATGTGAGATAGGTTAGTGAGTTTGTCTAGATAAATTTATGTAACAACAAAAAAATGTGTATTATTGTACATAAAAAGGAAACATATAAAGCACTATGTAGAAAAAGACCCAATTAGCAAACTAGAGAAACAGGAATATATATAAACAGGTGCCAAAAAAAACTGAACAATGAAGACAAAGTAAAGAAGTAATACAAACATTGCAATATTTTTACAAAAACAGAACTGAGACTCACAACAGACCTAATATCTAATACTTAGTACCTTAATTCAATGTCCATTTGCACAGAGAGCCCAAGCAATTCCAAAGTTTCCGGAATGCTCTTTTTCTTATCTGCAACTGCAAAAGAAAGTGTAAACAATTTGAAACTGCAATATCTGCGTCTTTCGGCCTGACACGTCTATCTCCGACACAGATAGATTTCTATTTAACAATTTTTGCCAGAAGACTGGCCATTTTTGGCCTAACCTTTTCAACTTTGATAACTTCTTTGACATGCACAGAAGGTACATAGCTCTTCCTGCTTTTCAGCTGCTATCATAGAGGGCCAGCATTGGATCTCAGCATCCAAAGACCAGGGGAAGGCAAAGTGATGTAGAAATGACAAATTCAAAGAAAAAAAATTCCCATGGCCTATGGTAGGATTCTTCTTCTTCATCATCTTGGTGTTCACCCATTAAGTGGGGATGTATGTATTGTGTCGGTAGTTTACGACATAGCTACGACATCTGCGAATATTGCCCCAGCACATCAGTCTGCGGCATGCATGGGTTAGATTTGCTCAATATTTTTGCCTGAACAGTGGTTATTTTTGGCCTACTCTTCTCAGCTTTACACTGTCACTGGTTCTTTAACATGCGTGAGAGCACACTGGACCTCCTCTATTTCGCCATTTTCCGAGAGCACTAGACATTGGATCTCATTACCCTGAGACAAGGGGAGGGCAAAGCCATAAAGAAAACATGGATTCAATTTTTTTTTTAAATGTCCACCGCAAGTGGTAGGATCCAGGACCAATTTGTCCAGAGGTTGAAGTGTTACCTCTAAATAACCCAGTCTCACATTTTACAGTACATACCACAGCACATACTACAGTACATGCTACAACACATACTACAGTACATGCTACAGCACATACAAAGAATTGATTAACAAAATCACACAGCACAAGTTAAAAACATGTTAAGTATGAATCACTTTAATTCGAGAGAATACTATAAAGCATTAAAAAGCTGTCAATGAGGCATACAAATATTCTGACACAATTTTGTAATAATCCAAAGCATTGGTTCGGTGTTAAAATTTACACTGGATAAAGGTTACAAATTACAGTTGAAGGTTATCATTGTTAGCAATTGTATTTGGGGGAGCAGAAGCGCCTTAACCTGCGGTTGCAATAGCAGAGTCGGCGCTCCATCAGCCGACCAAGACCTGGCAGTTCTACCTCCTCGTGGTCTCCCCTGGTAACAGTCTGTGTCAAAAACAGACTGGCTAACAGAAGCTAGGATCACTGTGTTCCCTGTAGAGGTGGCTGTTACTGATATATAAAGGACCCAGTATTGCAGTACCTCTGTGCTGGACTAATAATTTTCCAGCATAGCCTGGGATAGACGAACTCCAACCTCTCCAGTAAGAGCCAGGAATGTCAAGAAAGCCATTACGGCCTGCCACAACTTATGAGCCAAAGTGTAACCTGCCCGCATCAACTCGTGGCATTCCGTCAACAACAACAACAATTGTATTTTAACACATGCTTACATTTGTTTAGCTGTAGAACACCATATGACAATATTTTATAAGATAAAGCTGAAAGCATGCAGTTTATTATTGCTGGCAGTGCACCATGATTGTTTGTCACTGATACTCTAGCAGACCTGCTCATTTGTGTCTATCCAGGAATATAAAATGCACATTTCTTCCATTACATGTTTAAAGCAATTAGAAGAAGCTATATCTTAAAACTTTGTGGTTAAAAAAAGGACTTCCGATCAATATGCCAGATAAGCGACAGGAACTGTTGAGGCACTGTCTGAAAAATGTTTCTTGTTGCAGTTTCCACATATTCCAAAGTCCAGCTTGCTGCTGGAGCTACTGAGTTTAATGCTCTGTGCACACCGTGAGCTGTGCTTTTCATCCGGATGGTGTTTCTATATTCAGATTGCTTATGATTAATGATGATATTGTATGATGGACAGTTCAGCTGCATTCACTTTTGGTGCTGATACGCCTTGTCTTTTGACATGTGCTGTGTTTGCTATGATGGGGACTGCAACTGCCTTTCATTGTTTAGATATTTGGTGAGATGTTAATTGGGATGATTCCACTGGCACGGACGGTTGAACAATTGTGGATTTGAATTCATTTGCAGTGATACCGGAGCCTTTGAATAAATATAACTATTGTGGTTAATAAATTGATTATTGGGCCCCACAAACTTTCAGAGTTACCATTCTTTGATCTTTTTCTTATGTGCATTAGCTACTAAAATACTCATAAATATTTACTTTAGCACACACACAAAATATGTTGATTTTGTATTTCTAGTGTCCCAAATTGAAGCCGCCATTTTCATACAATATCAGTTTTGCTTGATTGCATTTGTCCGATGACTAAAGGAATACACCTTCTCATCATCCGCCCTTAAGTGGTTGTGTCTGCGCTGTGTTGTGGTTTGCAGTAAAACAGTGATTTTTGCACCTTTTGGCTCAACACATCCGACTTCAGCATGTTATTTTTTTAGTGCTGGATTGTCTTTCTTTGATCTTTTCTCTCTTCGATCCCTACTTGCTTGGCCAGACTAGACAGGTTAGTCTGTTACAGGAGACACCACGGAGAGGTCGAGTAGGGTCTTCTGGATGGTTCACCGATCCTGTCGCAAGATATCAGCTGTGGGTGGCTGACAATTTCCAGCTCTGCAGCTGGGAGGCAACTTTGTCTCCATTTCAGTTTTGAATGAGTGAAATGTTCTTGGATTAAGTACATCATCCATAAATCATGAAAAATTTACACGGTCATTGTTAAAATGCCACTTTGATGTGAAAACAAATGGTCGTAGTTTGTTGGTCACAGGATGAAAAACGCAATAAAAAACTGGATGTTTAAGATTAAAGAAAGGAGAACTGTTGATTGATCAAGAAAACATAAGGGAACGATGGACAGAATACATTAAGGATCTTTATAATGATGAACGAACAGAAGTAAATATTAAGGATAATGGAGAAGAACCAGAAATACTCAGAAGAAGTGGAAGACGCCTTGCGCAATATGAAAGCAGGAAAAGCTCCTGGACCAGATAATATAATTAAAGAAGAGATTGAAGCCATGGGTGATTTTGGAATAGAAATAATAACAAAAATATTAATATCTACAACAGCGGATATATACCAGACGACATGCTCAAATCAATATTCATAGCCCTACCAAAGAAATCGGGTGCGATTGAATGCGATGATCATCACACAATAAGCCTTATGAGTCATATGACTAAGATATTACTAAGAATCATCATGCGAAGAGTGCGAAACAAAATCAGACCAGAAATTAGCGATGAACAGTGTGGTTTTGTTAGAGAAAAAGGAACAAGCAATGCCATTTATATCATAAGATCTTTAGTAGAAAGAGCCATAGGGGTGAAAACAGATCTATACCTATGTCTCATAGATTACACCAAGGCATTTAACAAAGTAAAGAACCAATAAATAATCAACATTTTAGAAAGCATAAACATAGACAGCAAAGATCTAAGAATAATAAAGAACATGTACTGGCAACAATCAGCGGCCATAAGAACTGGAAACCAATTGGGAATGTTTCAACAAATAAAACATGGTGTTAGACAAGGTTGTGTGCTGTCACCAGATTTGTTTAATATTTATAGTGAGATTATTTTAAGATCCATAAGGGGCATGCCTGGAAAAACAATTGGAGGTCATAATATAAATAATCGAAGGTATGCTGATGATACAGTATTAATTGCTAAGAGTGAAAATGAGTTACAAGAAATGTTGGACATTATAGTGAAAGAAAGCAAAAATAAAGGACTCAGCCTTAATAGCAAAAAGACAGAGGTAATGGTAACAACAAAGAAAAAGACATCACCTCAATGCAAAATAAAGACAAGTGGAACACTATTAAAACAGGTAAATGAATTTAAATATTTGGGAACTTTGTTAACCTCAGATGGAAGATGTACAAAAGAGGTGAGATGCAGAATGGCTCAGGCAAAAGCAGCTTTCCAAAAAATGAGGAAAATACTATGCAATCCATTTTTGACAATAGAAACAAGAAAAAGAGTTCTTAAATGTTACGTAGAGCCAGTCTTAGCATCTGGATGCGAGTCATGGACAATAGGACAACAGACAAGAAAATCACTGGAGTCTGTAGAAATGTGGTTTTACAGAAGAATGTTGAGAATACCATGGACAGCTAAGAAGAGTAATGAAGAGGTTCTGAAAGAGGCCAAAGCAAAAAGAGAGCTAATTTCCAATGTTAGGAAGAGACAATCATCATTTTTTGGCCATGTAATGAGAAGAGAACAACTTGAATATATTGTAACAACTGGAAAAATTGAGGGATGAAGAGATAGAGGGAAGCAAAGAGAAAAAATAACAGACAGCTTAAGAGAATGGCTTGGCAGAGGGTCAACAACAGAAATGATAAATTGCTGCCGAAATCGAAAGTTGTGGAGAGACATGATCACCTACGCCACTAGGCCAGGTACTTGATGATGAAGAACTGAAAGTGATCAGTAACTGACTCTGACTGTGGTAGAATCAATGAACCATGACTGATCAAGATACTAGCAAGTCGGGATTAAAGAGTGTAATCTGGTAAACAAATGTGCTATACTCAAGTTGAATGTGTTGAGATAAAGATACATAAATTGCAGCTTGGTGTACCTTAACACAAAACAACCATATAGGTTTAATTAAAGGCTTAGTACAGTGGTTCTTAAATACCGTTGAAAGTCACAAACTTCATTGCTTTTCTGTAAAGTTCTGGTTTAGTCTGCTAAATTAAAGTTCGCAAAGAGTAACATTGCACTTATTTGGACATCTAATTGTAGGGTCTAGGGGTAGTTTTATGATAAAACTAACCCTAAACATATATACTAAAATTATACTTTTTAAAATTACTGTAGTTTTGTTGTAATGCCAACTATGGGAAGATCACTCTCCTTAAATAATTTACCAGACTAAACTAGGACCTGCCTCTCAATTCAGGTGCTTTTTTTTCAGTAAGTCTGGATATTTAGTTGATGTATGTTACAGTGTGCTTTCCTGATGAAATATGCCCTAATTATAGATGAGTTCACATTTAAGAAAGATCAATACATGTGAGATGCGATGCTTGAGAAAAGTAACAAACAACACAAGAAGAGATAGAATTACCAAATGAAACCATAAGAAAAATAGTAGGAACAAAACCCTGCCAAGAATATATAGAACAACAACAACTTAAATGGTTTGGCCACCTGGTCAGAATGAATCCTTATCAATCACCATCAAGGCCATTCTTCTCGAGAATGCACGGAAAAAGACCAAGAGGAAGACCCAGAAGAAGATGGATAGATGCAGTGACAGAGACATGTAACAACAAAGGAAAATCACTAATTCAGACAGTTTGAGCAGCTCAAGAACGACAAATGATATAAACCATGACACCTTTTAGGTATCAGTGAAAAGAGAAAAGAAGATAGATGAGTTATCAGACATATCCACTCAAAAGCAATATTTCAATTCACTTTTTTAAGGATTCAACTCTCGTGTTATATCCACTCAAAAGCAATATTTCAATTAACTTTTTTAAGGATTTAACTCTTGTGTTATATCCACTCAAAAGCAATATTTCAATTCACTTTTTTAAAAATTTAACTCTCGTGTTGTTTCTCTTTTTTGTAGAATTAGGGGTCTTCTAATGACAGCGTTATTTAACTACCAAATAAAGTGCAAAGTTTATTGAAGGAGAGACTACTCTTCGGAACTGAAATAACTTATGAGACTAAACTTGACCTTAATCTAAGTTTAATATTATTCCAAGTACACACAATGAAGAGAAACAATTGTCAGGTGAATGTAAAAGATGATAAGAAATAGCACATCCTTAACAACTTTATAAGTTAAAAAATAAATGAGCTTCAAGTTAATTAGCATTCCTACAAGGAAGATAAACTGATGAACAAACTGAACATGAATTAACAATGAAACATTCAACAAATCTTACCATCAGCTTCCAAGTCCTCATCACTGTCACAGTACTTTCTGCCCTCGGCTGTCCCCTCGTCTGCCTGACCTCCGAGGTCATCCTCAGACTCCACACAAGGTAACAATTTATCCATCAGGTCTTTGTACAAGGAAGAAACATCAAACTCCTTGTCTGGGTGTTTTTTAAGCCAGTTACTGACTTCTTTCTTAACATGCCAGTAGATTTCAAACTCCATCTCATCTCGTTTACTTTTCAGAAATGCAAGGATTTCCTCATAACTATAAGTATATGTATCTTCAGCTCCCTCACTACACATGTTCTGATACTGAAGATCTGAACAATTATTTTCACTTGACGATACCTGTGTGTGGTCTACATCACTTGACACTTTATCTGAGTTCGCTGTTGATGCACTGGTCGCCGTTAACAGATGGGTAGAATTGGTGTCAGCAGTTGAATTTATGGATCTTAAATGTGCCGAGTCTCCATTAGGGTGAACAATTTTAGAATTTTTGCTGTCTTTAGTTTGGATGTCAATGGTTTCTTTGATGGTATCTGCCTTTTTAACAGTGTCAGAATGATTCTGCACATCTGATTTATTAAGTATTAAACTCTCTTGAGTTTTTTTCTCTGGCTCCTTAGAATGAATGTTTGAAATATGAAGATCAAGTTTTCCATCACAAATGGCCATTTCCTTACAAGTTAGATTAGCTTTACTAGTCCTGCCTGAATCAGAATTTGTATTACATATATTGGTGTCCACAGTTATACTTTCTTCATCCAACTTGTTTCTATAGTTCAAGTCAGATGTTTTATTATTAAAAATCAAGGAATTTTGCTCAGATTTGATGTTAACAGTGTTATTTTTCTGAACAGAGTCAGCATCACAACTACCAACTAGCAAGCCAATTTTAGCATCTGTATTATTGTTAACATTACAACGATTAGTTTCAGCTTTGTTGTCAATGTCTCTGTTAACACTACATGCTGGGTGAGACTCTGGAAGAGCAGAGAAACTTTTTGTCATGTTACAACTTGGCTGGCCATCAACCAACACTTCTACTTGTGTCTCAGAAGGTGATGCTCCCGTCACATAGTCATACCAACTGGCATAGTCTGGATATGAGAGTGTAAAATATTTATAAACCAGCTGTTGTCCATTCTCTTCCCATATCTCCATGAATCGTTTGTGTACCTCCTTCTCTGTCAGTTTGGCCTATCGAATAATCAAAAAGTAATTATATGCAAAAATTATAAATGGTACATACAAAATAAAATATGTGGTAAAAATATATAATGACCTTAGATTTCGATACTTCATTTGAAATTATATTTTTATAATACTGTAGTAAAATTTCCAAAAAAAAAAAAAAAAAACCATGTTGGACAATAAAGCAGTTACTGAATTTTTTGTTGTTGCATATCTTTAGAGAAATAAAACTTTGGAAGAATCATAATAGAAATAATTAAGGAGTACAGCCAGAAAAAACATGAACCGATGGAGCAATCTGATGCTAAAAATTTACATTGTTATACAACAGACTTTTATACAACACATCGGCTGTATTAAAAAAAAAATAAAACAAGCCCTGTCACAACATTACGGATGATTGGCTTAACATTTAGGAATGTACTTGGCAGGAAAATTGTTCGTTCGTTCGATTTCGTCAGCTTTGACCTCTGACGAAGTCCCACCCACTCAATTTTGTGGGACTGAATTTTGCGTGTAAAGTCTGTTTTATCCCATTACAGGATGCCCCTCGCCATGCAGGCAGATTTACTCCGACTTCAGAGGTGCAGGAAAATTGTAACGTGTACCGCATTTTTTTTTCTGGGAAAGTGAAGTGGCACGGGCGTAATACCGACCACATTACCCCAAAAATCATGTGCCGAAGGTCTGTAAAATTTATAGTCACTAACACCATATTCCCTATAAGCTACTTGGCGTGATGGGGGTACTTTACTGCTTTTTAAAATTTTTTTTTTGGCAGGAAAATGCAACCACGCCTGGCAAACTACATTTATTAAAATGTAAGTTTTGAAACGGTAATCTAAGATTAACTATTAACAGACAATTAATTGGAAACTAACTTCCATTAAGATATTTATTTCTCTTCTGGTGGCACTATATCTTCTTCTTCTACCTTTCAGCTCCTTGTGGAGCATAGGTCTCCAACAAACACTTTCCAAGTAGGTCTGTTTCTTGCCATTCTTTTAAGATTGTTCTATGTCTTCCCCATTATCTTCATCTCTGCTTCTGTCTGTCATCTCCAAGAATTTCTTGGTCTTCCTCTTTGTCTTTTCCCCTGGGGATTCCAAAAAAGGGTCTGTTGTGTAATACTTTCAGTAGGCTTCCACAGTGTGTGTCCTATCCAGCTCCATCGTCTTCACTGTATCTCTTTATCCACTGGTATTTGACTGGTACACTTCCATAATTCTATGTTACTGATTTTGTCCTGCCATTTCCATCCTTTTATTCTGTGTAAGCATCCATTAATGAAAGTCCTTCATGATTGTCAATTTTGTTGTTCTCCATGTTTCACAGCCATATAATAGAACTGACTTAACATTGGAGTTGACAATTTTTATTTTCGTATTTAACCTAATTTCTTTGGACTTCTGTATGTTTCCCAGTGCAACAAAAGCTCCTATTGCTTTTGATATCCTTATTTTGGTATCATTTTCTGTTCCTCCCTTTTTATCTATATTACTGCCCAGATATATATATATATGATTGTACATCTAGTAGAGGTATTTCTCTTAATTTTATTTGGTTATTGCCAACTGCATTATTTAATGGTGGCACTGTACAGCTGAAGAATAAAGACAGCATGCCCAGAGAAGTGTGTTTGGGTCAGAGTTTTTATTTCATTCCCAACAGAAAATGTTTGGACCCAGTTTTGATTAGAACCCACATTCATGGATAAATATTTGGGTCTGACTCAATGATTCTTCCTCTTCGACATTCACTTATTTGCAGAATGTGTTGCATGTGCTTGTAACTCAAAGTAACCACAAAAACTATCACCATCAATGATGCAAGGTCTGTTCTTTAAACCATTTTAAACACAGGACAGGCTCATCCAACAAATAAAAAGCAATATGCTTGTTGTCTGGGAAAACACAGATGGCCCCGTATTAGATACCATAACACTGTGGAATCCCCAAAAATGAAAAAAGTAGGCAAACTTATAGTCAGGTTTAAACCTTCAATCAACAGCTTACCCAAACTCGGAACCATAAAGAGATATAGAAAATCCTGAAACAAACTAAGAAAACAATGGAGAAACCAGCATGAAAAATATGGACAATATATATATATATATTGTTTACCATCTCATCATATATAATATGGTTTACCATCAAAAATCATAAATATTATCAAAGACATGTATGATGGTTACACATGTGCAGTTCAAACAGAGGAAGGACTGAGCGAATGTTTCCCAATAGAAACTGGGGCTAAACAAGGATGTATTTTATCGCCCTTGTTATTTGGAATTGTTATGGACTTCATAATGAAGAAATGCTGCACTGGTAATAAAGGCATCGAATGGATACAAGGAGACCATTTAGAGGACCTCGACTTTGCTGATGACATAGTTCTCATCAGCAGTCAGATAAAAACGATGCAGGAAAACACAAATGAACTATCATCAATAGCCAGCAAAATTGGGCTTGAGATCAATCATGAAAAGACTAAAGTCATGACTAGTTTAATTCCAACAGGTGACAAAATATACATGGAAAACAAACCAGTAGAAGAGATCGATCACTTTATCTATCTTGGAAGTCACATTGATCGAGAAGGGGATACGAGCAAAGAAATTAGAATCAGAATAGCTAAAGCAGCAATGTCTTTCAGAAGCCTTGAAAAGTTGTGGAAATCAAAACTTATCAGCACAAACACAAAAGGGTTAGGCTATTCAAATCAAATGTACTATCAACCCTTACGTATGCGTGTGAAAGCTGGAAAACAACAAGAGATATAGAAACAAAGTTGAACGCATTCGAAAATAAATGTCTAAGGAAAATACTTGGTATAGCATGGAACGAATTCAAAACAAACGAGGAAATTAGAGAAATCGCCAATCAACCACTAATATCTTCAGTAATAAAGAAAAGATGATGGTCATACGTTGGACATGTGATGAGAAGAGATAATAACCGAATAGCAAAAAAACCCTCATATGGGAAACAACAGGTAAAAGAAAAAGAGGAAGACCCAGGGAGACACTGAGAAGAACATTGATGAGAGAGGCAAGAGCAGCAGGAGTCGGCTCCCTCAATGAGATAGAACTGCTTGCACAGAACAGAGACAGATGGCGAGATTTGATAAAATATCTTTAAAAGAAAACTGCTAGAACAAAAAATTCATATAGGAGAAGGTGTATCTTGGTCTACGCCCTATGGGCCGGTTACTGCTCGAAAGGTCAATAGAAAAAAATATATACACACACAAACCAGTAAATTCCTACAATCAATAAAATTACTAAAGCATACCATAAAGTTGATCAAATAACTACCCTATGTATAATAGTTGAACAAAGTTTAGAACTACAGTTCAAACTTTATATTGGATTCATAGATTACGAAAAGACATTTGATAGTTTAGACAGAAGAATGCTTTGGATGCTAAGTCCTTTTGGAATCCCCATCAAGTTTATTAAACTGATAAGAACAATGTATGAAGGAATGAAATGTAGTGTGGTGCATGAAGGACAGCTTACAGAAGCATTTGAAATAAGAACAGGAGTAAGGCAGGGATGCCTTCTATTTCCATTTCTCTTTCTACTGGCCATAGATTGGATTATGAAAATAACTCAAAACAACAGAAATGGAATTCAGTGGTCACTGACCAAGCAGCTTGATGATTTAGACTTTACTGATGATATAGCTCTCCTATCAAACAACCATCAACAGATGCAGGATAAAATGAGCATACTTGATGAGATATCACAAGAGATGAGACTGAAAATAAATAGAGATAAGACCAAAATTATGAGAATTAACGCAGTTGGCAATAACCAAATAAAAATAGGAGAAATACCTCAACTAGATGTACAATCTTACATATATCTGGGCAGTAACAAAGACAAAAGAGAGGAACAGAAAATGATACCAAAATAAGGATATCAAAGGCAAGGGGAGCATTTGTTGCACTGGGAAACATATGGAAGCTCAAAGAAATTAGGTTAAATACTAAAATGAAAATTTTCAATCCAATGTTAAGTCAGTATTATTATATGGCTGTGAAACATGGAGAACAACTAAAATGCCAATCATGAAGATACAGACTTTCATTAATGGATGCTTACAAAGAATAAAAGGATGGCAATGGCACGACAAAATCACTAACAACAAATTATGGACATGTACCAGTCAAATACCAGTGGATAAAGAGATACAGTGAAGATGATGGCACTGTAAGGACACACACTGCGGAAGCCAACTGAGAGTATTACACAACAGGCCTTTTTTTGGAATCCCCAGGGAAAAAGACCCTCGAGGCTCTACTAAAATTACTATCATGTTGAAGTTACTCCAGGGATCCTCATGGTTTTACTGGGTTAGTGCACTATGATGATAACTGTGAATGTGGTGATAGAGGAGATCTGAATACTAATGGACTCTGCCAAAACACAATGGAGATACTCCTACATACAACAGCAAGAACTGAACATAAATAAAGAGTAACATGTTACTGGGTGAAGCAATATTTGATGGTCAATCTCTATTGTACCATTATGTGACTTGACATAATGGATTAACTAAGCACTTTATGCTGGACAAAATTCTCGAAGACATCCCATATGGGGAGACATAATTGGTATGAACATTGGAGGCAAGGCACTTGGCAGCAACAAAGCTGGAAACTGTCAGTAACTCATAGCTTTATGGTTTGTGCCAGGATCAGTGAACCAGAACCCTCCAGACCCTACTCCACCTCTTCGCAGTGCCTCTAGAAACACTGACAAGTCTAGTCTGGCCAAATGAGTAGGGATCAAAGAGAGTTGGTAACCATGTGCTCAATAATGTTATTGTGAAGTCAAAAGTGCCGAGATGAAAGGCACAAATGCACCTCAAAAAACAATGCATCTATGTCCACTTAACAACCTTTCAAAGATGAATAACAAAGAGGACTTTTAATTCCTTTAGTAGTCATCGAGTCAAATAAAATTTTTGGGGCATGTTAAAAGAAACAATGCTTAATAAAAGTAATATTGGAAGGGAAAATACATGGTAAAAGAGGCAGACCAAGACTAACGTAGACGAGTAACATCAAAAGATGGACAAGTCAGCCTATGACAATCTGCACCATCAAAGCAAGAGACAGAGTGGAATGGCGCTCCATGGTAGCCAACCTTCGATGCGGAGATGGCACTCAATGAGAAGCCATTGAGTGAACAAAAGAAAGAGAATATGAACATTAATTGGGAAGAGCTTGCAGAAGACAGATTGTGCTGGAGGCAGATAATATATGTGACATGAAAGCATTCAAAGAAAGAAAAAATAACATCTAATATGATCCTTACATGGGCACAAAATCCATTGTCCCAGAAGACTGAAATGATCCTACTATTATATTGTACTACTAATATAGACCAGATCCATATAATTTGATCATATATCATTTAAGTGCATATCTTTTAACCCTAGAGTATGATACCATTGTAAAAATGTCCGCATCAAAATACAAATTCTTCAGAATTTGAGACTTGTGCCATGGTCAAACATTTACCTCTCTATGTACCTGCGTAATTACTACTTCTGGTGACTCGTGAGTATAGGATTTGTTTCTATTGATGTAGGGAAACTACTCCTCTCCACCACACACACAATTTCATGAAAAATGATCATATAAGGTGAAAAAAATCCATTTTCAAGAAATTGGTCTCCCCCCCAATTTTGCTCAGACCAGGGACATTTCCTTGGTTGTTGGCTGACATCAAACAAGCGTTTGTGATTTGGGAAACAGCATATAACACTATGAAGTAGCCGAACACACTGATGGACTTATGGCAACTGTACCAGTAGACATTGTAACACGCCCGGTCCATGGGGGTCAAATTCAGATCATAAATCAAACTGAGCCAGGAAATCAGAGTCCCTGTTTCTGTCCTAGTGTAAACACACAGCAGTGTGTCAAAAGTTCAAAGAAAATACTATTTTTAGAGCTCCTAATGTTACATTTAAGGGTAGTAATTTTTACTCCAGTATCATAAACATGTAAGTCAGATAGGTATCATCGTAACCTAGAGTTAAGGAAAACATTTGTTAAGATGATTTTTTTTTAAAAGTAACTTTTCCCGTAACGTAATGTTTGAAACTTTCCTTGTAGCAATGTAGTGTGTAGAACCTTACCTTTCGCCTAAAAGGTCTGCTTTGAGACCCAAATTTTTTGGGCAGTCCCATCGCTTCATAAACTTCCAGATCATCAACTGCAAGATCCATGTTGTCAGATGCCCTATCTGACAAATCTCCAGCCAAACTATCTGTGCACTCAGAAGCCAGGCTTTCTTGAAGAACCAGGCTCTCTTGGTCCGCAAGTGACAGGTTCTCAGTGTCTTCAATTATTTCAGCCAAAACTGCAGCTCCCTCTAGGTATTTATTCAACTGTTCTCTTCTGTTCTTCTCAATGCTAGCTCCACCTGTAGCACCACTAGACTCTGAATCTTCAGAATCGGAAGAACTTAACTCAAAATTACCAAGTCCTAGGGTGGAAAGCCTTTTGGACAGCTTACTCTGGTCATGTTTTAAACTGTTCTCTAATGTGTCCTGTTTGAGAGCAGCACTGGACTGATTTGCTGCATCAAACTCTTCACAAGTCACTTCTTCTCCAAAGTTGGATACACTTGGGGACAAGACATCTTCTGAACTATCCTCAAAATCTGACTCAGGGTAAAATTCTTCTTGATATCTGTGTTCACTGTAATCAAAGAGATCAATAATTTATTAGCAAAATAATGTAAAGAAACTGCACAAAGGAAAAAAAATTGCCTATTTATAAGTAAAAAACTATAATAACTGTAAGAATAATCACTATAATTGGAGAACCAATTTAAAACAGTCAACCAGCTAAAATATTTTGGCTCAATTGTCAGTGGAAAGGCTCATAATTAAAATTAGCTAGAACTGCACAGGTAATCAAGGCAGTCCTACTGTATAGTTCTGTAGCATGTAGGGAAACAAAAACTAATAGCAACAGACTCCAATTTTTCATAAACAAAAGACTCCGATAGTTTCTTAGTTTTAGATGGGCAAAAAAATTTCAAAAGTGAAAAACCTTGAAAAGAATTGTCCAAGAAACCAATAAGAATGGAGATCAAGAAAAGGAGATGGGGATGGATTGGGCACAAACTGTGGTGACCACCAAGCAATATTGAAAGACAGTCAATGAACTGGAATCCACAAGGATCTAGAATAGTTGGATGGCCTAAGCAGACCTGGAGAAAAACCAGATAGAAGCAAAGGCTGCAGTATGGAAATGAGCTCAGTTGGAGAAGATATAACAGAACTGGCTCCATTGGCAGAATGTGGTTGCAGACCTTTGCTTCATGAAGAGCCGCAAGGCGTAAGTCAAGCACAGGCAGTGGACTGAATGACAGCTCCGACAAGGTCAAACCAAAAATATGAAAAGGCAAAAAATCTCCCTAAAAAGAAAGTTCAGATTATTACAAACATTAATATTTCTATATGTCTACAGAACAAAGATATTCACTGATGATCTTGAAAGAGAAGAATACAGGTGCTGAAAATAGAAAGGCATAACAACCTCATGCAGACATTTTGTAGAGACCGTATAATACCTCTGATAGTACAGAGCAATATCAGAATAGTATTACCGTATAATGCCTGTGATAGTACAGAGCAATATCAGAATAGTATTACCTTATAATACCTGTGATAGTACAGAGCAATATAAGAATAGTATTACCTTATAATACCTGTGTTAGTACAGAGCAATATCAGAATAGTATTACCTTATAATACCTGTGATAGTACAGAGCAATATCAGAAAATTATTACCTTATAATACCTCGGGTTAAATGAACTTGAATAGATTCAACTTTTGCATCTTCGACTTCTGATAAACAGGTGTAAACTCGAAACTCTGCAAGAGTCTGCCTGTTTGACCACATCTGAAATTAAATTTGTTCGTTTCATTAAAAAAAAAACAAAAAAAAACACGTTTTTAATAAACAAGGAAAACCAAAAAAAGCCCCAAACTCTTCAAAGATTCATGTAATATTTAAATAAAAGATATGTAGCCCATTATTACTTTTAAATATTTTACTGGGACCAAGAGTTACAACCAGCATATGGGCTGATTGCAGTCAGAGACATATGGCTCACTGCTAACAACTACAGGATCAATGAACCAGAACTGACCAAGACCACTAGTGGTGAACAATCCAAAAGCAGACAAGCAACATCTTAGGTCACATAAATATGGGCTTTTGAGAGAACCCTGGACAACTATAGAGAGTACTGAGAATGTTCTTCTTAAAAAAAAACCCAAAACACCATCTTAATAATAAAGCTCAATAGACCTGGAGAAAGCCATCATTATTTGGTTCTGTAATGTGAAGGGAGCAGCAGGAACAACATAAGGTGACAAGTGGAAAAATGAGGAAAGTTAGAAGAGATGAATGGAAATTGAGGAAGGATGCCAAAGAGTTTGTGAGAATGGGATGGTTGTAAATCATAACCTGAACTGAACTGATTCAACTATATGAAAAACTATAGGAAATTTGAGGTGATATGATTACCACATTTGCTATGATGATGAATGGTATGTATGTGATTTTGATTCCATAAAACTTTACATTTTCATTCATCATCATCATGTGATACAAGTCTATGACTTGTGTAAAGTGACAAGTGAAGCAATAAAATTAATTGAAACCAACGAAATATACAAGTTAGAAAAAAATGAAATATAATGTCTAATCATACAAACCTTGTAACAAGGCTTGTTTCAACATGCTGAACCAAGATCACTAGTTCACAATAATGGAAGGCATATAAAATATGATTATAACCTCAGGTAGACAAGTTAGGGGCAGACCAAGAAGGTGGTTTTGAAATATCAAAGAGACATTGGAGTAGTTGGAGAACTAATCAACTAATGAACATCAGAAAAAAGAAGAAGTGGGAGATCTGGCTAGGGACACTAGACTAGATGATTCTTTCCGATGAGCAGTGATGACTATGAGTGCAATGAAATCATTTCATTTCAGAAATGTTTTACAAAAAGGACATGATCATGTCCAACAAGCAACAACCGTTGAAGTTTTTTTTTTTTACTTGGTTATTTAGCAAACTTCTCTACTCTGATAATAGTGATTGTGACACATTGACTTGAGTGTGACTCAAGTGACTGATTTTGAAAGCATAAAACTGAGTAGATCTTAGAGTAAGTTAGAGTCTTAAGTCTAAGTTTTCTTGAGTTGAGAAGTACTGTAAAGGATGAGACTAAAGTTTTGTTTTATCCATTTCTGAAAAATAATAGTCATAAACAATCATATACCAATAAAATAATAATTTTAATTATTCATTTTTAAATTATTATCTTTCTCTCCCTCCTCAGTCAGTTGAGTCACTCTCTTTCTTTGCGGTGATGTTCTGATTTTTCCCACATTTTTGCATATACTCTACACCACATACTACTATAGAATATATTAACAACACAAACAAAAAACTATACACACTTACACAGAATTCTGAGAATTGAGAATACGTTTTATCTTGGTTTATTTAAAACCAATAAATCATTTATAAATAATTAATTTAATTCATTTCTTATTTCATCAAGTTTCAATTTCGTTTATCTAAAAATCTAAATTAAAAAAAAATCCATTACACTAAAACACATAATTATGATAATACATGATTAATGATTATGAAAGATTCATTCAGTACAGTGTACAGTTGAGTGTACAGCCTAAGACACACTACAGTTGACTACACTCACACACACAGTCACTTACTGACTGAACTACTGACTGTGTAGCTAACAATTGCCACTGAAACAACACTCCTGATTCTCTGCCAGATGTGAACTTAGAGAGAAGCAACTTTAATTAAAATTACAATTTTACTGTTGCGACTACTAGTATTACTACTTTTACTACATCTACTCTACATCATGCAATACATAAAATGATAAGTTAATCCACCCCTGAAACATTTTATTTATAAAACACGTGGATCGTTTGAACGATTGTTCTTTGTTTGTCTTTTCGCTTAGTAGTAGTAGTTCGTTGGAATTGAATTATGAATTATTGAAGAAGATGATATTGACATTTTATATGATATGCGCTTCTTAATAAAGCAATACGCTTTTGATAATTTGACAAATATAATAAGAACTAATGCTACTACTTAGCCCTTACGTGTGCGTCAGGAATGCATTAAACTGCAGTACTAGAGTCGCATGTACTAAAAAAAGCGAATAGAAGACGAGGCGAGATTGAAATTAATTACTCCCGTCAAATCAATGTATACACAACCTTACTACTCATCGTTCTGTCACTTCGGTTGCCGGCTGTGTTTTCTGCCCCTCTTGTTGGCATAATTTCCACATAACACACTAAATCAACAATTGAAATATTTGTATTTACCTTATAAAACCTCAAACCGCTACAAAGTATCAGTGCTGGAGCACTGGATCACTAGAAATCCGTTCTTGCTATACTTTATTGATCGCACACCGGACGACGGAAGTAGGCCATTATGTTTGTGATGGCCAGTTGGTAGTTGTCTTGGTATCTGTTTTATTTATAACAAGAATAAACCATTATATTATGAGGTCGTGAATGTTTAAATAATAACATAATTAGTATTCATTGTACGTATACAGACTTTCATGGCTGGCCTGCTTACTTTTACAAACAAGCTGTTAAAGTGAACGATTCAATGCAAATAATAATGTAACTGCTTTTATGTGGGCAATTTGGCAACTACTTAATTAAATTTATTACTAACTGGGTTAACATCATCATCATGAAGCTTGTTTTGTGACTATGGTAATCAATTCATGGCATCTTTTCCAATTATTATTACCATAATAGAGAGGCTTGCGAGAATATATGACAAACGAGATGGTATATGCTATATAGCTGTCTACATGATCTCCTAGATCAGGTATGGTGATCTCAAGTCTTCACCTTGCCCTGAGAGATGAAATTACCCCAATAGTAGGTAGACCAGATAATGCCGCAAAGCTTCCATAAGCGTCGCCTATTCGGCGTAGGTCAAAGGATAGGGATTACATTTCCTCGTTCTCTCCATCTGACTTTTTAGACATCGATTTCAGCAATACATATCATAGATGGCAGTGCACACTAAGATAGGGTGACCATATTTTTTAAACCCTAATCCAGGACGAAATAATTTGACTTAAATTTTCCATCAATAAAATGAAATTTCTTCTGTCTTTTTCAAGTGGATAATACATATATTTTAAAACTAATTAGAAAACGTTATCAGATACTCACTTAAATGGAAGGTTAAGAAGAGTTGCTGTACTTTAAGATCTTTCTTTGTTTGGAGCATCTTAAAAAGTCAACACATGTTTGCTCATTGTTCACTTTGATCAACATGGCCTGTGTCCACACTTAGATGTGTTTTATCATTTGTCCACAAGCTGTTCATCAGTGAAAACAATCTTTCCGTTGCAGCATTTGTTCCCGGTAGACACAAAAAGAACTCTGCCAGCTTCAGAATATGTGAAATTGGCACATGCCTGTTTTTGAAGTCGGGAGCCATTTCAATCCAACGCTGCCCTGGTAATGTTTTACTAATACTCCACTCATTAATTTTCTGAGAAGTAACAAACTGCTTCATGTAAACATATTCGTCATACATTTCATTTTCTGGAAAGTCGACTGAAGGTACTGTTTGACTCACTAATGATGAAGATTTCTGAATATCTTCCCAAGTTGGTGTTCTGTTCAACATTACCCAGCTGTAGGTCTCAAGGTTTTGAAAATTATTTGCAGCCCATTTCTTCAAATAACTTAAAGCTGTTTCATAGAATGAAGAAACACTGGCTTTAAACTTGTTCACATCATCCTGTGGAATTCCTTCCATTTCCAGCTTGTCAAGAATTAGCTTAACTCTTGATGGCAGGAAACCATCTTCCAGTTTTAACTCCAAGATAGTTCTTATTGTGATCAAAGTATCTGGCAAGCAAAGGAAAAATCTTGATTTCCTTGTGGTTGGAGGCATCTGTCAGTATGGAAATAAAATGTTGAGTTTTCTAGGTCACATCTCATTTAGTTTTGAACATGGGATGTGAACACATAATAGCTTGTTTTCGTACGTGCACAAGAAAATTTTAGTTCTAAAGTAACCTGAAGTAATTTCGATATGCAGTCAACAGATCTAAATGTTTGTTTGTGTATCACTGTATGATAGGCAAATGCATCTTCTGTAGCAGCTAATTGTTCTTCTTTGTCACCAATCTTTTCAGCTCGAAAAAATGTTGTTATCGACAAACTTGATTCAGCTGTAGCAAAGGCTCTATTATGTTTCACACTATTTATGTGACTCTTTATATCACCACGTCCACTATGGTTAATAGAAAACCCAGAGGTACATATACTGCATCTTACAGTAAAGTCTGATTATAGACTTTTTAAAAAATGGGTATTCCTTTTGTAAATCTATATTAAAATTGCATTTACGTTTTGTTGCCAATTTTGCTGCAAACACAAACTCTACAAACTAACTTCGACGGCTTCCGGGTTCATCTAGCCTTAAATGGGTACCTGATTTTTTTCTAGGAAAATAAAGCGGACCGGGCGTAATACCGACTACATTACCCCATAAATCATGTGCTGAAGGTTTGTAAAATTGATGTTCAGTAACACCATATTCCCTATACGCCACTTGGCGTGACGGGGCTCTTTACTTTTTAAAAAAAATACCATATCATATGCCATATGCATAGCATAAGTTCTTAACCATTAAAATGCCAAGTAACTGAATAATAGCACAATGTAAATAAAATCTAATGAATGCAATAACCTATATCACTAAACAACACAATAAAAATAATTAGTTCGTCGGTAAACAAAAGTAACACAATGAATATACAAGAATATGAAATGTCGTTGCCGGAAAGATGCTACTTGTTGACTTTCAGTTTTAGTATACAAGATTTAAAACTTGGAGCGCATTTTACTGTTACTGTTTCGCCAAATGAACAGCCTGTTCAACTTTTTAAACATTTTCTACACAACAACGGAATAATGTCTATTTTTAAGTCGAAGAGACGTTTACCATATTGGCAAAATTGGTAAACGTTTGTGTTCCTAATGTATTTTAACAAAATCGGGACAAAATTACAAAATCCGCCAAAATCGGGACAGTAACAAATCCGGGACAAATGTTAAAAAACAGTTTTAAAAATCTGGACTGCCCCGAAAAATTGGGACGTCTGGTCACCTTACACTAAAAGATCTTGTCATTTATAACTATCTTTGTCTCATATGTTCAGATAAAATTGTCACAAAAAGTTAAAATTTAAGATACGGCGTTTCATGCCTAATGAAACAGTACACCTATGCAAAATGCGATATTTAGTCGTTCTCATTTCATTAAACCCCCCTAAATTCTGATGGTGACGGGCCCTATGGCTCAATTTAGACTTCCTCTACTTCTAGTGGCTACTTTCACACTCTTGTATGTAGAGTTATCGTACTAAAGAAAATGACAAAACCTGTTCACTAAACAGCAGGTATACGAAATGTTGCAGTAATGCAAGTTAACTGGTAACAAAAGACTACTACTAACAAAAATAGAATCGATTGACATCGTCGTTAGTAAAATAAAAAAAAAAAATAAAAAAAAGTAAAGAGCCCCGTCACGCCACATGGCGTATAGGGAATATGGTGTTAGTGACCATCATTTTTATTGACCTTTGGCACATGATTTTTGAAGTAATGTGGACGGTATTACGTCCGTGCCGCTTTACTTTCCCAGAAAAAATCCGGTACCAATTTAAATCATCGTTATATAGTACAACGATATAAATTAAGGTGACCAGACGTCCAGATTTTTCCGGGACAGTCCCAATTTTTGTCAGTTTTTTCAACCTTTGTCCAGGATTTGTTACTGTCCCGAATTTACTCCGATTTTGGCTGATTTTTTAGCTTTTGTCCCGGATTTGTTAAAATACATTAGGGACACAAACGTTCACCAATTTTGCCAATATGGTAGACGCCTCTTCGACTTAAAAATAGACATTATTCCGTTGTTGTGTAGAAAATGTTCAAAAAGTTGAACTGGCTGTTCATTTGGCGAAACAGCAACAGTAATATGCGCTCCAAGTTTGAAATCTTGTATACTGAAACTATATTTGCGATATGCGGATGACACAGTCTTAATAGCAGAGACAGAGAACGAACTACAAGAAATGATAGACATAAGAGTAAAAGAAAGCAACAAGAAAGGTCTCAGTCTGAATAGTAAGAAAAAAGAAGTAATGGTTATATCGAAGAAACAATCACCACCATCATGCAGCATAAAAATAAACGAGACAAATCTGAAACAAGTGCAACGTTTCAAATACTTGGGCACAATAATAACATCAGATGGGAGATGCACCACAGAAATAAAAAGCAGAATAGCTCAGGCCAAACTGACATTTCAGAAAATAAAAAATATCTTATGCAACAAATCTATGTCAATAAAAATGAGAAAGAGAGTTCATCGGTGCTATACAAAACCAATTCTGACCTATGGAAGCGAATCATGGACAGTAGACAAACAAATGAAAAGATGATTAGAGGCCACAGAGATGGGATTTCTCAGAAGAATGTTGAAAGTTCACTGGACAGCTAAAAAGACCAACGAGGAAGTTCTCAAAGAGGCCAACACAAAAAGGGAGCTCTTAAAAAGCATCAGAAAGAAGCAATCAACATTTTTCGGGCACATCATGAGAAGAGGAAAGTTGGAATACTTGGTTACAACTGGCAAAATAAAAGGAAAGAGAGATCGCGGGCGACAAAGAAAGAAAATACTGGATAGCTTGGTGTCATGGCATGGAAAATAGTCAACAACAGAACTGATACGATGCACTGTAGATAGAAGATTGTGGAGGGACATGATCACCTATGCCAACCGATATGGCACATGATGATGATGATGATGACGATGATGATACTGAAACTGAAACACTGATCAGGAAATGACATCAACTCTGCTTCACCTTTCATTTAAGTGAGTATCAATGTTTTTTTTTAATCACCTGATAACGTTTTGTAAGCCTATATTGTTAGGTGTTTTAATTAGTTGTAAAATATATGTATTATTCACTTGAAAAAGACGGAAGAAATGTCATTTTATTGATGGAAAATTTAAGTCAAATTAATCCGTCCCGGATTAGGGTTTCAAAAATATAGTCACCTTATATAAATATACTTCTTGCACAGACGCTCCTGAGAACGTTCTAACGTTCATCAGAACAGAACACAGTCAACTCCATAGTCACATGTATACAAAATTAAAGATCGGCACCTCAACTACTTGTACATGTGGACAGGCGACACGGACTGCTGAACACATACTTCAAGACTGCACTGAATATAGTAGACTGAGGAAAATCCATTGGCCCATAGATACAACACTACAGACAAAACTATTTGGGCCACTGCAAGAATTACAAAAGACAGTAACATTTATACAGGAAACAACATTGCAGATATAGACAATACTTCGGGCGAACGAAAGATAGATAGATCTAAACGTTGGCGTTAGATTCTCAGTCAGAGACTATATATATGATAATAATTATCAACCTCTTTGACTTTATCAAATATTTGCATCATGATAGGACACAAATAACAGATGCGACAGCACAGAACTGGAGTCATCTGTCGCTGGTAACGGCAGGACTTGCTGAGGTGGGGATCTGAGCACTTATGGACATGTTTCTTAGCGCAATGTTGATAACCCACAAATAACTCCATAACGGGTGCGAAAGTCCACCTAGTGAGCTTAAATTGTGACTGTCAGATCTACAGCTTGGATTAGACAACCAAATTACGAAACATATACTACATTCAATCAGCTATTTATGCCCTGTATTGACCACCACTGGAGATCACATCTGTTACATAACTTGAGCGAGCTTTCAAGCCCGCGCAAAGTTAGCGAATCAATTCAGAGGAAGAGGTATGTTTACAGCACTCGGAAAAAAATGACAAATAATCAACAACAGAAAACAAACAAAGAACAACATATTGACCTAAGCAGGATCGAACCCGTACTCAGTGGCAGAACTCTTGGCAGTTAAGTCGAAAAGAATAGGCCCAAACAAAATGGCCGGTGTCCGGGTAAAACAACAAAAAAAAAGCACTGTTCAGCTAATGTACAAATACATGTCGGAGACAGATGATCGGGTCGAAAGACGCAATAATCGCTGCTATGTCGTAAACTAGCGACACAACAAATTCACGCCCACAACGGATAAACGCTAAAAAAAGTTCATTTGAGACAGAAATAGCGCTGAAAAAGACATCATTACAACCAAAACTATAGGCAACTAGAGAACAGCTCCAGACAGCTACTCAATTTACCACAAGCGTTTGTCTAATAATTGAACTAACAACTCACACCCGAACACATCGTGGTGACTGCACTGGACACGCGACCTTTATTCTCTGGTCCTATAAGCAGCCCCCGACCCGACCCTCACCCTCCCGCTCCGCCTCGCCCCGTCCCGCAAAAAGGCACCAGTAGTGGGAAAATGCCATTAAGAACCTATCTTTCTTTTTTCTTTCCCTTTTTTTTTTTAGCCTAACGGCGTAAACACAAAATTATGAAGAGAAAAAACAATTAGAATGAAATCATGAACCGGTCATATCGGGAGATTTTGTTATTGCCCAACAAAGAGAGTAAGTCACGTCGGTCATTGCCGCGTTCTCAGTGTGTGGTTTAGGGTAAGCACAAAGAGATTCCCTTGTCTCTCAGTCCCGAGAAATGTAACTTGTTCTTGACTATATTATGAAAGCCAATTCTGACCTATGGAAGCAAATCATGGACAGTAAACAAGCGAGTGAAAAGATGATTAAAGACCACAGATATGGGATTTCTCAGAAGAATGTTCAAAGCTCCAAGGGCAGCTAAAAAGACCAATGAGGGCATTCTCAAAGAGGCAAACACAAAAAGGGAATTCATAAAAAAACATCAGAAATAAATAATCAACATTTTTCAGGCACTTCATGAGAAGAGGAAAGTTGGAATACTTGTTTAAAACTGGCAAAATACAGGGAAAGAGAGATCGCGGTCGACAAAAAGAGAAGACACCAGGTAGCTTGGTGTCATGGCATGGAAAACAGTCAACAACATAATTGATACGATGCTTTGTGGATAGAAGTGGAAGGACGTGATCGCCTACGCCAGCCGGTATGGCACACGATGATGATGATAATAGGGAGATTATCTTATTTGGGTGCCACGATCTGTTCAGTCTCAGAATATGAACTTTGGGCTATGTTTTAGGCAGCGTTTTTCATTAAAAAATTATATTTAAAACTACATAAAAAAACATGGACATTATACAAGAAAACAGAACAGAAAATTGAAGCCTTTGAAATGTGGATTTATTGAAGAATAGGTAGAATTGGATGGAAAGAAAAGAAAACAAACGAAGAAGTTTTAAAACAACTAAAAATGAAAAAAAGAACTACTAAACACAGTTAGAGCAAGACAAATGAAATTTTTTGGCCATGTTAAAAGACACAACAGTCTAATAAAACTAATATTAGAAGGGAAAATACAAGGTAAAAGAGGCAGAGGCAGACCAAGACTAACATGGACGAGTAACATCAAAAGATGGACAGGTCAGCCTATGACAATCTGCACCATCAAAGCAAGAGACAGAGTGGAATGGCGCTCCATGGTAGCCAACAATCGATGCGGAGAGGGCACTCAATGATGATGATGACATAAAAAAATAATGTGGTCTTATTGACTACGCACGATTTTCTTGTGCTTTCAGACAGTCAAGGGTCAATAAATAAAAGTGTGAATAGGAAAGCAAAAGGGAACCGGGAAAAAGAAAGAGAGAAACGAACGGAAGAGACAGGGAATATAAAAGTAAGAGAAATATTTTTAAAATGATGAGGAAGGAAATGAAGAGAAGGGTTATAAGAGAGAGGAATAACAAGCAAAATATAAATTAGAATTCTATTCAGAAGAAACGCAAGAGAAAGTAAAGAATATTAGAAAAAATTGGAAGGATAAAGGATTTAAAATTACAAGATGTTTTATAATATAATAACGATTCACGTAATATAAGATTACTTATATACCAGACGAGAAATGAAATAGAAACAGGGTTTTACAAAATAAATACAATTATCAGGAATAAGGAAATAATAAGATAATGGGAAGCGAATTGGGACGCTGGAAACGAGTAAAAGAGCCAAATATGGATAAGAAGATGAAAGAATGAGGTAATGGAAATGAACAGATACTGCAGAAGAAGAGAGATGGACAAAGAGAGAAAAAGAGAACAGATTAGAAAAATCCACAAGGCAGGAAATATCTTACATTAAAATAGATGCAATTTGCACATTGATTACACGCCTAATTGTTTAACATACCTGATTTCCCCGATATTTCTTGGTTAGACATGTAAGGACACGGACGTCATGCCAAACTAGATAATTGCTGTCTAAAACTATATCCGATCAATGCAGCCACAACTTCCGATTATCTAATAAATCACTATATTCACACGTATATATATATATATATATATATATATATATATATATATATAGTACACACATATACACACACGCGCACATCTTTTCTTTCATAATTTAATTTATAAATTCCAATAACACACTCCTTCCACTCCTTAAAAAAATAAATTAAAAACCCTTCAAATTTGTGTCTAAACAACCGCGGTATTTATATTCGTCTGTATATCAGTTCATCTCTATGGCTGTCTGTGTTGTATGTCTGTCCCTTCGTACTTGCTCAACAACCAGCGTCCCTAATAAATACATACACACACTCACATATATAAACATGGGCAAGATTTAGACTTTGTGAGGCTCTAAGCTACATGGAACTGAGAGGCTCTAAGCTACATGGAACTGTGAGGCTCTAAGCTACATGGAACTGTGAGGCTCTAAACTACATGAAATTGTGAGGCCCTAAGCTACATGAAACTGTGAGGCCTGAAGCTACATGAAACTGTGAGGCCTGAAGCTACATGGAACTGTGAGGCCCTAAGCTACATGAAACTGTAAGGCCCTAAGCTACATGAAACTGTGAGGCCCTAAGCTACATGAAACTGTAAGGCCCTAAGCTACATGAAACTGTAAGGCCCTAAGCTACATGAAACTGTGAGGCCCTAAGCTACATGAAACTGTAAGGCCCTAAGCTACATGAAACTGTGAGGCCCTAAGCTACATGAAACTGTGAGGCACTAAGCTACATGAAACTGTGAGGCCCTAAGCTACATGAAACTGTGAGGCACTAAGCTACATGAAACTGTGAGGCCCTAAGCTACATGAAACTGTAAGGCCCTAAGCTACATGAAACTGTGAGGCCCTAAGCTACATGAAACTGCGAGGCCCTAAGCTACATGAAACTGTGAGGCCCTAAGCTACATGAAACTGTGAGGCCCTAAGCTACATGAAACTGTGAGGCCATAAGCTACATGAAACTGTGAGGCCATAAGCTACGTGAAACTGTGAGGCCATAAGCTACATGAAACTGTGAGGCACCCTGTTAAAAAATGAACACCAGAAGGTCTTATCATAAACTTAAGCTGTTACTTATTTAGCCTATGGAGAAAATGGTGTTAGTAACCGTATTTTTCTATGACCACGACACATTTTTGGGTGATGTGGTCGGTATCACGCCAGGTCGCCTTTAATTCCCAGAAAAAAATTTCTGGTACCTATTTTTAGAGGCTGGCTGAACCCCGGAGCCTTGTTAGTTAAAAAACAAAACTGCAACTACAGGGGATCGAACCCGGACCCTTTGTTGCAAGCTTCGTGTGTTTCGTTATCTTGTTGATCTATCTTCTGTACTTTTATCTTGCTACTTTCATATATATATATATATATATATATATATATATATATATATATATATATATATATATATATATATAGAGAGAGAGAGAGAGAGAGAGAGAGAGAGACATAACTCATCATAGTTTTCGAACAAATATAATATAGTCTTTATTGTTGACATCCATTTCAAAACTTTAACAACTGGTTCCGTACAATGAATAAACTATACTGTCCTCTTATAATCTAAATGTTCTTTTATTGTTACTGTGTCGAGCCTATCGGCGATGTATATTCACAAGTAACGCTCGTGATCGTATACAAGTTAACTCTAAATCTTATAGACCTTGAGGTCTTACTTCTAAGCCTAAACCACACAAATCTCTGTGCGAACTCTATTAGTCAAATTCCTGATTTCCCTACTCTTAACTTCGGCAGGTTCACTACTCTCTCCTGTTCATCTGACTGGTTTCCAACCGCGAGCTGCCTGGGCGGAGGAGAAGCAAAAAGACGGCCGTTTTAATCTGCCAGACTCTTAATTCTATCTTCTGCCTTGAGGCAGGTTTCTAATCTCCTTTGCTCTCGTCTACTATTTCTGTCTACTCTCTGGCTTCGTGGGCGAAAAAGGTTTAAGTTCCTCTAAGTGCTGCGTCTAGAGTTTAAGTTCTCTTTGTCTAAGTCTAAGTTCTGGTCTGTGTGTCCGTCTAAGTCTTCTCCTGGTCTTTTTGTGTCAATCTTAGCCACTCCCACCTGGCTAAGGATCATGGGAAGCCAACCACATATACTCTCCTTATCATACTTCTGCGTCCAATCACTATTTCATTAACTCCGCCTTCTAATTATGTCCATAGTCTCATTGCTTTAGGAGTCTTGTCGATACCTGCCAATCTTCCTAAACTTCGTTCCCTCACAACTAAAGCTTACGTTGGTCTTCGACCACGAGCGGTGATTCTTTGATCTCCAAGTCAGAGAGAACTCAAAGCGTTTCCCACCGCTGAACATAAAGATATCCTGGCGTCGGTGAGCCTCTTGATTACGTCTCTTGACGGCTTAACTCAGAATGTTTCAGGGCTGGACTAGCTATCTCATATCAACAGGTGTCGGAGTCCATCGGCCGCTTCGTTGCGTTATGTAAATTTGTCTGCAAGTGTAAACATCTGTCTGGATTTCCACGTTCAGGTTGAACACTTGTACGTACTTTCCTGCAGTCTTATAGTTGGCTACGCCACAGCGTCTGGGTTCCGTAGACTAACGTCTCCTTGCTAATCCATAAGTCTCCATTTTCATTCTACGCCGCCTAAAACTATTGTACCTCTTATCATCGTCGTATCATTCTATTTTTCCTCTGTCCATCGTCATTTTCTTCTACTCTTCCCATTATCCTTCATGGCTGAGTCACACTGTAACACCTTCAGGTCAGGAAGCGAGCACACTAACGACTCAGTCACCGAGGCTCCATATTCACCATACGAATAGCAAGGCATGAAGGGAACCTTTACTTTATTTAACCTAAGCCTAAGACCGGCCTTGTATACATACTGCAACTTCTTCTTTCTGTCCTCATTTACCTTTCAACATCGATGAGAGCTATAATTTATGGTTAGTTTTTGTTTTTCTGTTGCCCTCTCCTGCTGTCATATTCCTTAGTATTTCTAATATTCCGTCAATCCATCTTTTTCGTGATCGGTCCTTGGGTCTGGTGTTCTGGCAACGTTTATTTAAGGCTCGTTGTGCTATGTTTTGACCTTTCTGCCTTATCACGTGGCCAAACGTTGCTTTTTCATGTACTGTATGGGTGAAGTATTTCAAGCTTTTTTTCTCAGTTCTTCATTTCTGATCTTATCTCTCAGGCAGTTTCCTGTCATTTGTCTAACACATTTCATCTCGTAAGTGGTTATTTTTCTAATTGTTCTTGTCTAAGTTCTGGCACTGGCAGCACAGCGTTGGGATGAAGATTGTATTGAAAAGTGACCGTTTCGCCTCTAGTGTTATTTCCTTGTTGGACAATAGTGGAGATAGCTGTCCAATGATTTGACAAGCTTTGTTGTGTCTTTGTTTATCTGCTGTTTGTGGATTGTCATTTGGCACTAGATTTCCTAGATATTTAAATTGTATCCACTTGTTTTAGTTTCTGCCGCCTATCGTCTTATTGATGATCTGTTTTCTGTTGTGATATGCATGACTTCTATTTTGTTGGTGTTGATTTTCATGTTGTATTTTGTGCCTGTGCTGTTACGTCTATTTAAATACTCTTGTAGGTCTTCTATTTTTCCGTGTATTAGTTCCTGTTCGTCTGCAAATATAGAAGCTCGTTGATCTCCCTTGCCTCCGATGGGATGGCACTTAGATATGTAGTTCATGTACGTAGGGAGGTCAAAAAGTAATGCACACCAATTTTTTTCTCGGAAACTATTCGGGCAAAATGTGTGAAATTTTCACAGATTGTAGCCGAACATCCCCTTTACACTACCTATTTTTCAACATAATCTCCGTCCAAGCGTATTGCCTTACGCCAACGCGAAACTAGGTCATGAATGCCTCGTTTGTACTAAGTTTTGTCCTGCTCGCGTAGCCATTTTTTAACTGCACGGATCACATCCTCATCATTGTCAAAGTGTGTCCCACGCAGGAATTTTTTGAGTGGTCCAAACAGATGGAAATCTGAGGGAGCCAGATCAGGGCTGTAAGGAGGATGGGGCAGTACAGTCCAACCAAATTTGTTGATTGCTTCCCGTGTTACCAGACTTGTGTGAGGGCGTGCATTGTCATGTTGAAGCAACAAATCTGCAGATGGCTTATTAGGCCGAACTCTGTGGAACCGATTTTTAAGTTTTGTCAGTGTATTGATGTAAGCTGTCGAGTTGATTGTCTCACCTCTTGTCATTACATCAACAAGAATCACACCATCAATGTCCCAGAAGACAGTGATCATCACCTTTTCGGCTGATGGAGATGTTTTGAATTTTTTTCTTTTTGGTGACTGCGGATGATGCCATTCCATTGACTGCATTTTTGTTTCAGGCTCATAATAATGTGCCCACGTTTCGTCACCGGTAACAATTTTTGACAAAAACATTTCTCCTTCAACACCGAAACGCTCCAACAATTCAGAACAGAATGTTTTCCTTTGAACTCTGTGATCATTTGTTAGGCACCGAGGAACCCATCGAGCGCAAATCTTTGAATATCCGAGAGTTTTAAAAATTGCGATTGCACTTCCCTTGCTGACTGTAAGCTGCAATGCCAATTGCTGACTAGTGATACGCATATCCTTACGAATAATGGCATCAGCCCGGTTTAACATGTCTGTGCTGGTAGCCGAGGCAACACGTCCAGAACGCGGTAAATCATGCAGCTCCACTCGTACACTTTCTGCAGCTTTAATTCTCTGAACCCAGCGACTAACTGTGCTCCTATCGACTGCAGAACATTTGTACACTGCACACAGTCGTTTATGAATGTTTGCCACAGTTTCTTTTTCCGCAACCAGAAATTCTATGACAATTCGCTGTTTGTAACGGACATTGTTGACAAGCTCCATTTTAACGGTTCATAGATTGCGTAATATTTATCAGAATGCTGTGCAATTTGGTGCACATAATTGGAACATGTCATATTCCAAGTGTGCAAAATTTCATATTCCTATCTTTATTATTAGCCGAGAAAAAAATTGGTGTGCATTACTTTTGACCTCCCGTATTATATAATAAACGTCAGGGGGAGATAGTAAACAATAGGGGGGATAGTAAACAATAGAGGAAATAGTAAACAATAGAGGAGATAGTAAACAATAGAGGAGATAGTATAGTAAACAATAGGAGAGATAGTAAACAATAGAGCAGATAGTATAGTAAACAATAGAGGAGATAGTAAACAGTAGGGGGATAGTATAGTAAACAATAGGGGAGATAGTAAACAATAGGGGAGATAGTAAACAATAGGGGAGATAGTAAACAATATAGGAAATAGTAAACAATAGAGGAGATAGTAAGCAATAGAGGAGATAGTATAGTAAACAATAGAGGAGATAGTAAAGAATATGGCAAATAGTAAACAGTAGGGAGATATTAAACAATAGGGGAAATTGTAAATAATAGAGGAGATAGTATAGTAAACAATAGGGGAGATAGTAAACAGTAGGGAAGATAGTATAATAAACAATAGGGGAGATAGTAAACAGTAGGGGAGATAGTAAACAATAGGGGGGATCGTATAGTAAACAATAGAGGAGATAGTAAACAGTAGGGGAGATAGTAAACAATAGGGGAGATAGTAAACAGTAGAGGGAAAGTACACTTCCCCCTCCCCCGCCCGTCTTACTCCTGATCTAATTTCAGAGTGATCTGTGTACTTGCTACAGTCCAGACTGTACATCTGCTGTTGATGGAGACCTACATGTCAGACAGCTTATCATGTCTGTCTCTGTTTATGTCTACCTGAAGAGTTATAGCCTTTCTTACGTGTGTGCAAGTATACAAGTGTACCTCGACTGTGTTCGTCCGCACTGATGTTTATTTAAGAAGAGACTGTATCAGATTTCCCCCGGAGATGCGTGAAACCTAGCGTCTGGGACACACACTGGGCAAACAACGATCGATAGGAATTAGAATTTGAACAAAGCTCGAGAATAAACATTTCCCAGTATTATGTTTGCTATTATCAACTGACAACAAAGAAGCAAGAAATGATGTAACATTTGTGGAATCCCTCTTTGGCTTGATTAACCTTTGAGTAAAATACGTGCGTGCTTTATAAGGTCTCAAAGAAGAGGGGAAGTTACAACAAAATATGTACATTACTGGACGACGCAAAACTGCAAATTTTGTAGCTGAATCAGATTTCGCAACGATTGCCACAGTAAATAATAAAACAATATATACATAGTCTAAAAACGTAACAACAAAAATGATAAAATAACAACAACAACACATTGAGATTATTCTTTCATTCTGTTATCCGTCCCTGAAGCGTTGCGGGAGAAAGGAGGCGTGTATAGATGTCCGAAAAAGAATGTACCCTTTTCTTTAATTTTCTTCCCAAATGACCAGCGTGTGCTGGAGTAAGTCCTTGTAAGAAGGTCCGATTGTAACTGAGGCATCATAATCATCATCAAGTACCATGCCTGCTGGCGTAGGTGATCATGTCCCTCCACAACTTTCGATCTCGACAGTTATTTATCAATTCTGTTGTTGACCTTCTGCCAAGCCATTCTCTTATTATCATCACAATTAAAGTTAAAGCGTTATAATTAAAAAGCGTTATAATTAAAGTTAAAGCGTTATAATTAAAGTTAAAGCGTTATAATTAAAGTTAAAGCGTTATAATTAAAGTTAAAGCGTTATAATTAAAGTTAAAGCATTATAATTAACGTTAAAATACCTGCCGTACACGTACACCCATAGTTGGATGGAACGGAGAGATCCGATCAATGAAACCTTTGGTGCCGCTACAAGAGACATGTAGAGTCAAGTATGAGAGGAAACGGACTATCGACTAAGTATCTTCCGTGTCACGAAGGGCGCCCATATGGGATCTTCGTAAGATCATCATCATCATGTGTCATACCGGTTGGCGTAGGTGATCATGTCCCTCCACAATCTTCTATCTACAGTGCATTCTGTTGTTGACTGTTTTCCATGCCATGACACCAAGCTATCCAGTATTTTCTCTCTTTGTCGTCCGCGATCTCTCTTTCATTTTATTTTGCCAGTTGTAACCGAGTATTCCAACTTTCCTCTTCTCATGATGAGCCCAAAAAATGTTGATTGCTTTATTTTTGATTTTGCATACAGTTGCTTGATGACGATCAGGTGTCACCTGTAGCACATGATACTCCCTACCGGACGAGGTGGATGTGAAGTAACCATTAACGTCGTTAGCTGTAAATATAAGGTTGTGATTGTTCATGATTATTTCAGGCAATTTAAGAAGGTAGTTTGCCATTCCTTTCCTTCTTGGCAGTGACTGTACTAGTCGGAGATCGCAGCCATTGTCTCTATACATGAGATCCTCTGCCTGCCATCGCGGCGTGGGGACCATAACCGGCACTATTTCTCGGCTGCTCCCACAACACCATCCACCACCTGCTCCAATGGCTTCACATAACCCTGATAGGGGGGCTGAACGGGAGCTCCACCTTGCTCAGGGGTGTCCCGAAGACTAGCGGAGGAAAGGAGACGTCTTACTCCTCCTTTGGAAGGGCAGAACTCTACCCCGCTAACCGGTTCGTAAGATAGAAGGATAAAAAATGTTGAAATAGTGCAAAACCTTTGGTTAAAAAGGATTCTCATATAACATCAGGAGGACTGAGAATAATTTATTTAAAAAGGTAAATTCATTTTCGGACATACTGTATAATGTGATCTAATGCCTGTAGATGTTGTACTGTTTGTTATTTGATTCACTTCCCTTTTAGATGTAGCATCGTTTCTGGACCTATCTGAATTCTGTTAGAATATTTTTTTTTTCCGTTCGCCAGCTTTGACCTCTGACGAAGTCCCTGTAGACTAGGAATATAAATGCTTTTGTTATTGCTTATGTCTTTTATTCCTACAATATTGAGGTTATTGATGTGCACTTATCTTGGCAACACAGCAAAATATAAATAAATATTCATGTGTTCAAATATTATTACAAATTCTACTATAACAACATGCAGCGAAACAAGCGATATGCCTCATCTGATTTCTCCTAAACTAGATCTAGTTTGTTATTAGGGAGATCTTCACTGCACACCGGACAAACCCATAGGTGCTCCGATATCCACCCCCCCTCCCCTCCTTTTCGAAAATCTAAAAAAAAAACAACTCCAAAGAGAATCCTGGCCCACGTGCACGAACTCCGTAGCACGGCCTGGGATCCACGGCGTGGGCAGATTTCTGCTGACAATTTCGCCCGGGAAGTGGCCAAATTATGGCCTGCTCTTTTCGATTTTAACTGCCAGGGTTAACTAACGTAGGGGAGTACATACGGGATCTCCTGTTTATTTACCGTTATCCGAGAAGGATAAATATCAGATCCCACTACCCGAGAGATAGGAGAAGTGTAACGTCATCAAGAAATCACAGATTAATTTTGCCTTTTTGAAAAATCACTACCGCTTCCAGGCTTTGAACTCTGGTCGTTCTTGACAAGAAGCCGACGTCGCACCTCTAGGCTACCCAGTCCCCACACTATCTAGTATCCAGTCCCCACACTATCTAGTATCCAGTCCCCACACTATCTAGTATCCAGTCCCCACACTATCTAGTATCCAGTCCCCACACTATCTAGTATCCAGTCCCCACACTATCTAGTATACTTCATATAGTGTATGTAGTATATAAGCAGTGGCGGCGCGTAACATTAGTTTTAAGGACGTAGAACAAAACCGTTGCAACTATAATCAAGTAGGAGCAATAATAAAGAAAGAATAGACGACTAAGCGTAGAAGGAAATTTGTACAACGCCGACTATATAGAAAGCCCACGGGCTGAAAGAGGGAGCCGCGAGAGCTCAGTGGTTAGTGAACTGGATTACAAAGGACAAGAGGTAGGGTTCCATCCTGACCGACGGCTTCCGGGTTCACCCAGCCTTAAATGGGTACCAGTTTTTTTTCTGGGAAAGTAAAGCGGCACGGGTGTAATACCGACCACATTATCTCAAAAAAATCATGTGCTGAAGGTCTGTAAAATGTATGGTCACTAACACCGTAATTCCCTATACGCCATCTGGCGTGACGGGGGCTCTATACATTTTTTTTTTACTTTACATGCGGGCAGGGCTCACACAAAGCTTGTGACATTTGTAGAATTGCGAGCAGGGGCCGTTGTGAGTAAAATGTCTCCAGCCGTCTGTAGCTCGCATAGCTGAAAATGTCACAAGCTTTGGGTGTTTGCGGGAACACTCTCTCAGCCAGCGGGTTTATCTATTAGCTGGCGGTGGCTTGTCACCACAGAGATGAGAAGTCTGACAAACGCGCCTTGAGTGACCATAGGTCATAAGAGAAACAGCGGTAAAGAGCAAGGTGAAGGTCAAGGTAAATTACGAGACTTGAACCGGCGTCTTAACACGCGATTTTACACCCATATGTGCTCGGCCGCGGCCGCCTATCCAGAAATGTTCGGAAGTTTCTGTATAGTGTCTCCTCAAGCATCGAAACTCAGATGCGAGACGACATTCCTCACCTTCCCAGGGTAACACCCTAGTATTCTCATACCAATTTCTGCCAACGGCTGGGTTGACCGTGGGAGTATATTTTTTTTCCAACCACGAGTACAATTCCCACTGCTCCCAGCGGGAATCGAACACGGGTTGTCCGAACGTCGGTAGTCCAGTCGGGTGGTTTCCCCAACTAGGCTACCGAGGCCCACTAGAAACAGTGAATATTATCATAAACTACATACAAAAACAACAAATACAATGCTTGCCCATAAAGATATAATATGCGGCGGCATTTTCAGAATATAGACAGACATACAACATCAAAGAAACGCAACAGTAATATAAGACAACTAGAATCAGACTGAAGCCGACAAGGGACTAGAACTAGAAGTTTCTCTCTGACACCTGAATTAGTACAAGAGGATGTGAAGAAAGAAAGAACGAAAGAAAAGAGAGAAATAAAGAAATAACGAAAGAATGAAAGAAATAAAAAAAAATGAAGGAAAGAAAGTGGGAAAGAAAGTAAGAGAGAAAGAAAAAAGAAGGAATGAAAGAAATAGTGAAAGAAACAAACAAACAAAGAAAAAAAAAGAAAGAAAGAAAGTAGCATTTTTAATGTAAAAAAAGGTGTAGGTTTTAAAAATAAACTTTATCTTCCATCTGACTGTTTGTTTTGTTTCATTAAGAAAAGACATTTTTTTATTTTACCGATTTTTATTATTTATAATTTGACTTAGACAATTAGACTTATATCATCATCATCAAGTACCACGCCTGCTGGCGTAGGTGATCATGTCTCTCCACAAATTTCGATCTAGACAGTTATTTATCATTTCTGTTGTTGACCTTCTGCCAAGACATTCTCTTAAGCTGTCTGGTATCTTTTCTCTTTTCTTCCCTCTATCTCTTCGTCCTAGGTCTTCGTAAACTGATACCTATATGTTACATAGATTTGTATGTTTTATGTCAAGTAAAGGTTCCCTGCATGCTTTGCTAGGCGTATGGGGAATATGGTGTTCATCATCATCGAGTGCCATCTCCGCAACGAAGGTTGGCTACCATGGAGCGCCATTCTGCTCTGTCTTTTGCTTTGATGGTGCATGTTGTCATAGGCTGTTTTGTTCATCTTTTGATGCTACTTGTTCATGTTAGTCTTGGTCTGCCTCTGCCTCTTTTACCTTGTATTTTCCCCTCCAGGATTACTTTTAGTAGGCTGTTGTGTCTTTTACCATGGCCCAAAATCGCATTTGTCTTGTTTGAATTGTGTTTAGTAGTTTTCTTTTAATTTTTACTTGTTTTAAGACTTCTTCGTTTGTTTTCGTTTCCTTCCATCCAATTCTACCTATTCTTCTATATATCTACAATTCAAAGGCTTTAATTCTCTGTTCTGTTTTCTTGTCTAATGTCCTTGTTTCTGCATCATATTGGAATGTTGAGAATACATATCATTTTGCTATTCTTAGTTTTAGCTCTGGTGTTATTTGTTTTGATGTTAGTATGTTCTTCATGACATTAAAATTACTTTTTACCATTCCTATTCCTTTGTTTATTTCAGTTGTACATTTTCCATCACTGGTTATAGTCTGTCCAAGGTAGTTGTAGTTCTAGACTGTCTCCAGGTCTATTCCTTCAATTTTGATATCCACTTGTGGGTTTTGAGTATTTTCTTTGTTTATGATCATTGTTTTAGTCTTTTTGATATTCATATCTAATCCATATATTTTGCTTTTCATGTTTATTTCATTAAGTAATTGTTGCAGATCTTATGTAAAGTAAAGGTTCCCTGCACGCCTTGCTAGACGTATGGGGAATATGGTGTTAGTGAACCATATTTTTCAATGACCATGGCACATTTTTTGGTGATGTGGTCAGTATCACGCTAGACCGCCTTTACTTCCCAGAAAAATATCTGGTACCAATTTTTAGAGTCTGGGTGAACCCCGGAGTGTGGTGAGTCAGTCCGAAAAAAAATTCCGCCGCTGTTGAGGATCTGTCCCAGACCCTTCTGGTCAGGAAGCGAGCACACTAACCAGTCAGTCACCGAAATCTCTTGAATGTTTTAGTGGATGCAATATTAATTTTTAAGCACAAATAAAAAACAAAAAAACAGCTTCTTTTAATAACGTTGATTGTATAATGGAAGATATATGTGTATTTTATCTTCCTGGAAATACACACATGAGCAAATCAACTACAGTATCAATGACAAACAACTGTGACCACTATACCTTTTAGGCTTATTATTTGGGCATGAAAAAGAAAAGATCTATGTAACGTCTATAGGTGTGTGAGTAGTATAGTGTTACTGTTAGGTCCAGTGTGTTTCTCTTTACCACTGGCAGGTTTGTGAGTAATGTTGACAGCATTACGCCAATGCAACGTTCTGTGGTAGATATGGCTAGAGACAGACATTTCTTAGACGGACTGTGGTGAATGCAACGTTCTGTGGTAGATATGGCTAGTGACAGACATTTCTTAGACGGGCTGTGGTGAATGCAACGTTCTGTGGGAGATCTGGCTAGAGACAGACATTTCTTAGACGGACTGTGGTGAATGCAACTTTCTGTGGGAGATCTGGCTAGAGACATACATTTCTTAGACGGACTGTGGTGAATGCAACATTCTGTGGTAGATCTGGTTAGAGACAGAGATTCCTTCTGACGGACTGTGGTAAATGCAGCGTTCTGTGGGAGATCTGGTTAGAGACATACATTTCTTAGACGGACTGTGGTGAATGCAACGTTCTGTTGGAGATCTGGCTAGAGACAGACATTTCTTAGACGGACTGTGGTGAATGCAACGTTCTGTGGGAGATCTGGCTAGAGACAGACATTTGTTAGACGGACTGTGGTGAATGCAACGTTCTGTGGGAAATCTGGCTAGAGACAGACATTTCTTAGACGGACTGTGGTGAATGCAACTTTCTGTGGGAGATCTGGCTAGAGACAGACATTTCTTAGACGAACTGTGGTGAATGCAACATTCTGTGGTAGATCTGGTTAGAGACAGAGATTCCTTCTGACGGACTGTGGTAAATGCAGCGTTCTGTGGGAGATCTGGTTAGAGACATACATTTCTTAGACGGACTGCGGTGAATGCAACGTTCTGTTGGAGATCTGGCTAGAGACAGACATTTCTTAGACGGACTGTGGTGAATGCAACGTTCTGTGGGAGATCTGGCTAGAGACAGACATTTGTTAGACGGACTGTGGTGAATGCAACGTTCTGTGGGAAATCTGGCTAGAGACAAAGATTCATTCAGACGGACTGTGGTGAATGCAACGTTCTGTGGGAGATCTGGCTAGAGACAGACATTTCTTAGACGGACTGTGGTGAATGCAACGTTCTGTGGGAGATCTGGCTAGAGACAAAGATTCATTCAGACGGACTGTGGTGAATGCAACGTTCTGTGGGAGATCTGGCTAGAGACAAAGATTCCTTCAGACGGACTGTGGTGAATGCAACGTTCTGCAAAGGAAATGCGACCTGATGACGCCTCCTGGAGATCAGTCTGGCAACTTCTTTCTTGAATCAGCATATTAGCCACTTGCCCATCCCATATTATGTATGATGTGCATAAGCATGACACGCAAACTGATCTTGTTGGACAATGGATCTGTGTTTGCTACCGCATTGTGCAGTTCCTCCTTCTGCAGCATTCGCAGTACTCATGCAAGAAAGCAGTTCATCGTTTAAGTATAACTTTAGGGGGAAATACAATTCAATAAAAACAAAAGCTTTTTTTGGGCTATGTTGAAGAAAGTCCCTACAGCCTACTATAAGTAATCTTAGAAGGGAAATTACAAGGTAAAAGAGGCAGGGACAGACCAAGACTAACATGGACGAGTAAAATCAAAAGATGGACAAGTTACCCTATGACAACCTGCACCATCAAAGCAAGAGACAGAGAGAATGACGCTCAATGGTAGCCAACCTTTGTTGCGGAGAAGGCACTCGATGATGATGTTGGTTAGGGGAGGTAAACTATGCCAACGTAAATCGAGAGCGGATAATTCAATAGTAAACATATTTTTTAAGTTACTTCCCTTCTATCTATCTATCTATTGACCTTTCGAGCCGTAACCGGCCCATAGGGCGTAGACCAAGATACACCTTCTCCTATATGAATTTTTGTTCTAGCAGTTTTCTTTTAAAGATATTTTATCAAATCTCGCCATCTGTCTCTGTTCTGTGCAAGCAGTTCTATCTCATTGAGGGAGCCGATTCCTGCTGCTCTTGCCTCTCTCATCAATGTTCTTCTCAGTGTCTCCCTGGGTCTTCCTCTTTTCTTTTACCTGTTGTTTCCCATATGAGGGCTTGCTTTGCTATTCGATTATTATCTCTTCTCATCACATGTCCAACGTATGACCATCGTCTTTTCTTTATTACTGAAGATATTAGTGGTTGATTGGCGATTTCTCTAATTTCCTCGTTTGTTTTGAATTCGTTCCATTCTATACCAAGTATTTTCCTTAGACATTTATTTTCGAATGCGTTCAACTTTGTTTCTATATCTCTTGTTGTTTTCCAGCTTTCACACGCATACGTAAGGGTTGATAGTACATTTGATTTGAATAGCCTAAGTTTTGTGTTTGTGCTAATGAGTTTTGATTTCCACAACTTTTCAAGGCTTCTGAAAGACATTGCTGCTTTAGCCAGTCTGATTCTAATTTCTTTGCTCGTATCCCCTTCTCGATCAATGTGACTTCCAAGATAGATAAAGTGATCGATCTCTTCTACTGGTTTGTTTTCCATGTATATTTTGTCACTTGTTGGAATTAAACTTTTCATGACTTTAGTCTTTTCATGATTGACCTCAAGCCCAATTTTGCTGGCTATTGATGATAGTTCATTTGTGTTTTTCTGCATCGTTTTTATCTGACTGCTGATGAGAACTATGTCATCAGCAAAGTCGAGGTCCTCCAAATGGTCTCCTTGTATCCATTCGATGCCTTTATTACCAGTGCAGCATTTCTTCATTATGAAGTCCATAACAATTCCAAATAACAAGGGCGATAAAATACATCCTTGTTTAACCCCAGTTTCTATTGGGAAACATTCGCTCAGTCCTTCCTCTGTTCGAACTGCACATGTGTAACCATCATACATGTCTTTGATAATATTTATGATTTTTGATGGTAAGCCATATTGCTTCAGAATTTTCCACAAAGAATCTCTATGAATACTATCAAATGCTTTTTGAAAGTCGATGAAGTTAAGTACAAAAGGTTTTTGCTTTTCAATGTGTTCCTCCAATATAAGTCGTAGAGTGAAAATGTGGTCAAGACAGCTTCTCCCTTTTCTAAACCCAGCCTGTTCTTCACGCATCACTGTATCTATTGAATCCTTTATTCTATTTAGGATGATTTTACAGAATAACTTTGAGGCAACTGACAAAAGTGTCACGCCTCTCCAGTTGTTACAATCTCTAAGATTGCCCTTTTTTGGGATCTTAACAATGATTCCTTTTTTCCATTTATGAGGCGTCTTCTCTGTTTTCCAAATGATGTTGAACATTTTTTGGAGATGTATTAAATTATGGCTATCAATTGCCTTGAGGATCTCAGCTGTTAACTTATCCTCTCCAGCAGCCTTGTTATTGGTCATTAGCTTTAAGGTGGTTTCTATTTCACTCAAGGTGAAGTCATCTAAATTTACATCTAATTCTGCTGCTGGTGTTTCAGCTTCAAAATCTATTAAACTGTGAGGTAGTGGACGGTTAAGAATTTCTTTGAAGTGTTCCGCCCAACGAGCTTTTATGTCTGCGCTTGTTGTTAGCATTAATCCAGATTTGTCTAGAATTGGTGTTCCACTGGATGTATAGGTGTTTGTCAGCATCTTTTGTACAGTATAAAGAGTTCTGCTGTCTCCTGTAATTGCAGCTGTCTCTGCTTTCTCTGCCAAGTTGTCTATATAAGCTCTTGTATCTCTTCTTGCCGAACTTTTCACTTTGTTGTCTAATTCTTTGTATGTTGCTTTTGCCAGAACCTTTCCAAGATCTGTCTTTACATTAGTCATGGCTCTCTTTGCTTCTCTTCTTTCTTTGATGTATTTCCATGTGGTGTCTGAGATCCAAGCTCGTTTTTCCATTTTCTTCAGTCCAGCACTTGCTTCTGCTGCTGTCATTAGTATTTTGCTCTGTGAGTCCCACATTTCATTGATATCTAAGTCTATTTCACCAAGTGCTGAATAACAATTACTTAGCTCTATGTTAAACTTTTCCTTTATGGCTTCATCTTTCAGTTTATGACTATCAATTTTATGTGTAATTGACCTCTTCTGTTGGTTTCTAAATTTTAATCTTATTTTCCCAATGCACAGGTTGTGGTCACTATTAACATCAGCACCTCTGTATGCTCTTACATCTATTAATGATGATCTGAATTGTTGTTTAATACATAGGTGGTCAATTTGATTTGATGTTCTATCATCAGGAGATATCCATGTTGTTTTGTGGATATTTTTGTGTGGAAATAATGTCCCACCTATAACTAAATTTTCTATTAAACATAATTCTATTAATCTTTCTCCATTCTGACTTGTTGTATTACAGCCTTCTCTCCCCATCACATGTTCCACTCCTGCGTTATCTTGTCCTACTTTGGCGTTGAAGTCTCCCATTACAATTAAAAGATCGTGTTTTGGTATTTTGTTTATAAGTTGTTGCAGTTGGTTATAAAAATCATCCTTAACTTCATCATCAGCTTCGTTAGTAGGCGCATAACATTGAATAATTGAAAGTCTTCCATGTTTTGTTTTGTATCGTGTTCGTATCAGACGGCTATTTACCGGTTCCCATTCTAATAAACTTCTTGCAGCTTTGTCTGTCATCATTATGCCTACTCCTTCACGGTGTTTTCCATCTTCCCTTCCAGAAAAAACTACTATTTTATTATCAATAGATCTCCTACCTGTTCCAGGCCAGCGCATTTCGCTTAATCCTAAAATATCTAGATCGTATCTGTCCATCTCGCTCGCGACCTGTGCATGTTTCGTCGGAGCGGCCATTGTTCGCACATTCCAGAATCCTATTTTTGTTGTTGTTTTAGGGCCGAAAAAACTATCACTACTATCTACTGCTAATTTACACATTCTGTATCAGGTCTACGTTTCATTAACAACATCGTTTTTACGATAGCGGCTTGTTAAACCTCTGATCAACGGTTCTATACCAAGCCGGAGAAAAATAATTCCTCCATTTTGGAAACAACCGGAAACGATTAAATAAAATCTTCCCTTGCAATAACAAAAACCTCATAATCAACTTTATCGACAACCTGTAATAATTTGAGCGGTTATGGGGCACACATATCACTTAATACCGCCCTGCCATTAGCACATAGCTGTTTCTACTGTTACCTTTTATTATTTCTGCCATTTCTTACATTTAGTGCGGTTATTCACTCCATTTGTCTATTTCATTGATTTTGTTTTGTCACCCTTCCTTTCTATTTCTTCAATTACTGACTTTAATTGTATTAAACACTTGTTTAAATTCATTTCTTTAAATGTATGTCTTCCGTAATTATTGAAATTCCTTCGTCTCTTCTGCCCATAATGTTTATAGACAAGCTCGTTTGACTGTATCTTTCCTTCCTGTTTATTTCAGAATTTTGGTCACTTAAAAACAAATGGCATCATCTATATTTAATTTCGCCCCTCTGTTCATTTACCATTATCACACCACTACTATATTTCGACTCCCCAATCATTTATTTGTATCAAACATCTATTTACTTTAGTATTTCTGTCCACTCATTTTTGTAAATTTCTTTTTATATTGTGTCTCTCCTTCTATTAACTTTTTTTTATCCCTTTATTTAATATCACATTTCTGTTCATGTATTCTTCTCAAACATCTATCCAATTTCATCTTTCCATTAATTTATTTTGCCACTTCTATATTTTATTTCGCTCCTCCGTCCATTTATTTTGTCAAAACCTATTTATTCTTGACTCTGTCTATTTAATGTTGTCAATGCGTTATTCACGGTTGTCACCCACTTCGTATGTTTTTATCATTCCCCTTTTATTTTTACCTTCTGATTCAAAGAATATTGCTTCTCCTCACTTCGAATTTCTTTCTCCGTTCATTCATTCTACCACTTCTTCCATTTAATGTACCACTCCTTCCGTTTACTTTTGATCCAGATTTTTAAATTCCTGTCACAAACCAAAATCGAATATCCAGTCTCTTAGAACAGACGATAGAAATTAGTTGTTTCTTGGGCGAGTTTAGACCTAAGACCGCGCGTGTGCTGTAACTGGTCAATGATTCAGTGAAGATAGCGCGCGCACGCGCGTGTGTTCATCATCATTAAGTACCATGCCTGCTGGTGTAGGTGATTATGTCTCTCCACAACTTACGATCTCGACGTTATTTATCATTTCTGTTCTTGACCTTCTGCCTAGCTATGCTCTTAAACTGTCTGATATCTTTTCTCTTTGCTGTCCTGTATATCTTTATCCCCCACAATTCCCTTATCACAATATATTCCAGCAGTTCTCTTCTCATTACATGGCCATAAAATGATGATTGTTTCTCCCTAATATTGGAAATTAGCTGTGTTTATATGAACCTTAATTAGGAGCGCAGTTGTATAGGCGTATTTTGAAATGAAATAGGTGATAGATAGATAAGTAATTTTAATGGCATGAAAAATATACTAACAACAAACAAATAACAGCAGGGCTGAAACTAAGAATAGCAAAATGTTACATCTTCTAAATATTCCTGTATGGCGCAGAAACATGGACATTAGACAAGAAAACAGAACAGAAAATGGAAGCCTTTGAAATGTGGATTTACAGAAGAATATGTAGAATTGGATGGAAACAAAAGATAACAAACGATGAAGTTTTAAAACAACTAATAATAAAAAGAAAACTACTAAATACAATTAAGACAAGACAAATGAAATTGTTGGGGCACGTTAAAAGACACAACAGCCTACTAAAAGTAATATTGGAAGTGAAAATACAAGGTAAAAGAGGCAGAGGCAGACCAAGACTAACATGGACGAGTAACATCAAAAGATAGACAAGTAAATCTATGACAACCTGCACCATCATAGCAAGAAACAGAGTGGAATGGCGATCCATGGTAGCCAACCTTCGTTGCGGAGATGGCACTCGATGAAGATGATGATGATGATGATAGTAGCATCAATGAATACATACATGCTGTCATATTTCAGCTCTGCTGGTTGTTCTCTGTGCCGTAGAGAATCAGGAAATTGTGAGTTCATTCGTTTGTTTGACATAAAATAATTTCTTTGGCTTCTATAGTTATCTAATCCGTCCAGTGGAAATATAAGTTTTCCTCGCCCCTTGTTTCATCAAATAAGGACATGACACAAAGCAGCATCTGGGAACTAAGTGTTCAGCGACCAGTACTTCTTATTGCATGGCATGTCCAATAAATGTAGACGGTCTATTCCTTATGATTTATATGATATTTCTGGTTTACCCAGCTCGTTTTAAACATTCGTTTGTTTGACATAAAATAATTTCTTTGGCTTCTATAGTTAGTTATCTAATCCGTCCAGAGGAAATATAAGTTTTCCTCGCCCCTTGTTTCATCAAATAAGTAAAAAAAAAAAGTAAAATACCCCCGTCACGCCAAGTGGCGTATAGGGAAATATGGTGTTAGTGACCCTATATTTTACAGACCTTCAGCACATGATTTTTGGGGTAATGTGGTCAGTATTACGCCCGTGCTGCTTTACTTTCCCAGAAAAAAATCCGGTACAAATTTAAGGCTGGGTGAACCCGGAAGCCGTCGGTTGGGATCGAACCCTACCCCTTGTCCGTGGTAGTCCAGTTCACTAACCACTGAGCTATCGCGGCTCCCTCATCAAATAAGGGCCTGACACAAAGAAGCATCTGGGAACTAAGTGGTCAGCAACCAGTACTTCTTATTGCATGGCATGTCCAATAAATGTAGACGGTCTATTCCTTATGATTTATATGATATTTCTGGTTTACCAAGCTCGATTTAAACATTCGTTTATAATTTTGTTATTCACAGAATTCATAGTATTCTTTTGATAAACCACATCTCAGCTGCCTCTAATGTACAAAAAAAAAAAAAAAAACACGTTACCAAAATACAATCTGTTGAGCCAAAACTTAGCAGTTCTTGTTGTTAGACAAACAAACAAACAAAAACAGCACGACACATCTAGGCGCATCTAACGTTCTTTTAAGGACGGTCGATGAAGAGACGTTATTGTCTAGTAAAAATAGATATTCCATCAAATAATCGAAAGATGAAGGGAATGTTTAGAGGAACGCCTAATTCCTTTAAAAGAATTTTGAAAAAAAAAACCCCACAACGATCAAAATTGTAGCATAATAGAAGCTAAAAGGAGAAACAGTAAAATGTCCGAAGATACGGTTGTTATGCCATAGCCAAAGTGAAAGCTTCAATGGGTAATGAGCTAGCGTCGGAAATAACTCAAGTACCATGAGATAAAAGTATTAAATTGCAATACATAACTTTCATTTCAGCTTGGATATAAAAAGGAGAACAGCAAATATAGATTTATAGATAGCAATAGTGATATTCTTTGTATTCTTCTTTGTATTTTACTTTGTCTGCTTCAGCTTTTTCTTATAATTTTTAAATCTTGGTCTAGATTATAGTGCCTTATGTATGGTGTGGTTCTTGGTCTAGTTTATAGTGCCTTATGTATGATGTGGTTCTTGGTCTAGATTATAGTGCCTTATGTATGGTGTGGTTCTTGGTCTAGTTTATAGTGCCTAATGTATGGTGTGGTTCTCTGTTTTGTTTATAGCGCCTTATGTATGTTGTTGTTCTTGGTCTAGATTATAGTGCCTTATGTATGGTGTTGTTCTTGGTCTAGATTATAGTGCCTTATGTATGATGTTGTTCTTGGTCTAGATTATAGCGCCTTATGTATGGTGTTGTTCTTGGTCTAGATTATAGTGCCTTATGTATGGTGTTGTTCTTGGTCTAGATTATAGTGCCTTATGTATGATGTTGTACTTGGTCTAGATTATAGTGCCTTATGTATGATGTTGTTCTTGGTCTAGTTTATAGTGCCTTATGTATGGTGTGGTTCTCTGTTTTGTTTATAGCGCCTTATGTATGTTGTTGTTCTTGGTCTAGATTATAGTGCCTTATGTATGGTGTTGTTCTTGGTCTAGATTATAGTGCCTTATGTATGATGTTGTTCTTGGTCTAGATTATAGCGCCTTATGTATGGTGTTGTTCTTGGTCTAGATTATAGTGCCTTATGTATGGTGTTGTTCTTGGTCTAGATTATAGTGCCTTATGTATGATGTTGTACTTGGTCTAGATTATATTGCTTCATGTATGGTGTTCTTGGTCTAGATTATAGTGCCTTATGTACGTGTTGTTCTTGGTCTTGATTGTAGTGCCTTATGTACGTGTTGTTCTTGGTATTGATTACAGTGCCTTATGTATGTGTTGTTCTTGGTCTTGATTACAGTGCCTTATGTACGTGTTGTTCTTGGTCTTGATTATAGTGACTATGTATGGTGTTGTTCTTGGTCTAGATTACAGTGCCTTGTGTATGGTGTTGTTCTTGATCTAGATTATAGTGCCTTATGTACGTGTTGTTCTTGGTTTTGTTTATAGTGCCTTATGTATGGTGTTGTTCTTGGTCTAGTTTATAGTGCCTTATGTACGGTGTTGTTCTTGGTCTAGTTTATAGTGCCTTATGTACGTGTTGTTCTTGGTCTTGATTATAATGCCTTATCTATGGTGTTGCTCTTGGTCTAGTTGATAGTGCCTTATGAACGTGTTGTTCTTGGTTTTGATTCTAGTGCCTTATGTATGATGTTGTTCTTGGTCTAGTTTATAGTGCCTTATGTACGTGTCGTTCGTGGTCTTGATTATAGTGCCTTATGTATGGTGTTGATCTTGGTCTTGTTTATAGTGCCTTATGTATGGTATTGTTCTTGGTCTTGTTTATAGTGCCTTATGTACGGGTGTTGTTCTTGGTCTTGTTTATAGTGCCTTATGTACGTGTTGTTCTTGGTCTTGTTTATAGTGCCTTATGTACGGGTGTTGTTCTTAGTCTTGTTTATAGTGCCTTATGTATGGTGTTGTTCTTGGACTTATTTATAGTGCCTTATGTACGGTGTTGTTCTTGGCCTTTTTTATAGTGCATTATGTATGGTGTTGTTCTTGGCCTTTTTTATAGTGCATTATGTATGGTGTTGTTCTTGGTATAGTTTATTGTGCCTTATGTACGGTGTTGTTCTTGGTCTGGTTTGTAGGGTCTTATCTATGGTGTTGTTCTTAGCCTAGTTTATAGTGCCTTAGGTACGGTGTTGTTCTTGGTCTAGTTTATAGTGCTTTATGCATGGTGTTGTTCTTGGTCTAGTTTATAGTGCTTTATGCATGGTGTTGTTCTTGGTCTAGTTCATAGTGCCTTATGTATGGTGTTGTTCTTGGTCTAATTTATAGTGCCGTATGTATGATGTTGTTCTTGGTCTTGTTTTTTTGTGCCTATGTATGGTATTGTTCTTGGTCCTTTTTATAGTGCCTTATGTATGGTGTTGTACTTGTTCTTGTTTATAGTGCCTTATGTATTATGTTGTTCTTGGTCTAGTTTATAGTGCCTTATGTATGGTGTTGTTCTTGTTTATAGTGCCTTATGTATGTTGTTGTTCTTGGTTTTTTTAAAGTGCCTTATGTATGATGTTGTTCTTGGTCTTGTTTTTTGTGCCTATGTATGGTATTGTTCTTGGTCCTTTTTATAGTGCCTTATGTATGGTGTTGTACTTGTTCTTGTTTATAGTGCCTTATGTATTATGTTGTTCTTGGTCTAGTTTATAGTGCTTTATGTATGGTGTTGTTTTTGGTCTAATTTTTAGTGTCTTATGTATGATGTTGTTCTTGGTCTTGTTTATTGTTCCTATGTATGGTGTTGTTCTAGGTCTTGTTTATAGGACAATGTAGGAACGAGGCGGAAATTGTAACAAAGGAGGCGATTGGTTGGAAAAGGAAAAGGTGGGACAAAGGATAGATTGGTAAAAGCATTCGAGATGTAACGAGGGTTCTATCCGGACGGTTGTGGGTGAATGTAGCAGCCGGTACCGGGAATCAGTTAGGGTTAGTCACCCAAGAGTGATCCAGTAGGTTAGTTGGTGTGTGGACACGTCAGGGAACTGACCTTATTCCAGGAGCAGTGGTATGTAGAAATGTGTAGAGTAATGCTAGGATAGTGTAAGAGTTAACAGCACCAACCTTAGAATGTCAAGTTGTGGGTAGTTCACTAAGTTTAGCTTCATGAGAAGCATAAAGATAATGTAGTTGTGCAGTCGTAACAATGACCAGTTCAATGCCAAATAACTGTGTAGGGTGGTAGATAAGCTGGGGGAAGCCGCCAAGTGAGCAGGCTGTGTGTGCAAGGCGACTGTACTACCACTGTAATTGTAATTGAGAATGTAATATGTGAAGTCTACATTGTGAGAATAAAACCTCAGGTGTGTGCTTTTACCTGGTGTTCCATTGATGTTTCTTCAAGCGCTAGCTGTATTTGTTTGTCCCTAGTGAAGACGAACGTTGGCATGTCAACAATCGACGAGAGTACTAAGTGAAACGATCACCCGGCCAAGGGTACTATACGAGGGCAAGGTCGACACGACACGGGTCGATGCAGTCGGGGGATTCCCTTTATCGCCTCAAGGTTGTCGGAGAAGTCCGACCCCTTCAAGTCTAGGGCAAGTGTGCTGTATGATCGTGGCTGGTCATACGGACGTGTGATGCAAGGTATACAGGGCGTTGAGGTCAAACGACGACTAACCAATACGTGAAGGCTCAAGTCTTGACGAGCCTTCACGCAAGGCTGCTATATTAGAGGGCTCAGGTCTTGACGAGCCTTCACGCAAGGCTGCTATATTAGAGGACTCAGGTCTGAACGAGCCTACTTCGCTGCAGTCGCAAAGATCAGAGTTAACAACGCCGGTGGTGGGCGGTCCCGAAAGAAGGGGAAGAAAGCAACCCCCTGGCATATTGTGCTGTCAGTGTCCATGCTTGACATTGACATCACGTTGTTGTCAGAATGTCTATGTTGTTAATTGACTTATGTTATTTCAAATCGACACTATGAGATTAACATAGATTACATCGGCATTAAAGTAGTTCCATAAAGTCGTCACCACCAGAGTCGTTACTTCTTCTGTCTTTGTATTAATGCGCCGTGTGTGCTGAAATTAGAAGGAAGTCTTTGTGATGTAATACCAGTTAAGTTTATTGTATGTCAGTACTTGATGTCATGTCTTAATATAGTTTGTCAGGTCAGATGTCTGGAGATGGTTTTGACCTTTCCAAAAGTGTGCTCTTGACAAATCTCAGTGACTGGAAAGAAGAAAGACGTCGATCAAATAACGGTCTTCCGATGAAAGAACGTCGCTATGTAGAGGGATTTCAGCGGAGGGTTTAATGACAAAACTATTTCTGATAAGTGATGAGACTGTTGCGTTCATTCAATTATCGTAGCGTCTTTCTTTCTTTCTTTCTTTCTTTCTTTCTTTCATCTTTCTTTCTTTCTTTCTGTCATCTTTCTTTCTTTCTTTCTTTCTTTCATCTTTCTTTCTGTCATCTTTCTTTCTTTCTTTCTTTCTTTCTTTCTTCCTTTCTTTCTTCCTTCCTTTCTTTCTTTCTTTCTTTCTTTCTGTCATGTTTCTTTCTTTCCTTCCCTACTCATTTTCTTTGGGCGTCAAGGGGAGATATGGTTCGCGGTTTCTTGCTCTTCTATTGGCCTCTTCCACTGGTTATACAAGTTGTTTCTAGTATTACGTTTTTCTATCTTTTCTCTTGGTCTGGTGTTCTCGTATCGTTGTGTTGGTAACTCGCTGTATTAGATTTAGTTCTTTGTGTCTTATCACATGCCCGAATCACTTTATCTATAGTGTCGCTATATGTACTCAAAAGCTGGCTCTGTTCCTAGCCTTTTCTTTTTTTTTTTTTTTACAACTTTTCATTTCTGAACTTATCTCTTATGCTGTTTCCAGTCATATTTTAACATCCACCTCGTCAAATATTGAAACAGCGTCTCGCTTTGGGATTGCTTTCTCTTATTATTATTATTATTATTATTATTATTATTATCCACAAAGGTATTACTTTTCGTCTTGTATAAATTCCTTCTCTGATCTTGTACTAGCATGAGAGAAAGAAAGAAAGATAAACAAAGAGATTACAGAAAACGATGGAAAGAGAAATAAAAGAGAGAAGAAAACTTATAAACAATAAAACACAAGACGAAATAAAGGTTGAAAAGGAATAGATTAACAAAGAGATAATTAAAGAATGCGCGCTTTCAGAGAAAGGAAACAGAGAGAGTATAATAGAGAAGAAGGTGAGAGGAGTGAAGAATTAAAGAGAAAAAGCGAGACCATAAAGCAGTAGGGGAAAAAAGAGAGAAAATACAGAGAATAAAGAGAGTGAGATCAACACTGGAAAGAAAAGCAGAAGAATAGCGGAAGAAATAATTAAACGACAAAGATTTTAGGGAATAACGTAGAAAGAGAGAGAGAGAGAGAGAGAGAGAGAGAGAGAGAGAGAGAGAGAGAGAGAGAAAGAGGGAGATAGAAAGCGTGATACATAACAAACATCCGCAGCTTTCTCCAGTACTCGCGAGTGATCTTTAATCATGTCCGGTAAAGGGAAGCAACTCATCGAGGATCAGTTGAGACCAAATTCCTGGACAAAACGTGGGCGAAATATTTATATCTCCCCAGTGACTGGTGATTATACCTGAATGTTTGTGGTTGGTTGTTCCATCCTTCCTGTCTGTAGTAAGGACCAATGGGTAAGTCGAGTTGTTATTTGCTGCGGATATTTCTCTTTAATCGTTTTTCAGTTGTAATTCTTGCTTGTGTTCGTCTGATGACTAAAGGAGTACACCTCGTCGTCATCCGCCCTTAAAAGGACGTTAAGTCGGCGTGTCTGCGTTGTGTTGTGGTTTGCAGTATAACTGTGATATTTGCGGCTTTCGGTCCAATACATCCGATTTCTGCACGACATTTTAAAGTACCGGGTTGTTTCCCTCTTCGATCCCTACTCGCTTGGCCAGACTAGACAGGTTAGTCTGGACTGGAGGCACCACGGAGAGGTGGAGCAGGGTCTGGATGGCTCTGGTTCACCGATCCTGGCGCAAGCCATCAGCTGTGGGTCACTGACAACTTCCAGCTCCCATCACGTCAAGTGGTGTATAGGGGATATGGTGTAATTAACCATAATTTTTACAGACTTTTGGAACGTGATTTTTGGGGTAATGTGGTCAGTATTACGCCTGTGCCGCTTTATTTTCCAAGAAAAAATCCGGTACCCATTTAAGGCTGGGCGAACCCGGAAGCCGTTGATCATGATCGAACCCGACCTCTGTCCGATGCAGTCCAGTTCAACAACCACTGAGCTATCGCGGATCCCAAATTAAGCTGATACGTAAAAAAGTAAAGTACTCCCGTCATTCCAAGTGGCGTATAGGGAATATGGTGTTAGTGACCATAAATTTTACAGACCTTCGGCACATGATTTTGGGGTAATGTGGTCGGTATTACGCCCGCGCCGCTTAACTTTCCCAGAAAAAAAGCCGGTACCCATTAAAGGTTGGGTGAACCAGAAGCCGTCGGTTGGAATCGAACCCTACCTCTTGTCCTTTGTAGTCCAGTTCATTAACCACTGAGCTAAATTAAGCTGATGCAACTTAACAATCGTTAAAATTAGCAAAATAAAATGTAGAAAGCAGAGGCAGAAAACAAGAAGGCTGTCAGAACGAGGAGTAATAATACTCGTGGACATGGACATAGCGCTGTGCTATAAGACTGCAGTGTTGAGCACTTGTTTGTCATACATCTGGTCACCGTCCAGGCAACAGTGTCAGGAAAAGTCCAACCCACACCGTGCAAACTTGGACGTACTGCGGAGTTCGTGCACGTGTGTTAGGGCTCTCCTCGAATGTTTTGTTGTTGTTGAGATTCTTGAGGAGGATATCTGAGCACCTATGGGTCCGTCCGGTGAACAGTGACGATGATTTTAAGAACAATGACAGTAATAAACAAAGAACATGGCACTTAATGAATATCAGAGTTGGCGGACCGTACAAACACACACACACACACACACTCGCACACGCACACACAAACACGCACACAGACAAACACACTCGCACACGCACACACACACACGTACGCACATGCACGCGCGCGAACACACACGCTCACACCTACACGCTCACACATGAACACACGCACGCACACATACATACATACATACATACATACAGGCGCACACACACATGCACACTAGCGCGCTCAAACACAGACAGTTAGATACATCCCTTCTATGACCTCGCCATGTATCCAGCCATATTGACACATGAAATGTTAGCACTTCAGGACGCTTTCAAACGTAATGGCAGTTGATTACTTTATTGGTCTACACAAGAGAAAAGAAAATACATTTAAAAAAGGAGAGGACACATAAGTAACCAACCCCATTTGGAAACCACGCAATCCACACAAACTAATCGATAGATTCATTTATTGTCCTGGCCTCCATAATAATTGGGAGCCGTGATCGCTCAGTAGTTGGTGAGATGAACTACTAAGGACAAGAGGTTCTGTCCTGATTGACAGCTTCCAGGTTCATTCAGCTCTTAAGTAGTACCGGATTTTATTGGGAAAGAGAGACGGCTGTAATCGAGCACATTTTTTTTCTTCTTTCCTTCCTAATTTTCCTTTTAGCGACTAGGGGAGATATAATTTCCGGTCTTTTGCTCTTTCATTGACCTCTCTTGCTGTTATGTTTCCTAGTGTTTCTAATATCCCATCAATCCATCCTTTTCGTGGTGGGCCATTGAGTCTTGCGTTCTCGCAACGTTTATTAAAAGCTCACTGTTGTAAGATCGTCCTGTCTTATCACGCGACCACACCATGTTATCTGTTGCTTCTGCAGGCATCTTAGAGCGGTAACCACATTGATCATAAATAATGTGCCGAAGGTCTACACAAAATATGGGCACTGCACTAACACCATATTTCGTATACACTGCGAGGTGTAACTGGGGTCTTTCTTTCTGTTCGTTTTTCTATGGTTATGGTTATGTAAGGCCCTGGTATCACTGCAAACGAATTAAAATCAATAATTGCTCAACCGCCCGTGCCAGTGGAATGATCCGAATTACTAACTCATCTCCCAAACAAAGAAAGATAGCTGTAGTACCCATCATAGCAGTCTCACCGCGCGCAAAAAACATAAGGCGAAACCGCACAGAAAGTGAACACAGCCAACTGTTCCCTGTAAGCTACTCAGAGACCGACCAATGGTAAAACTACCTAGAGATCGACCGATGGTAAAGCTACCCAGAGATCGACCGATGGTAAAACTATCCAGAGAGTGAACGATTGTAAAGCTACCAAGAGACCGACCGATGGTAAAGTGACCCAGAGATCGACCGATAGTAAAGCTACCTAGAGATCGACTGATGGTAAAGCTACCCAGAGACTGACCGATGGTAAAGCTACCCAGAGAGCGACCGATGGTAAAGTTACCCAGAGAGGGACCGATGGTAAAGCTACCCAGAGAGTGACCGATGGTAAAGCTACCCAGAGAGTGACCGATGGTAAAGCTACCCAGATACCGACCGATGGTAAAGTTACCCAGAGACCGATCGATGGTAAAGCTACCCAAAGACCGCCCGATGGTAAATGTACCCAGAGACCGATCGATGGTAAAGCTACCCAGAGATTGACCGATGGTAAAGCTACCCAGAGACCAACCGATGGTAAATGTACACAGAGACCGACCGTTGGTAAATGTACCCAGAGACCGACCGATGGTAAATGTACCCAGAGACCGATCGATGGTAAAGTTATCCAGAGATCGACCGATAGTAAAGCTACCTAGAGATCGACTGATGGTAAAGCTACCCAGAGACCGACCGATGGTAAATGTACCCAGAGACCGATCGATGGTAAATGTACCCAGAGACCGACCGATGGTAAAGCTACCCAAAGACCGACCGATGGTAAATGTACTCAGAGACCGACCGATGGTAAAGCTACCCAGAGATTGACCGATGGTAAAGTTACCCAGAGATCGACCGATAGCAAAGCTACCTAGAGATCGACTGATGGTAAAGCTACCCAGAGACTGACCGATGGCAAAGCTACCCAGAGAGCGACCGATGGTAAAGCTACCCAGAGATTGACCGATGGTAAAGTTACCCAGAGATCGACCGATAGTAAAGCTACCTAGAGATCGACTGATGGTAAAGCTACCCAGAGACTGACCGATAGTAAAGCTACCCAGAGACCGACCGATGGTAAAGCTACCCAGAGATTGACCGATGGTAAAGCTACCCAGAGATCGACCGATAGTAAAGCTACCCAGAGAGTGATCGATGGTAAAGCTACCCAGAGATTGACCGATGGTAAAGTTACCCAGAGATCGACCGATAGTAAAGCTACTTAGAGACCGACCGATGGTAAATGTACCCAGAGACCGATGGATGGTAAAGCTACCCAAAGACCGACCGATGGTAAAACTACCCAGAGACCGACCGATGGTAAAGCTACCCAGAGATTGACCGATGGTAAAGCTACCCAGAGACCGACCGATGATAAATGTACCCAGAGATCGACCGATGGTAAATGTACCCAGAGACCGACCGATGGTAAATGTACCCAGAGACCGACCGATGGTAAAGCTACCCAGAGACCGACCGATGGTCAATGTACCCAGAGACCGACCGATGGTAAAGCTACCCAGAGATTGACCGATGGTAAAGTTACCCAGAGAGTGACCGAAGGTAAAGCTACCCAGAGAGTGACCGATGGTAAAGCTACCCAGAGAGTGACCGATGGTAAAGCTACCCAGAGACCGACCGATGGTAAAGTTACACAGAGACCGACAGATGGTAAAGCTACACAGAGACCGACCGATGGTAAAGTTACCCAGAGACCGACCGATGGTAAAGTTACACAGAGACCGACAGATGGTAAAGCTATCCAGAGACCGACCGATGGTAAAGCTACCCAGAGACCGACCAATGGTAAAGTTACCCAGAGACCGACAGATGGTAAAGTTACCCAGAGACCGACAGATGGTAAAGCTATCAAGAGACCGACCGATGGTAAAGTTACCCAGAGACCGACCGATGGTAAAGTTAGCCAGAGACCGACCGATGGTAAAGTTACCCAGAGACCGACAGATGGTAAAGTTACCCAGAGACTGACAGATGGTATAGCTACCCAGAGACCGACAGATGGTAAAAATTACCCAGAGACCGACAGATGGTAAAGCTACCCAGAGACCGACAGATGGTATAGCTACCAAGAGACCGACAGATGGTAAAGTTACCAGAGACCGACAGATGGTATAGCTACCCAGAGACCGACCGATGGTAAAGTTACCCAGAGACCGATCGATGGTAAAGCTACCCAAAGACCGACCGATGGTAAATGTACCCAGAGACCGATCGATGGTAAATGTACCCAGAGACCGACCGATGGTAAAGCTACCCAAAGACCGACCTATGGTAAATGTACTCAGAGACCGACCGATGGTAAAGCTACCCAGGATCGACCGATAGTAAAGCTACCTAGAGATCGACTGATGGTAAAGCTACCCAGAGACTGACCGATGGTAAAGCTACCCAGAGAGCGACCGATGGTAAAGCTACCCAGAGAGTGACCGATGGTAAAGCTACCCAGAGAGTGACCGATTTTAAAGCTACCCAGAGATTGACCGATGGTAAAGTTACCCAGAGATCGACCGATAGTAAATCTACCCAGAGACCGACCGATGGTAAAGCTACCCAGAGATTGACCGATGGTAAAGCTACCCAGAGATCGACCGATAGTAAAGCTACCCAGAGATCGACCGATAGTAAAGCTACCCAGAGAGTGACCGATGGTAAAGCTACCCAGAGATTGACCGATGGTAAAGTTACCCAGAGATCGACCGATAGTAAAGCTACCTAGAGACCGACCGATGGTAAATGTACCCAGAGACCGATCGATGGTAAAGCTACCCAAAGACCGACCGATGGTAAAGCTACCCAGAGACCGACCGATGGTAAAGCTACCCAGAGATTGACCGATGGTAAAGCTACCCAGAGACCGACCGATGGTAAATGTACCCAGAGACCGACCGATGGTAAATGTACCCAGAGACCGACCGATGGTAAATGTACCAGAGACCGACCGATGGTAAAGCTACCCAGAGACCGAACGATGGTAAATGTACCCAGAGACCGACCGATGGTAATGCTACCAAGAGATTGACCGATGGTAAAGTTACCCAGAGAGTGACCGAAGGTAAAGCTACCCAGAGAGGGACCGATGGTAAAGCTACCCAGAGAGTGACCGATGGTAAAGCTACCCAGAGACCGACCGATGGTAAAGTTACACAGAGACCGACAGATGGTAAAGCTACCCAGAGACCGACCGATGGTAAAGTTACCCAGAGACCGACCGATGGTAAAGTTACACAGAGACCGACAGATGGTAAAGCTACCCAGAGACCGACCGATGGTAAAGTTACCCAGAGACCGACAGATGGTAAAGCTACCCAGAGACCGACCGATGGTAAAGTTACCCAGAGACCGACAGATGGTAAAGCTACCCAGAGACCGACAGATGGTAAAGCCTCAAAGAAACCTCGGCTTCGAAGAGAAACATTTCTCATCACTTGTAGAGGGATTCAAATCTGTGATCTTCTTCTCCGTGGACGAACGTTCTATCTCTAGACCACCCAACTTCGCTTCCTTTCTGAATGTTAAATCCGCTTGAACATAACTTTGCTTATTGTCAAGGCTAAATCTAAGTGTAAAGGTCGATTTTTCAAACAAAAATGTGTCAACGGAAACTAAAGGAACAAGGCAAAATATATCAGCGCAGATCACAATTGACAGGTCAAGCCAAATCTGAGTTAAATTTTCACCCAAAATTGAATTCAAAACAGGCAAATGATGGGAAATTAAATTAACATGACTGGCAGTTTTTCATTTCTTGCCCTGGAGAATTCAAATGAAACAGACACCTTTCCCGTCTATCGTCTATGTCTGGGAGCCTGATCACAGCTCACTAACAGCACGCAGCATAACAAGCGGAGTAATTCTGGAAATCTACCAGTATGTAAGAGAACAATAATTGTGTTCGTGCATGTGAAAATAGTACCAGCCTGCACTTTTATAAAGGAGTATTTTTTTCTGGTTAGATTTGTAATAGAATTAATATATTTCTTTCCGTTTATCGATCTACCGCCCACATTCCTCATGGTTATACCCACGTAAACGACCAAAACAGCATCAGAGTTTACGTGTACTCTCATTTGATCACAAGCCATACAACAACACATTAAGCGTTATTTATTGATTGCTACACTTCTGTTTGTGTGTGTAATTCTTATTTATTTTCATCTTCCTTATTATTTATTTAAAAAATACACATTTTGATGAAACATCAACACTCATTTCATTGATGGTCTTTATTTTTAAAATTATAGTTTTGCTTTAAAATTATAGCTTATTGTTTAAATGTATATTTTTGTGTTATGGTTTATTTTCGTTGCACATGTTGTGAGTTTGTCAATGATTTTTTATTTAGTCAGATTTGTATGGAATATTTTCTACTGTTTGAAATTTGGGATAAAAATATTTTAAAAAAGTAAAGAGCCCCGTTACGACAAGTGGCGCTTAGGCAATATGGTGTTAGTGATCATAAATTTTAAAAAAGTAAAGAGCCCCGTTACGACAAGTGGCGCTTAGGCAATATGGTGTTAGTGATCATAAATTTTAAAAAAGTAAAGAGCCCCGTTACGACAAGTGGCGCTTAGGCAATATGGTGTTAGTGATCATAAATTTTAAAAAAGTAAAGAGCCCCGTTACGACAAGTATCGCTTAGGCAATATGGTGTTAGTGATCATAAATTTTAAAACACTTTCGGCACACGATTTTTAGGGTACTGTGATCGATGTTACGCCCGAGCCGCTTTACTTTCCCAGAAAAAATTCGGTACCCATTTAAGACTGGGTGAACCCGGAGGCCGTTGATCAGGATCGAGCCCGACCTCTTTTCCTTTATAGTCCAGTTCACTAACCACTGAGCTGAAATTGAGGACGATTACTAGAAATTGATGACGATGATGTCCCTTTAGCTAGCAGTTTAAGGGAATAATTTGGTAAAAAGTCAGTATAAATTATAAACAAATGTAGAGATAGAAAGTTAAATAATGATCCTCTATGCCAGCTGGTACATGATGATATTTTTTCGACTGTCATAAACCATTGCTACCTATACAGAAAGCTGAAGGGCAGAGAGATTTCCTTGAAATCACCCCAAGTTTGTGACGTCTCCAGCGATGTTCGCAATCGACGAATGACGTCATTTTACCCACAACGGCCTCCCGATGCTGAAAAAACGTCGCAACTTTTGTGTGGTCCCCCTCATGGGGCATGCATTCAACATATATGGCAATGGTCATAAACGTGACGACGTGTTTGTCTTTCGTCCTTTAACTCTTAGGGTCGTTGTGGTGTCACGGACGTCTGCATCCAACAATCAACATCACTCTATGCTATTAACTGTTTTAATGGAAGCCGCGATAGCTCAGTGGTTAGTAAACTGGACTACAAAGGACAAGCGCTAGGGTTCGATCCCAACCGACGGCTTCCGGTTCACCCAGCCTTTAATGGGTACCAGATTTTTTTTCTGGGAAAGTAAAGCGGCTCAGGCACCGATCACATTACCCTAAAAATCATGTGCCGAAAGTATTAAAAAATTTATAGTCACTAACTATATTCCCTCAGCGCCACTTGGCGTAACGGGGCTCTTTACTTTTCTTTTATATTTTTATCGCAAATTTCAAACAGTAGAAAATATTCCATACAAATTTGACTAAATAAAAAATCCTTGGTAATAATCGGGCGTAATACCGACCACGTTACCCCTAAAATCATGTGCTGAAGGTCTGTAAAATTTATGGTCACTAACACCATATTCGCTAACACCATATACGCCACTTGGCGTTACTTTACTTTTACTTTTTTACTGTTGTATAAGAAACAGTTAAACACATAGACAGTGTGGTCTACAGTTGATGTCGACCCATCTCCTTATTTCCCTGTCTTTTCTAGACGTTTATTTGTTATAATTCGCGGCTAAAAACGTGTTAGCCCATCCTGATGAACGGAACAGGTGGCTGTATTCGCCGCCACCCAAACTGCATGTCTCAATATAGTAGAACGATAATCGTCGTGTTTTACAGTTGCTCAATGGCATCTGTTCGTCATCATCATCATCATTTTCTTCGTCTTCTTGCCCATATTCTTCCTTCTGTTTTTGTCCATCATCATCTTCTTATTTTGTATCATTATCATCTTCTTTCACTTCATTATCATAATTATTATCTTCTTTTTTCTTTTTCAGCATCAACAGCCTCATCATCCTCTTCTTTATCCTCTTTTGATATTCCATCTACAACTACTCTCCATTATCGTCCGCTCTTAAAAAGACGTTAAATGATCTTAAATGCGTTGTGTTATCGTTTACAGCCGATTCGACCCAGCACATCGAACTTAACAATGAAGTTTTTATACCGGATTTCCTTTCCTTTTCGATCTCTACTCACTTGACTAGTCTGGTTAGTCAGATTCCAGGAAAAAAAAGGGGGGGGGGGAGTATAATGGGGGTCTTGATCAATTCTAGTTCATTAATCCTGACGCAGAGTGTCAGTTATAAAGTAAAAGAACCCAATTGTTTGTAACATTATTTCTAGAAATACTTTCGTGATCAATACATCTCATAAAAAGTAAAGTAAAGTACCCCCGTCACGCCAAGTGCCGCATAGGGAATATGGTGTTAGTGACCATAAATTTTACAGACCTTCGGCACATGATTTTTGGGGTAATGTGGTCGGTATTACGCCCGTGCCGCTTTACTTTCCCAGGAAAAAACCCGATATCCATTTTAAGGCTGAGTGAACCCGGAAACCGTCGATTAGGATCGAACCCTACCCCTTGTCCTTTGTAGTCCAGTTCACTAACCACTGAGATATCGCGGTTCCCAATACATCTCATACACGTCAAGAAATTCATATTTAAGGTTAATCTACTTGTAGTTATAGTTGTAGTTGTACTTAGTCGAAAGCTCCGGTAAGGCAGCTGCAGTCCCCATCATAGTAGTCTCAGCACACAGTAAAAACCATAAGGCCAAACAACACCGAAAGTGAACGCAGTCGAACTGTCCTCGACATACGATATCGTCATTCATCGTAAGCAATCGGAATGTCAAACCACGATCCGGATGAAAAGCACAGCTCACGGTGTGCACACAGCACTAATCTCAGTAGCTCCAGTAGCAAGCTGGACTTGGAATATGAGGAAACTGCACCTAGGAACACTTTTCTGACAGAACCTCAGCGGTTCCTGTCGCATATCCGCCATATTGACCGGAAGTCTGTAATTGATTAATGCTGTAGCTGAATGGTGTTTCTATCTTTTAATATTAGCTTTATTACATGTTCGTCTATTCTATTCTATTCTATTCTATTCTATTCTATTCTACTCTACTCTACTAAGGTTAATCTACTTGTAGTTATAGTTGTAGTTGTACTTAGTCGAAAGCTCCGGTAAGGCAGCTGCAGTCCCCATCATAGTAGTCTCAGCACACAGTAAAAACCATAAGGCCAAACAACACCGAAAGTGAACGCAGTCGAACTGTCCTCGACATACGATATCGTCATTCATCGTAAGCAATCGGAATGTCAAACCACGATCCGGATGAAAAGCACAGCTCACGGTGTGCACACAGCACTAATCTCAGTAGCTCCAGTAGCAAGCTGGACTTGGAATATGAGGAAACTGCACCTAGGAACACTTTTCTGACAGAACCTCAGCGGTTCCTGTCGCATATCCGCCATATTGACCGGAAGTCTGTAATTGATTAATGCTGTAGCTGAATGGTGTTTCTATCTTTTAATATTAGCTTTATTACATGTTCGTCTATTCTATTCTATTCTATTCTATTCTATTCTATTCTATTCTATTCTATTCTACTCTACTCTACTCTATTCTATTCTATTGTTATGGTAGACTATTCTATTCTATTCTATTGTTATGGTAGACTATTCTATTCTATTCTATTCTATTGTTATGGTAGACTATTCTATTCTATTCTATTCTATTCTATTCTATTCTATTCCTGCCCCATTTACCCTTCTCTGGGGCTTAGACCATCACATCAACATCTATCAAGTCCTCCCTGTTTCTTTGCCGTCTACTGAAGTCTTTCCAAGCCCAACTCATCCTATTGATACCTGTCTCAAGATTTCATCTCTATGTGTTAGACAGGTCTGTCGTGTTTCCTTTACTCTGTTGGTTCCAGGTAAGAACGTGCCTTGTAATGTTTGCCGCTTTACTATTGTATGAAATGCGAGTATTCTTTCTGTTTATCTGTTAAATCATCATCATTAAGTACCGGGCCTACTGGCGTAGGTGATCATGTCTCTCCACAACTTTCGATCTCGACAGTTATTTATCATTTCTATTTTTGACCTTCTGCCAAGCCATTCTCTTAAGCTGTCTGGTATTTTTTCTCCTTGTTTCCCTCTATCTCTTCGTCCCTCAATTTTTCCAGTTGTTACAATATATTCCAGTTGTTCCCTTCTCATTACATGGCCAAAAAATTATGATTGTTTTTTCCTAATATTGGAAATTAGCTCTCTTTTTGCTTTGACCTCTTTCAGAACATTTTTATTACTCTTCTTAGCTATCCATGGTATTCTCAACATTCTTCTGTCAAACCACATTTCTACAGACTCCAGTGATTTTCTTGTCTGTTGTCCTATTGTATATGATTCACATCCCTTTGTTAAGACTGGCTCTACATAACATTTAAGAACTCTTTTTCTTGTTTCTATTGTCAAAAATGGATTGCATGGTATCTTCCTCATTTTTTGGAAAGCTGCTTTTGCCTGAGCCAAAAGTTGGGTAATGCAATTAAATCAAGGTGAACCACACAAATAAAGGTGAAAGATATCATCCTCAATATTAATAGATAGAGCAAGAAATGAAAAAGGACACCAATGGTCCAGTTTCATAGTTGTTTCATCTCAACATTCTCTCCCAAGCGTTACATCAGCTCAATCAAGCAACGGGCACAAATGTGATATCTTCTCCGATGACAAAGTTATCATCTCGACCACCAGCTTCATGATGAATCCATGATTCAACTCACGTAACAATCTTGGACAAGTCATCGCCACCTTCATCCTCGTAACGAAGAACCAGATCTGAACAGATGACGGGGCGTCTTTGATTTTTACAGTCATCAGTTTGGTTTCGAGTCGCCAAGCTGGCACAAACCTTAGAGCAACGATGGGGAAATGGCCGGCCCGCGCGGCCCGCCAGTCTATTTTTACTTAGCCCATGAAGCGTCTATATAAACTACTATAATACATATTTATAACTTAAAACAAAAGTTCTAGCCGGTTAAAAAAAATAGTATAATGTTAATAACAATTGGAGGTCATAATATAAATAATCTAAGGTATGCTGATGATACAGTATTAATCGCTAAGAGTGATAATGAGTTACAAGAAATGTTGGACATTATAGTGAAAGAAAGCAAAAATAAAGGACTCAGCCTTAATAGCAAAAAGACAGAGGTAATGGTAACAACAAAGAAAAAGACATCACTTCAGGGCAAAATAAAGACAACTGGAAAAATATTAAAACAGGTAAATGAATTTAAATATTTGGGAACTTTGTTAACCTCAGACCGGAAGATGTACAAAAGAGGTGAGATGCAGAATGGCTCAGGCAAAAGCAGCTTTCCAAAAAATGAGGAAAATACTATGCAATCCATTTTTGACAATAGAAACAAGAAAAAGAGTTCTTAAATGTTACGTAGAGCCAGTCTTAACATATGGATGCGAATCATGGACAATAGGACAACAGACAAGAAAATCACTGGAGTCTGTAGAAATGTGGTTTTACAGAAGAATGTTGAGAGTACGATGGACAGCTAAGAAGAGAAATGAAGATGTTCTGAGAGAGGTCAAAGCAAAAAGAGAGCTAATTTCCAATATTAGGAAGCAACAATCATAATTTTTTGGCCATGTAATGAGAAGAGAACGACTGGAATATATTGAAACAATTGGAAAAATTGAGGGACGAAGAGATAGAGGGAAGCAAAGAGAAAAAATACCAGACAGCTTAAGAGAATGGCTTGGCAGAAGGTCAACAACAGAGATGATAAATAGCTGCCGAAATCGAAAGTTGTGGAGAGACATGATCACCTACGCCAGTAGGCCCGGTACTTGATGATGATGATAATGTTAATTTTGAAATAAATAATTAATTGTCTTGTTACAAATGATACAATATGTCATCAAAATGCAATCATTATTTATATATTACAAAATCACGTAATGAATTTTTTTGTTATTACACTTAAGTTTGTCCCTCTGGTCCTGGTCTGGCTATAATCCGACCCACGTTCAACCTTAAGGTGGTCGCCACTCTCTCAGAACATCCTAAGGGTAGATATTTGTGCTGGCACTATCTACAGAGATGTCACATTGAGCAGCAAGTTCTTCTGCTGTGATCTGCTGATCGTAACGAATAAGGATATCGGCACGTTGTGTAATAGGGTAGGGAGTGCCCTACTCATTCAGACACAATAGTCCACACGTGATCGGACGAGAACAAAGACCCATGCAGCCCAAATAGAAGTCATTGAAGTGCGGCAATTGTTTGCCCGTCCCAGGTTTTAGAGCCGGAAGATTAATCCGCGGGAATTTATAGAAGATAGCTCGAACCGACCAATCAGTGTTACGTTCAGATGAACGGCTACCAATCGGAACAAAAGGGCTAAAATAGTCCCGGACCGGGAAGAATTTCGAAAAAGGTAGAAGATAGATGAGATGGACACTCGAGGGACGAGGACGAACAGTCGACCTGGCAAGTCGACATGTACGAGGAGACCTTTAATTACTAGCCAAGACTCAAGAGTATAAGACAGAGCCTGGTCGTGATCATCCATCGGGCTGTTGCCCAGATCACTATATATATATTTATAGTTTAGAACAGAATTAATAGACGGCCACTTGACCAGACTGAGCGGTTCATAACAAAGTTGTTTTTATTCGATAACGAGAAATTCTTGTTCTAATTTGCCCACGTGGTTGGCATGAATATTGTTACTGTCCTGTCAGCTTCATGTTCCTGATTTCACCAAGTACTTGCTGTCCGAAAGATTGAAGGTCTGTCTGTCTCGTGCCTGTCAGCTTCATGTTCCTGATTTCACCAAGTACTTGCTGTCCGAAAGATTGAAGGTCTGTCTGTCTCGTGCCTGTCAGCTTCATGTTCCTGATTTCACCAAGTACTTGCTGTCCGAAAGATTGAAGGTCTGTCTGTCTCGTGCCTGTCGACGAACCTGCCGAAGCGTACCAGTGTGAGGTACGGGAGTTGCAGGTCAGTTTTGGAAGTCTCTTCTTATGATGTGTTTGGTGATAGATGAAATGTATGTGGTCTGTCACTGCCACATTTGCAGTTTTATAGGTGTCACCGCAGCGTGTGCCCGCCTCGACCGTGGTTGATCGGACAGATTGCTTCGACATTACCCGGGTGGCCAAGGGGGCACCCACGGTGAAGGGAAAAAGAATAGAGCCCTTGTTACCTGCAATGTCGTTGAAGGCGACTAAGGAGATTTGGAATTGTCATCTGTGAAGTCGAGTAGGGCGTACACGGAACGATCTTATCAACAGAAGTTACCAATACATTTTTTCAAATGCTATGACAAGTTGTGGAGTGGATATGGGGAATTCCTTACTTGCAATGGATAAAAAGTTCCATAAATAGTATAGCTTCGACCTTCTTCTGTTGATGTAAAACGGCTCAACAATGATTGACAGCGCTTTTCTAAAAGTCTCTCTCTCTCTCGCCCTCCCTCCCTCTGATATTTATTTCTCCATCTCTTTTACTCTCATTCTTCCTCTCTATGTCCCCTTTTCTCTCCCTCTCTCCTCCTCTCTCTCTTTTTCTTTCTCTCTGCACATTCTTGAAGCGTCTATGAGCGTATATTAGGATCTCATGTATCGCCAATGTAAACTATTGTCTTTTATTAGCCTTTATTTGTAATGCACGTCACTCACAAACTCCATATGTAAGCTAACCCCACTACAAATATCTACCGACAGATGATGAAGCTAAATCCAAATGATGTTGTGCAGGAGGGTTTAAAGCTGCCGAACATACAAAAATTAGCAGAGTAAAAATGTGTTGAATTAGATGTTGAACGCCATCTTGTTTGTGGAGAAACTAGAACAAAACGGAGTTGAAACCACGAGAAGTTTGATCTGTTGAGAGACATGTAGAAAAGTGGGAAATAGATAAAACAGATCAAAGGTAACCAGAAGCGCGGAAAAATGGACGAAAATAATTAGAAGATAGAAGGAATGGCAACAACAGTTGTATCGTTGGCCCTAATGGTCACCAGTTGAAAGAAATTATGGTTAATTTCTTAAAATAGCTGAAAGTCATCTTCTAGAGGCGTGATCTGTTAATACCAGGGCGTTAAAAAAATAATGCACCACATCTTTGTTCTCAGCTAATAATAAATATTGAAGCATGAAATTTTGCACACTTTAAATATGTCATGTGTTGATTGTATGCACCAAATTGCATTGCAATCGATCAAATAATGCGACAACAATAAACCGTTGAAATGGAGCATGTTAACAAATTGCATTATAAGCAATGAATTGTGATAGAATTTCTCGTTTTAGAGAAGGAAACTGCTGTGAACAAGCGCCTATGTGATGTGTATGGAAGTTTTGTAGCCGACAGGAGCACAATAAGTTGCTGGGTTCTGAGAATAAAAGAAACGGAAAGCAGAGATACGGAGCTTCTTGATCGGTCACGCTGTGGACGGCAATTTCTTCTGAACTTTTGGAACATTTCAATGTTGATGGTGAGAATTTTTTGGCTAAGATTGTTACAGAGGACGTAACCTGGGCTCAACATTTTGAACCTGAGACAAAAAGAGAGTGAATGGAGTGGCATCATCCGCACTCACCACGAAGGAAGAAATTCAAGACATCTCCTTCAGCTGGACAGGTCATGGTCACAGTCTTTTGGGACATTGAAGGTGAGATTCTTGTGGATGTTATGTCAAGAGGAGAGTCAATCAAGCTTACACAATTAAATTAAGACATTGAAGATGTGATTCTTGTGGATGTTATGTCAAGAGGAGAGTCAATCAAGCTTACAAAATTACATTAAGACATTGAAATTGTGATTCTTGTGGATGTTATGCCAAGAAGAGAGACAATCAAGCTTACACAATTAAATTAAGACATTGAAGGTGTGATTCTTGTGGATGTTATGTCAAGAAGAGAGACAATCAAGCTTACAAAATTAAATTAAGACATTGAAAACACCCAATGAACGTTTTCGCAGAGTTCGGCCTCATAAGAATCCAGCACACCTGCTTCTTCTTCCCGACAATGCGCGCCCTCACACGTCTGGCAACATGGGAAGCAATCCCCAGATTGGGTTGGACTGTACTCCCCCATCCACCATACAGCCCTCATTTGGCACCCTCTGATTTCCATCTCTTTGAGGTGAAACACAAAGAAGACACTACAGTAGACTATTCAGCTGATGTAGACAAGAGCCACGAATGAAAACTGTAGACGCACACAATAATACAAGAGTGGATGCGGATAGTTTATCGCGGTGAAAGAATGTTCTGTGGTACCGTGTAACCTCGAAGTCAATTATAACGCTTGAGTTCCAGGTAAAAAAAAAAAAATTATATGTAATGACGACAAACGTATTACCCTCTTCCTCATCATTATCATCTAGCTTATCTCTCTATTTTTATTATTTTTTTTTGCTTTCACAACAATCACTCTGAGGAAATTTTTACTTTTCTGAACGAGATCCCCAGATTCTACCGCAGCCAAATTTATCTCTTTAAAGTAGTTCCGGTAGCATGCTCTGTACTTCTGTTTGGGGGGAAGGGGGGGGGGGGGTAGAGTGAAAAATAACTTCACCGCATTAGAGCAAAACGTTTAGGGTGAGGGGTGTGGAGACGGTGTACCAGTTATTTTCATCACTGTTACTACTCCCTCTCCTCCCCTTCCCCAAATTCTATTCTATTCTGTTATATTCTATTCTGCTATATTCTATTCTGTTATATTCTATTCTGTTATATTCTATTATGTTAAATTCTATTATGTTATATTCTATTCTGTTATATTCTATTCTGTTATATTCTATCCATGGAATCAATTTCATTGCTGTTTGGACATCCCTATATCCGCTGCACCACATTTCCCGAAGTGTATGTAGACTGGTTCCTGTAAGGTGTTGATTATAGATACATCTGCTTTTCCCACTACGTACTGCGGACCGACCTGATCCTTTTTCCACTTTTAGACTCCGCAGTTTATCAATATACATTATTGACCCACCCATTCCCCTCCTCTTCTCTTAAGGAATGAAGAACAAACTTGGCTATGTCCTCTTTGTCACGCTCTGTGCTACAGCTATCAGCGAGCTTGTCAGCTATTTCATTGCCATGTACACCAGCATGCCCTGGTCAGTACAGCCAGGTTAACATGCTCACTTTAGAGCCATCCAAGAGCTGCATCCACTCCTTTGAGCCATGTACCCACTCCTGTGAGCCATGTGTCCACTCCTGTGAGCCATGTACCCACTCCTGTGAGCCATGTACCCACTCCTGTGAGCCATGTACCCACTCATGTGAGCCATGTACCCACTCCTGTGAGCCATGTACCCACTCCTGTGAGCCATGTACCCACTCCAGTGAGCCATGTACCCACTCCTGTGAGCCATGTATCCACTCCTGTGAGCCATGTACCCACTCCTGTGAGCCATGTACCTACTCCTGTGAGCCATGTACCCACTCCTGTGAGCCATGTACCCACTCCTGTGAGCCATGTACCCACTCCTGTGAGCCATGTATCCACTCCTGTGAGCCATGTACCCACTCCTGTGAGCCATGTACCCACTCCTGTGAGCCATGTATCCACTCCTTTATCAGTAGACTCAGCTGGAGAGTGTGAAGATACGATTGAACCCTCGTTCATAAAGTCAGCGCGCATCGCCAAGCCAACGCGTTATCACTATGGTAATAGTTATGATCCTACTTCTCACCAATTCCCTCCATTTCGCTTAGCATACACACACAAATTGACAAAGTGAGACATCACAAGTAGCATGGAGGCAGATTTACCGATTTCTTCCATTATTCTTTTAGTCTAGTCTTAGTTTAGTCAACAGATCATCCAACCAAAAATCCATAGCGCTTAGATCCCAGTATGCAGGACCGCCATCACAAGCTAGCGAAAGAAGTCTTCAGCTGATGCACGAACTCTGTAACACAAGCGAAGACCTTGCAAATTGTGGCAGTAGTTGGGTATATATTTATCTCGTAACAAGTTCTGCCCAGGCAGCGGCCATTTTGACCTTCTCCTTTCGATTTTTGGCTGCCAAGATTTTTTTAAAATGCGCGTTGGGTGCATTCCTGATCTCCCGTTATCCGCCTTTACCAGAGAGAGGTATACGTAAATATCATTACTCAAGGTAAGCCAAGATAGATCTAGTTCACACTTCTGGTGGGTTTGAAACCGACTCTCAAGCCTATCCAGGTCAATAGAAATCGAGACCGAGGACAAAATGGACACAGGACATATTCAGCTGAATTTGGATGCTTTTAACCGAAAGTACAGATATCGCAGGCTTCCTGTAACAACAACACAACGCATCTACGCCGAATTAACGCCATTTACAAAAACGATGAGTAAGAGCTGTATAAAACAAACATAAAATAATATTGAGCAGACGGAGGCGAAGGCACGCCTCACAGCACCAGAGCTGGAAGTTGTCAGGGACCCACAGCTGATGGCTTGTGCCAGGATCGGTGAACCAGAACCATCCCGTCCCTGCTTCACCTCTCCGTGGTGCTTCTAGTAACAGACAAACCTGTTTAGTCTGGCCAAACAAGTAGAAAACGAAGAGGGAAGACAACCCGGTACTCAAAAATGTTGTGCTGAAGTCGGATGTGTTGGGCCGAAAGGCGCAAATATCACAGTTATACTGCAAACCACAACACAACGCAGACACACCCACTTAACGTCCTTTTAAGGGCGGATGACGAAGAGAAATTCTATAGTCTACGAATACTCTAGAATACTCTAGTCATCGATCGAACGCAAGCAAGCATATTGAGCAGACAGACTAACAGAAAGACAAGACAAACTACAACGTTTCGGCAAAGCCTTCATCAGGTATATCAAACAAACTATACACAATAAAAACAAAAATCCAAGTCAGAAAACATGACACAGCTCTAAAAAAAAATAGCCGAAAGAATGGCGGAGAAGATGGTGGCCAGGATTTACGTCGAGTTTCGTTGAACGATTAATAGACAACAGGGCAGGTAGGATTTAGAGCAATAAAAACCAAACATTGAAATAATGGAAACATTGGAAAAATGAAAGAAGGTGTCTCGTAGGGTGCGATGGAAACGAGAAAAAGAGTAAGAGAGAGATATATATATATAGATCGAAAGAGAGAGGGGATGGAGGCGGTATGGGGAGTGGGGGGGAGAAGATCAAGAGAGATAATACAGACAACGCAGGGAGGAATAGGGATAGGACACAGGAAAGAAATGGAGTGGAGATCAGAGATTAAAGAAAAGAGTGAAAAGAGTTTAACCCTCTAGGTTGGAGAGTACCAAAGCGGGCTATGAGTCGGTTCTCCAAAGGAAGAACATTTACCATCGAGCGAAAGGAAACGAAAAGTTACAAACCCAAGCACCCAGAAGCAGTTTGCCCTGAGTTCTCATTAGCTGTAAAAAAAAAAAAAATGGCCGATGAGTTGTAAATAAAAATTGCGCCAGTTAAAAAATATAATCTTCCACAAAGGGGAGATTACAAACACGTAGAGTACAACGCCCTTTAGAGTGGATATGAGATGATGGAAGACATCTATGACGTGCTTAAGTGAATATTTGACATGACAAGGTGGGGCATCAGGACAGTTATGAACAACAAACTTGTCAGGCTGCATAACAGAACAACAAGATGAGATAGCTGTAAGTAAGGACAGATTGGGATAATTATTGTAAAAACATTCTCATCTTTGGGGTGAATTTCCTGAAAGTAGCACAGGTTTTATCAGTTTACTGGGGGCGTTGTTCAACTTCTTCTAGTTGTTTTTTTTCTTTTTCATTGTCTTTATCTTCTTGGTTTTATTTTAAAAAAAATTCACATAGATTTATCTTATAATGTTAGCAGTCTTCATATACTTCCTCATATGCGAGAAATGACATATAGTAACATAGGCGAGAGTTGATTTGGTACTTATTTATAAAGACGTCAAAGCCATGATCGTCACATACCTCTTTTCGATATGCAGTTTCTAACTCTGGTCATGAAGAGTCCAGTCGAGTCTGCTTCTACTGTCTCACCGACACCTGCAGTATTCACTTCCAATACATTGCGCTGAAAGTTGTCAGAGACTCATAGTTGACTGTTTTAATCAGGATCATCGATAACAGCTGATCGAGATTCTACTTCATCTACTCGAGATGGATCTAGAAACATACCAGCACATAAGGGGGGAGGGTATGGATTAAAGAGAAAAGGCAACGTTGCACTTAAATACAGGAACAGTCAAATAATCGCGGTGCTGCGGTAAAGCTGGTATCAGAAACATGTAGTGGGGTACACTCAAACATAATGTGTTGAAATTAATTTGTGTTTGGGATGAAATGTGCAGATATGTTCACCAAATTCAAAATAGGTACAACAGCTTATGCCACTGTAAACTGGACAACATGACAACAAAACATGTTTTACAGGATTACCCCCAGTACATAGACCTGAGAAGAGCAATGTGGTCCACACCCACCTCCCTGGAAGAGAAACTATATGGGGCAATTGAATCGCTTTAAACAGACAGCTGACTTCATGAGAGAGTCTGGAATCCAACTCTGATTGAGTCTTGATCGCAGAGAGAGAGAGAGAGAGAGAGAGAGAGAGAGAGAAATATACAGATATCACGGTTGCTTCCTTTAATCTCAAAATATTATTTTAGTTCTCGCCATAAAAAAAGCACACAAAGTTTCTGTTTTTGAGATTGTGGTTCTGCCCTATGTGCCGTCTTCGGCTCGAAAGGACAATAGATAGACAGATAAAAATGTTACTACATGCATGAATGAGAATGAAACTACATTCCACTTATTCTTGAGATTGATATTTTACTAGAGTGGTTCAAAGTTGGATTACTGAACAAAAATGCGAATATTCTAGAACAGTTCCTATTTATGCTGTTAAGATTTTAAACCAATAACGTTTGTTAGAACACAATTCAAAACTGGACAAATTAACCCCGTTCTGGTGTCAATCAATCATATTCTAACAAAATATAATGTAATAATTTTAATTATAGAGTCTCGTATGACCATTTTAGGGAGCCGCGATAGCTCAGTGGGTAGTGAACTGAACTACAAAGGACATGAGGTTGGGTTCGATCCTCACCCAAGACTTCCGGGTTCACTCAGTCTTTAATAGGTAACGATTTTTTTTTTCAGGTAAAGTAAAGCGGTGCGGGCGTAATACCGACCACATTACCCCAAACATCATGTGCCGAGGGTCTGTAAAATTTATGGTCACTAACACCATATTCCCTATACGCCACTTGGCGTGACGGGGGTACTTTACTTTTTACTTTACTACTAAAATATCATATACAAACTGGTGTGCATAACTTGCTTTAAACAACGTCACACCGCATTCACGCTTATTTAGCATTTTTTAAAAGGCTGACGATGAAGCAGAGTTGTCTTCGCGTGAACACTTTTCTGTTTTGTTTATGGAATCAGTTTCAATGCTGTCAGGAATTTCTCAAACCCGGTCGTGTCATGGCTGCCGTCAAAGCACTCTGGGAAACTGTTGACAAGGTCGACTACCGTGTAGCCCTAATCGGCGCACATTCGATGATTCCAAGCAACTTCCACAGAATAATAAATGAAACGCAACTTTCTCACTCCAGTTTTCTCAAAAACACATATTTAAAACAAACATAGCAACCGAAACGTTTTAAGCGATGACATCAGTCTCCGCAAAGACAGGGCGACAGGCAGCCATTCTGCACTGTCCATTGACAATATATCCAGGTGTAACAGCTGAGCAAGGCAAGTCGGTTCCGTGGGCGACAATTTCAAACATCACCAAAAAGAGAGTGCCCAAATCCAAGTCACTCGAATCAATTAAAAACATAAAACGCACACACCAAAACTTTTCAAAACACGGAAAAAACGGTTTTAGTGAAGAAACTCTCTCAAGGCCTGTAGACATGGCCGCCATCTCCCCGGATGTGAACACGTACAAAGGAAAGAAACAGACATCCCATTATCTATTTGTTTGTTGTCTATGACTTTATTTCGTTTGTTAATGCTCCTTTTCTTTATTGCGTATATGAATATACTACACGGAAAAAACTTAATTTAATTCAATGTTGTGCTCTTATTAATCCAAAAATGACTATTTTTGTTGTTGCTTTTCCCCAATACAATTCGCTAAATTGCTGCTCTTGAGTCTGCAGATTCTCTGTCTGTCCAGATTTCTTCATGCACCATGCAATAATGTAACATTTGGTAAACGTGTAATTCAGGAAGGAGGCAAGGCACTCGACAGCAATAGACCTGGAATTTTCCAGGTGAACGGGAACCATCCAGACCGTGCTACACCTCTTCGCGGTTCCTCTAGTCACAGACTAACCGATTTAATCTGGCCAAGCCAGTAGGGGTTGAAGAGGAAACGCGAAGTCGTGTGATTATTGTAGTGATTATTTTAGTTCGCGGGACTTATTTATACTATTGATGGTGGTGGGTTATCCAAAGGCAGAGAATAAATGTGGCAAGCTGATTGGTCACTGGACAATGTTTAAAATTAGGTTTGTATTTAATTTCCTTTCCGGTATAAAAATAACCTTTGACCTTACCAGAAATGGGAGTCACCATCCACTTGTATGGAAACCAACTGATTAATCTCCTCGGTCAAAGTCCACCAAGAGAGTATTACCACGTCATCAATCAATTTTGTGTTTAAATTTGTTGAAAGCAAGTTGTCCTAACGGTTATTGCTATGGGAAAATTGAAAAAAAAAAAATTGAAAAAATGGTATGGTAGAAGCTTTACGTGATTAGTATTTCAATTTTTTTTTTTCCAATTTTCCCTCACATTCAGCGTTACTGCAGCTTCATATTTTAATGCATTCATTTGCATTTCTTTGCCTTAACCCCCGGTTATTGCTATCCTATTTCTGCCTGTTTGTTTATTTGTTGTTAAGATTATCATCACAGCACACGGAAGAAATCCATAAGTGCTCCGATATCCCCCTCGAGAATATCGAGAACATCAGAGGAGAATCCTGGTTCATGCGCACGATCTCCGTAACACGTGATCCACAGTGTGGGTAGGTTTCTTTTTTTGGCTGACAATTTTGCCCAGGCAGGGGTCGTAATTATGGCATACTCTTTTCGATTGTGGGAGTCGCGATAGCTCAGTGGTTAGTGAACTGGACTACAAAAGACAAGGGGTAGGGTTCGATCCCAACCGACGGCTTCCGGGTTCTATCTATTGATCTTTCGAGCCGTAACCGGGCCATAGGGCGTAGACTAAGATACTCCTTCTCTTATCTGAATTTTTGTTCTAGCAGTTTTCAATTCTTTTAAAGATATTTGATCAAATCTCGCCATTTGTTTCTGTTCTGTGTAAGCAGCTCTATCTCATTGAGGGAGCCAATTCCTGCTGCTCTTGCCTCTCTCATCAATGTTCTTCTCAGTGTCTCTCTGGGTCTTCCTCTTTTCCTCTTACCTGTTGTTTACAACATGAGGGCTAGCTTTGCTATTCGGTTATTATCTCTTCTCATCACATGTCCAACATATGACCATCGTCTTTTCTTTATTACTGAAGATATTAGTGGTTGATTGGCGATTTCTCTAATTTCCTTGTTTGTTTTGAATTCGTTCCACGCTATACCAAATATTTGCCTTAGACATTTATTTTCGAATGCGTTCAACTTTGTTTCTGTCTCTTGTTTTCTCTAAGTTTTGTATTTGTGCTGATGAGTTTTGATTTCCACAGCCACTTAAGGCTTCTGAAAGACATTGCTGCTGTAGCTATTCTGTTCCGGGTTCACCCAGCTTTAAATGGGTACTGGATTTTTTTCTGGGAAAGTAAAGCGGCACGGGCGTAATACACCCATGCCATGCTTCACATTACCCCGAAAATCATGTGCTGAAGGTTTGTAAAATTTATGGTCACTAACATCATATTCCCTATGCGCCACTTGGCGTGACGGGGGCTCTTTACTTTCTTCTTTTTTTGATTGCATCTGCCAAGGGATCTTTAACGTGCGCAAGTGCACTCGAGACCTCTTGTTTATTGCCGGTTTCGACTAGATACTTGGTCTCACTAACCTGAAGATCAGGGGAGGTAACGTAACAAAGAAACTACGGATTAACTTTTCCTATTTTTGAACAAATCACCACCCCCTTGTAGTGGGTTTTGAACCCGCGTCCTTCCTCTCCTGAGGTCGACGTTGTACTTCTAGTCTACCCAGCACCCCCCCCCCCCCATTTTACCAACCCCTATTTTCTGCCTGGTGCTGATAAAAAAGAAAATTAGACTGGAGAATAAAGGCCGCATGCCTAGTACGGTCATTACAAAGTGGTCAGGTAAGAGCTTTTCTCAACTCGGATAGAGAGTATTTCGATTGAGAACGTTAACAATAATTGCACGAAAAATGTGAAATCTGTTGCGACTCTTGATGATGTTGTTGTTGTATGTGATATTGTTGTTGTCACTGATTATGTTGTAGATGATGTTATTTTTTATTTTTTTTTTAAGAGGAAGTGGTTTTAACTTTAAGCTATGATCTATAGATTTTGTTAGACGGTAATAGCTGGTTAAAGAACAAAAAAAAAGCAATATACACATTTTTTTTTAACACGGTGAGCAAGATAAAATCAAGCGAACACGAAGTTTAAAGCGATTTCTAAATGACAAATTGGAAGTTATAGGGGTCAAAGGGGTTACATCAAAATGAAACACAAATTATCCTAAATTTTTAGATCATTAAAATTCAATTTTCATGTTTGTATTGCAACATCATATCTCTCGTAAAGATTTCTAAAGCAAATTAATGTTTCAAGATTTTTTTAATGAATAAAGTGATGGATAATTCCTTCTTTCTTTTTTGCATGCTTATCATTATCATCACCATCTTCTATTTCCTTTAAGCTCTACCACAATCTTTTCCAATTTATGGTTTATTATAACATTTCTTCCTCTGGCTTTTTCGTTGTTTTCTTTTCCCTGTGTACTTCAACTAATCGATTTCTCTGTCTTCATCCCTTTGTATTGATGGAAAACACTTTGTTTAATTAAAAGTTTGCAACAAAAGGCTGAATTGAAGAACTGTGATAAAATATTGGAATATACCTCGTCATTGAATACATAAAGAAACAACAGATAAAATGATTTAGCCACGTGATAAAGCAGAAAGATAAAAATAACGAGCCTGAAATAAACGTTGCGAAAATACCAGACTCAAGGGTCGACCAGGAAAAAGATGGATAGATGAAATATTCGAAACACTAGGAAACATAGCAGCAGCAGCAGAGGTCAACAGGAAGTAAATGATCACAAATAATATCTCCCTTCGACCCTGAAAATCAAATGATACAGGAAAGAGGAAGAACAGCAACAAAAGGCAATCTGATCATCAATATTTTCTACTGTCTATGCTTAGCCAATATTCTTGCTTTCACTGTTAATGTGTTATATAATCTTGTCATCTCTCCGTGACTTTATAACTTTAGAGCTTTCATTCTGTCGTTAAAATAGTTTCCAGAATTTTTCACTCGCTTTATTTTTGTTGTAATCTCCTCATTAACAATTCAACTAATCTACACCCATTGAGGTGGCTGAGTTGTTATTGTGCTCGCTCCCTGATCAGAAAGGTCCTTCTTCTTCAGTGTTCGAGTCTTGGATCACTTCGCTCGTTGTCCTGTTTCATGATGGAGGAGTAAGAACAACGTCATAACACACGATCAGCTGGTCACATGGTCAGTACTGGTATGTGGAAGGGTAAGAACAACATCATGACACAGGATCAGTTGGTCGCATGGTCAGCACTGGTATGTGGAAGGGTAAGAACAACATCATGACACAGGATCAGTTGGTCGCATGGTCAGCACTGGTATGTGGAAGGGTAAGAACAACATCATAACACACGATCAGCTGGTTGCATGGTCAGTACTGGTATAGGGAAGGGTAAGAACAACATCATGACACAGGATCAGTTGGTCGCATGGTCAGTACTGGTATGTGGAAGGGTAAGAACAACATCATAACACACGATCAGCTGGTCGCATGGTCAGTACTGGTATATGGAATGGTAAGAACAACATCATGACACACGATCAGCTGGTCGCATGGTCAGTACTGGTATATGGAAGGGTAAGAACAACATCATGACACACGATCAGCTGGTCGCATGGTTAGTACTGGTATATGCTTGTATGATTTTCCCCTGACTTTTTTCTTGAACTTGCGCCGTGGCTGACACTCTTTGTCTTCGGCAGGCTGGTGTGACGCTGGAGTTTTCATTCACGTAGGGTAGATGTCACCCGGTGCTGTTGGCCCAATCCTGCCAGGTCCGGGTTAGATTCTCAAAAGTGTCGTTTTTTTTTCTGACCAACAATTCTACGGCGTTCACCCAGGACCTGAAATTTGGTACAAGCGATTTTTCTGGGAAGTAAAAGTTGCCTGGCGTAATACCGACCATCTAATCCAAAAATGTGTCGTGGCCACTAACATCATGTTCCCCTTATGCCTAGCATGACAGGGGATGGAACCTTTACTTATCACGACTGTACTTGTACAAGTGTACAATGAGCAAGTTCAGCTGTGGTACAATCACGTACAGTGATAAGATTCCTGTTCACAATGACTCCAGTTGTTTCTGTTTAGAATTTCTTGTTGTCTCTGTATAGAGTTTCCAGTTGTCTTCTGTTTAGAGTTTCCAAGTGTCCTCTGTTTTAGAGTTTTAAGTTTTTCTGAGCGGAATACTTGCGAATACCATGTCCAGAAAACTTCCATTGCCTTGTCTAAATAACCTCATTATATCCTGTGTAAATCACCTGTCTAAATCACCTGTCTAAATCACCTGTCTAAATCACCTGTCTAAACACCTGCATCTATTCTATAAACAATATTTCTACTTTCTCCGTTTCAGTGCCCTTATTTACCAAGTGCACAACGTATCAAGTCGTCATGTTCACACATTCAGATATCAAGTGCACAACGTATCAAGTCGTCATGTTCACACATTCAGTTATCAAGTGCACAACGTATCAAGTCGTCATGTTCACACATTCAGTTATCAAGTGCACAACGTATCAAATCGTCATGTTCACACATTCAGTTATCAAGTGCACAACGTATCAAGTTGTCATGTTCACACATTCAGTTATCAAGTGCACAACGTATCAAGTAGTCATGTTCACACATTCCGTTATCAAGTGCACAACGTATCATCAACGTATCATGTTCACACATTCAGTTCAAACAGCAATAATGAAATATAACAAAGAGAACACTCTACACCCATTGATATAAAAAGAGAGAAGTAAGACAGGGATGCATCCTATCACCAAGCTTGTTCAATCTATATACTGAGCAAATCTTTAAAAACATCACAGAGATGCCAGGCCTAAACATTAATGGAAAGATAATCAATAATCTAAGATATGCTGATGATACTGTACTACTATCAGAAAATCCTAAAAATCTACAACAATTACTCAATGTAATAAGCATGACAAGCAAAAAATATGGACTAGATATGAATATCAAAAAGACTAAAACTATGATCATAAACAAAGAAAATTATCAAGACCTACAAATAAATATCAAAGTTGAAGGAATACATCTAGAGACAGTTCAGAACTACAACTACCTGAGATATACTATAACTAGTGATGGAAAATGTACAACTGAAATAAACAAAAGAATAGGTATGGCAAAAAGTAATTTAAATGCCATGAAAAATATATTAACATCAAAACAAATAACACCAGGGCTAAAACTAAGAAAAGCAAAATGTTACATCTTCCTAAATTCCTGTATGATGCAGAAACATGGACATTAGACCAGAAAACAGAACAGAAAATTGAAGCCTTTGAAATGTGGATTTTTAGAAGAATAGTTAGAATTGGATGGAAAGAAAAGAAAACAAACAATGACATTTTAAAACAGCTAAAAATGAAAAGAGAACTATTAAAAACAATTAGAACAAGACAAATGAAATTGTTGGGGCATGTTAAAAGACACAACAGCCTAATAAAAGTAATATTGGAAGGGAAAATACAAGGTAAAAGAGTCAGAGCACACCAAGACTAATATGGACGAGTAACATAAAAAGATGGACAAGTCAACGTATGACAATCTGCACCATTAAAGCATGAGACAGAGTAGAATGGTGCTTCATGGTAGCGAACCTTCTATACGGAGACGGCACTCAATGATGATGATGAGAGACCCCAAGTTAATCTGCCCACAACAACCATACTTAACTATCTACAACAAACGTACTTACCCTATCTACAACAAACCTACTTACCCTATCTACAACAAACCAACTTACCTTGTCTACAACAAACATATTTACCCTGTCGACAACAAACCTAGCTCTCCTTTCTACAACAACATTACTAGCTTTTCTGTCTACAACAAACCTACATACCTTGTCTACAACAAACCTACTTACCCTTTCTACAACAACCCTATTTACCCTGTCTACAACAAACCTACTTACCTTGTCTACAACAACCCTATTTACCGTGTCTACAACAACCCTACTTACCCCGTCTACAACAACACTAACTACTCTGTCTGCAACAACCCTACTTACCCTGTCTACCACCAACATACCTACCCTGTCTACAACAACCCTACTTATCCTGGCTACAACAAACCTAGCTCTTCTGTCTGCATCATCTTCATTTCTCCTGTCCAAACCACCTTCATTTATCTTGTTTACATCACCTTCAGTTATTCTGTCTACACCACCTTCATTTATCCTGTCTACATCACCTTCAATTATCGTGTCTACATCATCTTCAGTTATCGTGTCTACTTCACCTTCAATTATCGTGTCTACATCACCTTCAGTTATCGTGCCTACATCACCTTCAGTTATCCTGTCTACATCACATTCAGTTATTCTGCCTACACCACATTCAGTTATCCTGTCTACATCACCTTAAGTTATTCTGTCTACATCACCTTCAGTTATCTTGTCTACATCACCTTCAGTTATCCTGTCTACATCACCTGCAACTATGGTGTCTACATCACCTTCAGTTATCCTGTCTACATCACCTTCAATTACCGTGTCTACATCACCTTCAGTTATCGTGTCTACATCACCTTCAGTTATCCTATCTACATCACATTCAGTCATTCTGCCTACACCACATTCAGTTATCTTGTCTACATCACCTTCAGTTATCCTGTCTACATCACCTTCAATTATCCTATCTACATCACCTGCAATTATCGTGTCTACATCACCTTCAGTTATCCTGTCTACATCACATTCAATTATCGTGTCTACATCACATTCAATTACCGTGCCTACATCACCTTTAATTATAGTGTCTACATCACCTTCAGTTATCCTGTCTACATTACCTTCAATTATAGTGTTTACATCACCTTCAATTATAGTGTCTACTTCACCTTCAATTATAGTGTCTACATCACCTTCAATTTTAGGGTCTACATCAAGTTCAATTATCGTGTCTACGTCACCTTCAATTATAATGTCTACATCACCTTCAATTATAGTGTCTACATCACCTTCCATTATAGTGTCTTCATCACCTTCAGTTATAATGTCTACATCACCTTCAGTTATCCTGTCTACATTACCTTCAATTATAGTGTTTACATCACCTTCAGTTATAGTGTCTACTCACCTTCAATTATCGTGTCTACATCACCTTCAATTATCGTGTCTACATCACCTTCAATTATCGTGTCTACATCACCTTCAATTATCGTGTCTACATCACATTCAGTTATCCTGTCTACATCACCTTCAATTATAGTGTCTACTTCAATTCCAATTATAGTGTCTACATCACCTTGAATTATCGTGTCTACATCATCTTCAATTATCGTGTCTCCATCACCTTCAGTTATAGTGTCTACATCACCTTCAATTAAAGTGTCGACATTACCGTCAATTATCGTGTCTACATCACCTTCAATTATCGTGTCTACATCACCTTCAATTGGAGTGTCTACATCACCTTCAATTGGAGTGTCTACATCACCTTCAATTATCGTGTCTACATCACCTTCAATTAAAGTGTCGACATTACCGTCAATTATCGTGTCTACATCACCTTCATTTATAGTGTCTACATCACCTTCAGTTATCCTGTCTACATCACCTTCAATTAAAGTGTCGACATTACCGTCAATTATCGTGTCTACATCCCCTTCAGTTATCCTGTCTACATCACCTTCAATTATAGTGTCTACTTCAATTCCAATTATAGTGTCTACATCACCTTGAATTATCGTGTCTACATCATCTTCAATTATCGTGTCTCCATCATCTTCAGTTATAGTGTCTACATCACCTTCAATTAAAGTGTCGACATTACCGTCAATTATCGTGTCTACATCACCTTCAATTATCGTGTCTACATCACCTTCAATTGGAGTGTCTACATCACCTTCAATTGTCGTGTCTACATCACCTTCAATTAAAGTGTCGACATTACCGTCAATTATCGTGTCTACATCACCTTCAATTATCGTGTCTACATCACCTTCATTTATAGTGTCTACATCACCTTCAGTTATCCTGTCTACATCACCTTCAATTAAAGTGTCGACATCACCTTCAATTGGAGTGTCTACATCACCTTCAATTATCGTGTCTACATCACCTTCAGTTATAGAGGCTACATCACCTTCAGTTATAGTGTCTACATCACCTTCAATTATCGTGTCTACATCACCTTCAATTATCGTGTCTACATCACCTTCAGTTATCCTGTCTACATAACCTTCAATTATAGTGTCTACTTCAATTCCAATTATAGTGTCCTCATCACCTTCAATTATCTTGTCTACATCACCTTCAAATATAGTGTCTACATCACCTTAAATTATAGTGTCTACATCACCTTGAATTATCGTGTCTACATCATCTTCAATTATCGTGTCTCTTTCACCTTCAGTTATCCTGTCTACATCACCTTCAATTATCGTGTCTACATCACCTTCAGTTATAGTGTCTACATCACATTCAGTTATAGTGTCTACATCACCTTCAATTATCGTGTCTACATCACTATAAATTATTTATGCCCATGTGGAAGACAACGTCAATGATTATATCAGCACAGATACCCCAACGCCAACATCCACAATAACTCTCGCGCTCAACACTTCATGTGAACACTCGACTAGGCGCTGCCTTGATTACGTTCAAGAATCTATTATCACAGCTCTCAAGTTACATTTAACAAAGTAATCTGGTTAACAAACTTGCTTGGATCTACACATATCTCACTACACACAAAAACATCTTACGGCTAACGACTTATCTATAAAATTATATCATTAGTGGACGCTTTTATAGCGTCTGAAGAATCTGCATGGCACTCTCCAGATTCTGTAAGAGAATCAATACAACCAATTTAGCCACAACAACACGATACACGATAATATAACTTCTGTGAATGTGTTCTAGTAAACGATCTCCTAGAGACAAGCACAAATCTAATATATTATTATCTCGGGAATAATCTCAACTAATAAATTCATCTTGTTCATTCTGTGGTCTGATCTGTCAATCCAATATTGGCAGATTCAGTCACCAGAGGAAAAGCAACATCTAGCACAAGACACTAATATATTACCTAGACTGGAGGCCAAGGTGCGCCTCACAGAAACAGAACTGGAAGCTGTCAGCGACCATCAGTTGATGTCTTTCGTCAGGATCAGTGAATCAGAACCATCCAGGCCCTGCTCCACCTCTCCGTGGTGCCTCCAGTAGCAGACTAACCTATTTAGTGTGGCCAAGCGAGTAGGGATCGAAGAGAGAAAACAATCCGGTACTAAAAAATGCCATACTGAAGTCGGATGTGTTGGGACGAAAAGCACAAATATCAGAGTTATACTGTACACCACAACACAACGCAGACATGCCCACTTAACGTTCTTTTAAGGGCGGACGACGAAGAGGTGTACTCCTTTAGTCATCGGGCGAACGCAAGCAAGCATTACCTAGACTATTAACTAGTCAAGATTTCTTGCTATCTGTCAAGAAGCCAAACGTCATACAAATCTCATGTAATTTTGACTAAAACTCTAGAAGCGAATCTTCTCTTGAACGAGACACTTCTGTAACTCTTCACAAACAACAAAAAGTTCTTCTCCAATTTAGATTCAACATATCAGGCTCACAATCCAAAATAGAATCTTGCCATCAACAAATCTATCTTCTATCATCAACAAATCTGTCTCCTATCATTAAAAATCTGTCTCCTATCATCAAGAAATATATCTTCTATCACCAACAAATCTGTCTCATATCATTAAAAATCTGTCTCCTATCATCAAGAAATATATCTCCTATCACCAACAAATCTGTCTCGTATCATAAACAAATCTATCTCCTATCATCAACAAATCTGTCTCATATCATCAACAAATCTGTCTCCTATAATCAACAAATCTGTCTCATATCATCAACAAATCTATCTCCTATCATCAACAAATCTGTCTCATATCATCAACAAATCTGTCTCATATCATCAACAAATCTGTCTCCTATCATCAACAAATATATCATCAACAAATCTGTCTCCTATCATCAACAAATCTGTCTCATATCATCAACAAATCTGTCTTCTATCATCAACAAATCTGTCTCATATCATCAACAAATCTGTTTTCTATCATCAACAAATCTGTCTCCTATCATCAACAAACCTGTCTCATATCATCAACAAATCTGTCTCCTATCATCAACAAATCTGTCTCCTATCATCAACAAATCTGTCTCATATCATCAACAAACCTGTCTCATATCATCAACAAATCTGTCTCCTATCATCAACAAATCTGTCTCCTATCATCAACAAATCTGTCTCCTATCATCAACAAATCTGTCTCCTATCATCAACAAATCTGTCTCCTATCATCAACAAACCTGTCTCATATCATCAACAAATATATCTCCTATCATCAACAAATCTGTCTCCTATCATCAACAAATATATCATCAACAAATCTGTCTCCTATCATCAACAAATCTGTCTCCTATCATCAACAAATATGTCACCTATCATCAACAAATCTGTCTCATATCATCAACAAATCTGTCTCCTATCATCAACAAATCTGTCTCCTATCATCAACAAATCTGTCTCCTATCATCAACAAATCTGTCTCATATCATCAACAAATCTGTCTCATATCATCAACAAATCTGTCTCCTATCATCAACAAATATATCATCAACAAATCTGTCTCATATCATCAACAAATCTGTCTCATATCATCAACAAATCTGTCTTCTATCATCAACAAATCTGTCTCATATCATCAACAAATCTGTTTTCTATCATCAACAAATCTGTCTCCTATCATCAACAAACCTGTCTCATATCATCAACAAATCTGTCTCCTATCATCAACAAATCTGTCTCCTATCATCAACAAATCTGTCTCATATCATCAACAAACCTGTCTCATATCATCAACAAATCTGTCTCCTATCATCAACAAACCTGTCTCATATCATCAACAAATCTGTCTCCTATTACCAACAAATCTGTCTCCTATCATCAACAAATATGCCTCCTATCATCAATAAACCTGTCTCTTATCATCAACAAATCTGTCTCCTATCATCAACAAATCTGTCTCATATCATCAACAAATATGCCTCCTATCATCAACAAATCTGTCTCATATCATCAACAAATCTGTCTCATATCATCAACAAATATGCCTCCTATCATCAACAAATTTGTCTCCTATCATCAACAAATCTATCTCCTATCATCAACAAATCTATCTCCTATCATCAACAAATCTGTATCAACTATGTGTGATCATCTGATTCTGAGCTTCTCCTACTTTCTTCGAAATTCCCCTCTAAGCTTATCAAAACCTTCTAATGTAGCGAACCCAAACCAAGCTTGACTATTGCTCATTATGGTAACACCTTGGCTGTTAATGTGATAACATTTTTTAATACAGTTTGGTTCTCATCTCATCAATAGCCACCATCATCCTTGGATGTTGCCTGTACGTCGCAGGTTGCCTACCATTGAGCACCATTTTACTCTGTCTCTTATCGTGATGAGGAGCCTCGGTGGCTGAGTGGTTGGTTTACTCGGTTCCTAATCAGAAGAGCTCGAGTTCGATCTTCAGAAGTGTCGGATTGTATTTTTCGGACCGACACGGCTTTGAGGTTCACCCAGTCTCTATAAATGGGTACCATAGATTTTTCTGTGAAGTAAAGTCGGTCTGGCATGATACCGACCACATCACCTAAAAATATGCCGTGGTCATAGAAGAATATTGTCACTAACATCATTTTCCCCATACGCCCAGCTAAGCAGGGGAGGTATTCCTTACTATTTTCTTAACTTATCTTGATGGTGCGTATTGTCATAGATTCACCTGTCCATCTGTCGATGTTATCAGTCAACTTGAGTCTTGTTCTGCGTTTGCCTCGTTTACCTTGTACCTTCCCATCCAAGATGGTATGTACTAGGGTATCAAGTCTCTTCAAATGCCCCAAACATTTTAGTTTCCTTTTTTTTCAAATTATTTTAAACAGTTATTATTATTTATTTTTTTTTTTATTTTTATTTTCGTCTGATTTAAAACTTCCATGTTCGTCTTATTTTTCTTCCACCGAATTTCTTTCCACTTTTCTATAGATTCACATAGAGGCTTAAATTTTCTTATTTAATGTCCATGCTTCTGCACCATACAGGAGTGTTGAGTAAATGTAACGCTACAATTCGTTGTTTTAGGTCTAATGTTATTGATAACCAACAGCCAGAGGTGTGTTGCATCAATACCATATGGGTCCAATATTATTGATAACCAACAGCCAGAGGTGTGTTGCATCAATACCATATGGGTCCAATGTATGTCATGTTGGAACGATAGAACAATTTGGTAAATTAACCAGTGTTGGTCGGGTGCTAAGTTTGACCTAATATTTGTGTATATTATGTCAGATGAGTCTACACTTCTACAGTTATCATATCTACAGCTCTACTTTTCTGTCGACAGCTCTAGTTATCATACCTACAACTCTAGTTATTCTGTCTACAGCTCTTGTTATTCTGTCTTCAACTTCAGTTGTCCTGTCTACAACTCTAGTTATCATGTCCACAACTCTAGTTATCATGTCCACAACTCTAGTTATCATGTCCACAACTCTAGTTATCATGTCCACAACTCTAGTTATCCTGCATACAAAACTACTTGTCCTGACTTTAACTATAGTTATCCTATCTACAACACCTCTAGCAATCCTCACTATAACACCACAGAATGTCCTATCTAAAACACCTGTAGCTATCCTCCCTATAACACCACAGAATGTCCTATCTAAAACACCTGTAGCTATCCTCCCTATAACACCACGGTATGTTTTATCTCCAACACCTCTAGCTATCTTCCCTATAACACCACGGTATGTCCTATCTACAACACCTCTAGCTATCCTCCCTATAACACAACAGAATGTCCTATCTAAAACACCTGTAGCTATCCTCCCTATAACACCACAGAATGTCCTATCTAAAACACCTGTAGCTATCCTCCCTATAACACCACGGTATGTTCTATCTACAACACCTCTAGCAATCCTCACTATAACACCACAGAATGTCCTATCTACAACGCCTCTAGCTATCCTCCCTATAACACCACAGAATGTCCCATCTAAAACACCTGTAGCTATCCTCCCTATAACACCACAGAATGTCCTATCTACAACACCTGTAGCTATCCTCCCTATAACACCACGGTATGTTCTATCTACAACACCTCTAGCTATCTTCTCTATAACACCACAGAATGTCCTATCTACAACACCTGTAGCTATCCTCCCTATAACACCACGGTATGTCCTATCTACAACACCTCTGGCTATGTTCCCTATAACACCACAGAATGTCCTATCTACAACGTCTATCTTCGGTATTCCCAGAACTTCCATAATGTTATATCTGAATTGTCCTAACAGGACCTCAAATGTTATCACTGTTGTGAAAGTGCTTTACCCTCTGACCTATTCTTCCCGTAGCAGCAACAGCCACTACAACTATCTGCATTTAGAACAAATTGGAAAACACAACAGATAAGATATGACAAACATAAGCAACATCTCCATCAATTGTTTCATTTTAGATAAAAATCAAAGATTCTCAAAATGTACGCATATAGGCACACACAAAAATGTATGGTAATTCGTTTTATTTTTGTGTTAACATTTGTTGTCTTGTATCTAACGAAGTTTTTTTTGAAGTAAACATCACAGTTTGTTTCGTCTTTTTACAGGTTCAGTTGCTTAATATAATTTTATGTTTATTTTCCATCACAAATATTACGTATAGTCACCACAAACTAGATCAGCTCTTCCTCGCGTTTGCTCGTTGACTGAAGGAGTACACCTCTTTGCCATCCGCCCTTAAAAGGACGTTAAGTGGGCGTGTCTGCGTTGTGTTGTGGTTTGCAGTATAACTGTGATATATGCACCTTTCAGCCCAACACATCCGACTTCAGCACGACATTATTGAGTACCGGGTTGTCTTTCCTCTTCGATCCCTACTCGCCTGGCCAGACTAGACAGGTTAGTCTTTTACTGGAGGCACCACGGAGAGGTGGAGCAGGGTCTGAATGGTTCTGGTTCAACGATCCTGGCGCAAGCCATCAGCTGTGGGTCGCTGAAAACTTCCAGCTCTACTGCTGCGAGGTGCGCCTTCGCCTCATTTCAGGTCTTGAAGTCGTTAGTTACTCTACGGGTAGAATAGCGACTCCAGTAGAGCTTACTAGTAAACTGCATAGCGAACGGTGAAATTGCCAGAGAGTGCTGGTCATCCTTCGCATCTTGTAATAATTATAGTTTGTATTGTCGCTAGTTTTACTTAGCGATCTTCAAGGTCTTCACACGTTCTACGGAGTTTCGTGCATCTGATTTGATCTATTTTCAGTGCTTTTGCTAGAATGTGACGGTGGTGCTGCACGCCGAGGGAAGGCTTACTGGGGAAATGATTTGAGCACTAAAGAGTTGTTTGTCTGAGCTGTCCTATCACACGCTTGGTGATAGGATGCATCCCTGTCTAACTCCACCTATTTGATGAACCTTTTGACAATCTGCACCATCAAAGCAAGCGACAGAACGGGATGGCGCTCCATGGTACACAACCTTCGATGCGAAGACGGCACTCAATGATGATGATGGAGTTGCCTGATGTGCAATGAAGATGATGTGTCAATTAAGCTTCGTGATCAGGACGGAGGAGAAGGGTTGACGAGGATCGCAATTCATTCTCATTGAAATATAAGTTCATTGAATGCTCCAATTTAGTCAAAAATACAGTCAACTTCATCTATACAACGAGAGTACAGCAACAAGGGGCAGAAACTCTTATCATTATCACTTGAGATTTGTGGTTATTACTAGAGCTAAGATTTTTATGATCTAAAAAATGTCAAATATGACCTAAAAATCATCAAAATATGCTTATGACCTAAAAATAAGCGAAATTTGCTTTATGATCTAAAAATCATCGAAATATGCTTATAAGTAAAAAAAAGTAAAGTACCCCTGTCACGCCAAGTGGCGTATAGGGAAATATGGTGTTAGTGACCCTATATTTTACAGACCTTCAGCACATAATTTTTGGGGTAATGTGGTCAGTATTACGCCCGTGCTGCTTTACTTTCCCAGAAAAAATCCGGTACCCATTTAAGGCTGGGTGAACCCGGATCGGTTGGAATCGAACCCTACCCTTGTCCGTGGTAGTCCAGTTCACTAACCACTGAGCTATCGCGGCTCCCGAAATATGCTTATGATCTAAAATATTCGAAATACGCTTAAGAACTAAAGAAATGCAAATATGACTTAAAGATTGTTAATGGGTCAAGATATGACATACATTAATGACTCACTTGCTATTAAAAATGGCGTTAAACTATAACTAAGGCGTCTACATTCTCTGCGTCGGGCTCTGCTGTCATGTCTTTATCTTTATCGACGAGCAAATTCTGTGGCGGCGCCTCTCTGACTAACATTTTTTTTCGTTTATTTGTTTCGACTTTTGCCACTTTTATTACGACTACTACTACAACAACCGCCACTAAAACTACTACTACCGCTACTACTACTACTATCAGTACTTCAACCACTATACTACGATTCTTTTGGCGTTTGTCACTACTATTAGTACTACTATTAGTACTACTATTACAACTACCAAACCGCCACTACAACTACAGTACTACTACTACCACCACTACTACAACCACTAATACATCGATTCTTCTGGCTTGTCTACCTCTTGTCTGTAGTAGTAGTAGTAGTTATTGTTATTGAGTTATTTGCGGGTCATCATCATTGCACTCCAAACATGTCCATAGGTGCTCAGATCCCCTCCTCAGCAATTCCCTCAGTGTCCAGCGACTGACGACTCCAGTTCTATGTTGGTTGATAAGTCTTCTTACACGGCCACTAAGTTTCTCATTTCTGGCTGTGCCCATCTTAACTCCCATTTCCATCATCCGAAGAAGTGACGTTGATCTGTGTTTGTCGAAGTCCTGTGCTCTTCCCACATCTCGAAGGGCATTGATGATGTCCGCCCGATCCATCGGTTGCCTGTCCTCAACGACAGCGCAGCTAGCCAACCTGTCCGCTCTCTCATTTCCCCGTACTCCCGAATGTCCAGGGACATAGACAAAGGTGACCTTACGTATTTTGGATTTCTGCAACGACTCTACCCATTGCATGCGTACATAGCCCGCCTCCACTTTTTTTATCATGCTCATCGAATCAATCAGTATACATGCGTGGGTGTAGTCTAGTAGTAGTAGTACTAATCATCATCATCGTCATCATGTGCCATACCGGTTGGCGTAGATGATCATGTCCTTCCATAATCTTCTATCTACAGTAAGTTAAAGTAAAGTACACCCGTCACGCCAAGTGGCGTATAGGAATTATGGTGTTAGTGACCATAATTTTTACAGATCTTCAGCACATGATTTTTGGGGTAATGTGGTCGGTATTACGCCCGTGCCGCTTTACTTTCTCAGAAAAAATCCGGAACCCATTAAACTTCTATCTACAGTGCATTGTATCATTTCTGTTGTTGACTGTTTTCTTTGCCATGACACCAAGCTATCCAGTATTTTCTCTCTTTGTCGTCCGCGATCTCCCTTTCCTTTTATTTTGCCAGTTGTAACCAAGTATTCCAACTTTCCTCTTCTCATGATGTGCCCGAAAAACATGACGATCGGGTTGTAGCACATGACGCTCCCTACCGGACGAGGTGGCTGTGGAGTCCCCAAATCATTTTTTTTTCGGTCAGAGAACCTTGATTCGAGACACTTTCTCATTATCCAGATCAATTTCTTTAACCCGTATCACTCCTTTAAGTCTTTCACATATTTTTATTGCATTTTGTTTCGTTGCAGTCTATAATAGCATCGTTCACTCCTCCCAAAGCATGTTGTAATTCTAACGTCACGACCACTCAAATCTTCTGTATATTATCTTGTTGTGGATGTTTTTAAGCGCCGCAGAGAAAGGAAGCTGTTTTCAGTATACTATGGTGGCTCTGTGTATTTGGTTGCTTGTTTGATTCTGTCAAATCAACATTTTAATTTCATAATTTGATTTATTATTTGTTACATTTAGATGCATCTTCTTCTTCTTTTTCTTCTTCGGCGATCATGGCTCATTCAGACTAGGACTCCGGACTCTCTTATGAAGGCAGCTGTCTGTTTAAGTGATTCGGTTGCCCCGTAGAGTTTCTCTCCAGGGAGGTGGGTGTGGGCCACATTGTCCTCTTCAGGCCTGTGTATTGGTGGCAATCCTGTAGAACGTGTTTTGTTGCCATTTTTTCCAGGGTACAGGGGCATAAATGCATTCTTTTTGATACATTTAGTTTCTTTCTTTCTTTCTTTTTTTCTTTTTAAAGTTTAGTTTGACAGTTGATAAGGTTATAAGAGTGGTAAATTAACACACTGAAATGACTAAGTTAATGGCCTAGTAGGGACAGGATTAATATTAAAAATAAACATAAAATTGACTAAGGTAGCTAAATCTAAATAGAGACGAGACAAACTACGTCGTTTCGGCAAAAACCGTCATCGAGTATAATACAATCGATGTTAATACAAACATACACACGCAAATAGCAAGCATTTATCTATTTCAAAAGGACCGCGTGAAACGGTCGACTGGAGGTAGGTCTGAATGACTTGACAAGGAAGTAACCAGGACCACAGTGCATGTTGATTACAAATGAAGATATAGGATATTGAGGGCCAAAAAAGAGCAAAACAAAGTAGGGGTCCCTTGAGGATGGGTGGAATGAGAGTCTCATAGAAAGCAAAAGAAAGAGAAATTGTGGAAGGAGGGTAGAGAAGCAGGAGATGCGAGATTTAATACATCATTTACCTACAATGAGTCATCCTCGCCCATGTTAATGAATAGTATACCAGGTTTAAATGAAAAAATATCTTATGCAACAAATCTATGTCAATAGAAGTGAGAGAAAGAGTTCATCGGTGCTATATAGAACCAATTCTGATCGATGGAAGCGAATCATGGACAGTAGATAAACAAATGAAAAGATGATTAGAGCCCACAGAGATGGGATTTCTCAGAAGAATGTTGAAAGTTCCCAGGACAGCTAAAAAGACCAATGAAAAAAATTAAAATACGATTTTGATAATTAATAAAAGAGGCCAACATAAAAAGGGAACTCCTAAAAACATCAGAAAGAAATAATCAACATTTTTTGGGCACATCATGAGAAGAGGAAAGATGGAATACTTAGTTACAACTGGCAAAATACAGGGAAAGAGAGATCGCGGACAACAGAGAGAGAAAATATTGGATAGCTTGGTGTCATGGCATGGAAATCAGTCAACAACAGAACTGATACGATGCACTGTAAATAGAAGATTGTGGAAGGACATGATCGTCTACGCCAACCGGTATGGCACATGACGATAATGATACCAGGTTTAGACATTAATGGAAATATATTAAGCAACTTGAAATATGCATATGACACTGTACTACTTGCACAAGTGTCAACGAACTACAACTAGCTAAAAAAAATAAATAAGCGGGAGAAGCAACGAATATGGATTGGATATAAACATTAAAAGTGACTAAAACTATGATAATAAACATATACTGCGCAAAGAACCTATATGTCAACTTCAAGATAAATGGAGAGAAGTTAAAGAGAGTTAAGGAAAACACTTATCTTCGACATGTCATAACGAGCGATGGAAAAAAGCGTGACAGAAATAAATCAGAGATTCCATGTAGTAGCTACTCAACATTCCTGTATAGTGTAGAAACGTGAAGAAAGTTGAGAAGAAAACAGAAGCTCTTGAAATGTGGATTTATAGAAGAATGGGAAGATTTTGGTGGACAGAGAAGAAAACATATAGTGAGGTTTTAGTTTTGAAATAGCTAAGAGTGAAGAAGTAAACTGCACGTGTGGTTTATGTATGCGTGTGTTGTGTTTAGCCGACGGCTGGTGGAATTTTTCGTCGTATTTTCCATTCGCCTTTAAAAGGACGTTAATTAGGCGTTAATGCGTTGTGTTGTCTAATTTATGCATTTTGGCCTTATACATCCATGTTCAGCCTGACATTTTTGAGTACACGGTTGTCATTCCTCTCCTTCTCTCTCTTTAACTGGTTCATCTGGAGGGGGGAGGAAGGGGGGGAGGGGGGGTCTAGAGGTAATACGAGGACCTCTGGATAAGGAGGCCCCGGGTTCGATTCCCATCACAGGCGGTGGAAAATTAAAAGGAAAATCGAATCCGTGGCTTTATCCTCCCATGGTGTGTTACAGTGTCACCACACTCAAGGTCGGACCTCTATTTGACGAATGACCAAAAAGATCTTCACAACATTGTCAAGTTTATTTCAGACCTTTTTATAAATTCTCACAATCTACCATCTCTGTAGTTTCTCACAGCTGGACTGACCCAGGAGAGACTGACGGCTAACTACTGACTACGTCTAATTACTGAATCTGTGATCTACTCTACTCTACAGAACGTTCTGCCCTGACTATGAACTACTCTGCTCTGACTATGATGTTGAACTACTCTGCTCTGACTATGATGTTGAACGTTCTTCTGCTCTGACTATGATGTTGAACGTTGACCGTTGAGTGTCTCCCAAGCTTATATATCCCCCTATTTGTTATCCCAAGCTTCCTCTTTCAGGCAATCCAATTCGGCCACTCTAACTTTCCGTTGTCTCCTAGTTGCTACACAATGCGTCACCTCTTTCACCCTTCTAGAAATTCCCAAACCGCACCATCTTGAACCTATGCACCTATGTTATATTACCTTGCTTGCACACTTTCTACAATATTCTGGTTCACTGCTACATTACTATTACAGGTCTCTGGGAAGTGAGATTCGATGTCTGGACATCTTGCATAACTGGCGAATAACACGAGGTTCCTTGTGTATTCTGTGAACGTTAAGAAACACTTGCCAGTTGGAAATCACAAAGAGTAGGCCAAAATGACCGCTGTCTAGGCAAAATTAATAGGAAAAAATATCTGCCTACAACTTTAAAATTCTCGACGATAAAAATATGAGAGTACCCCTGAAGTAGGAGAATATCTGCATGTGTGGCGGGGACAACCTGAGCACACGGCTGCCGGGTTAAAAAATAGAATAAAACAGTTATATTCACGTCAAGCTACAAAAACCTGCTCCATCAAAGCAAGAGACATAGCGGAATGACGATCCATGACAGCCAGCATTCGAGGCGGACACGGCATTCAATTATAATGATTAATAATTTTTTAATATTATCATTTTTTATCCTCTTACACACACTACATTTTCTTTTTGTTTTATTATGACTTTTCTTTTCTCTCTTTTTATTTCTCCTTGACTTACCTGTCTCGCTCATTCTAGATGTGGTAGAGTTTATCTTTATTTCGATGTCCGTTTTTGTTATTCTCGTTTTGTGAAGAACGCCACATGCATGCCGAAACGTTACTATTTTGTTGTGTTTCCTTGTTGCAAAGCTGTCACCATACGTTGCATGAGTGTACGTTTTACCACACTATTTGTCATTGTTACCAGCTTTACAGCAGCTCTGCAACTATTTGCCTGTCCCCTAGGGGCAGAACACAAACTAAAGATATCAGACAACATCAAAGTTTGGACTGGGGAACCTATGACGTCAGTCAACATCAAAGTTTGGACTGGGGAACCTATGACGTCAGACAACATCAAAGTTTGGACTGGGGAACCTATGACGTCATACAACATCAAAGTTTGGACTGGGGAACCTATGGCGTCAGACAACATCAAAGTTTGGACTGGGGAACCTATGACGTCATGCAACATCAAAGTTTGGACTGAGGAACCTATGATGTCAGTCAACATCAAAGTTTGGACTGGGGGACCTATGACGTCATGTAACATCAAAGGTTGGACTGGGGAACCTATGACGTCATGCAACATCAAAGTTTGGACTGGGGAACCTATGACGTCATGCAACACCAAAGGTTGGAATGGAGAACCTATGACGTCAGTCAACATCAAAGTTTGGACTGAGGGACCTATGACGTTATGCAACATCAAAGGTTGGACTGGGGAACCTATGACGTCATGCAACATCAAAGTTTGGACTGGGGAACCTATGACGTCATGCAACACCAAAGGTTGGAATGGAGAACCTATGACGTCAGTCAACATCAAAGTTTGGACTGAGGGACCTATGACGTCATGCAACATCAAAGTTTGGACTGGAGAACTTATGACGTGAGGCAACATCAAAGTTTGGACTGGAGAACTTATGACGTCAGGCAACATCAAAGGTTGGACTGGTGAACATATGACGTCAGTCAACATCAAAGGTTGGACGGCGGAACTTATGACGTCAGGCAACATCAAGGCTGGACTGGAGAACTTATGACGTCACGCAAAATCAAATGTTGGACTGGAGAACCTATGACGTCATGTAACATCAAAGGTTGGACTGGAGAACCCATGACGTCATGCAACATCAAAGGTTGTACTGGGGAACCTATGACGTCATGCAACACCAAAGGTTGGAATGGAGAACCTATGACGTCAGTGAACATCAAAGTTTGGACTGAGGGACCTATGACGTTATGCAACATCAAAGGTTGGACTGGGGAACCTATGACGTCATGCAACATCAAAGTTTGGACTGGAGAACTTATGACGTGAGGCAACATCAAAGTTTGGACTGGAGAACTTATGACGTCAGGCAACATCAAAGGTTGGACTGTGAACATATGACGTCAGTCAACATCAAAGGTTGGACGGCGGAACTTATGACGTCATGCAACATCAAAGGCTGGACTGGAGAACTTATGACGTCACGCAAAATCAAATGTTGGACTGGAGAACCTATGACGTCATGTAACATCAAAGGTTGGACTGGAGAACCTATGACGTCATGCAACATCAAAGGTTGTACTGGGGAACCTATGACGTCATGCAACATCAAATGTTGGACTGGGGAACCTATGAGAGCGTGCACCATCAAGGTAAGAAACGCTGAACCGTGCCAGCCAACAGACGCTGCGAAGATGGCACTGCAGACTATATGAGAACGAGTCATAAGAATATAATAATAAAATCGATTAAGAAGGCCAGTGTTTTTCTATATTGTCTTTTTTCCTAACGCAGCGAACCAGTTATCTATTGTTACATCTGACGTGAGTTCATGAAGAATGAAGAAGAAAAAACGCTTTATTTTTGTTATTGTAATGTCATTTTACTGAAATGTCATTTTACTGTAATGTCATTTTATTGTAATAAAACGTCCTGAGAGAGGTCTAAGCAAAACGAGAGCTAATTTCCAATATTAGGAAGAAACAATCATCATTTTTGTGGCCATGTAATGAGAAGAGAACAACTGGAATATATTGTAACAACTGGAAAAATTGAGGGACGAAGAGATAGAGGGAAGCAAACAGAAAAAATACCAGACAGCTTAAGAGAATGGTTTGCCACAAGGTCAACAACAGAAATGATAAATAATTGTCGAGATCGAAAGTTGTGGAGAGACATGATCACCTACGCAGGCCCGGTACTTGATGATGAATGTCATTTTACAACCACTCCACCATTCAGCTTTTATGTTAATTTCTTCTTTCTCTTATTTTCTAATTCATCAAAGCTCATTCACTGAAAACGTAATTCACTTGAACTGTAGTTATTATTATTTTTTTATGTGAACTCATTCATTGAACACATAACTTACTACTCTCGCAATTTTCATTGATTTATTGTTCAGCGTGTTTTTTTCTTTAATTCTCATAATCCGTCTTGTTTAACCAGACTAGTTCATCTATTTCTTTGGTTTCGACTGGCGTTCGAGGTTAGATGAAAGATTGCCAGCTACAGGTTACTTGAAGCCACTTGTCATTATGAGTCGCGGACTGCTTTTAGCCCATTCACTATTTGCATTTCACAGTCCCTATTTATTCGGACAAAACCGTTGATTTAAAAAAGAAATGATTAACCCTCGTTCTCAAATAAAAGGGTGCATTAAACAAAAAGCTGAGAACCCCTTTCACCGCGGTACAGCGTTATGGATCCTGAGCTTGCCCGCTATTGAAGCGCAGACGTGATCCAATCAACACAAGTGACTTATCGTGAGAGCACCATTACCGAGTTAGTTCTCCAGCCATAACAAGTACGGACTAGCCCCACCCCTTAAGCAGTCAATGTCCCCATCATTAGCTCCGCACTAGAACGTTCCTGATAATTCGGTTATGCTCCAGACGAAATAAGAGCAGAAGGCAATTTTCGGTTATGTTGAGGCAAGTTGAATACGGGTACACAATGATACTGTATCGTGTCAATTAGAGACCAGTAGACAGAATTGTATTGCTTATAAATGAGGAGAGGAAAATGTAGTTTTGCTTTAGGAAAAAGAGATTAAAAGAAATTTTAAAATAAAAAATTGTTTAAAAAAAAACCTACAACAATTACTTAATGAAATAAACATGACAAGCAAAAAATATGGATTATATATGAATATCAAAAAGACTAAAACTATGATCATAAACAAAGAAAATTCTCAAGACCTACAAATAAATATCAAAGTTGAAGGAATGGAGACAGTTCAGAGCTACAACTACCTGGGACATACTATAACCAGTGATGGAAAATGTAAAACAGAAATAAACAAAAGATTAGGTATGGAAAAAAGTAATTTTAATGCCATAAAAAGTATACTAACACCAAAACAAATAACACCAGGGCTAAAACTAAGAATAGCAAAATGTTACATCTTCTCAATATTCCTGTATTTTGCAGAAACATGGATATTGGACAAGAAAACAGAACAGAAAATTGAAGCCTTTGAAATGTGGATTTTTAGAAGAATAGGTAGAATTGGATGGAAGGAAAAGAAAACAAACGGTGAAGTCTTAAAACAACTAAAAATGAAAAGAAAACTACTAAACACAATTAGAACAAAACAAATGAAATTTTTGGGCCATGTTAAAAGACACAACAGCCTAATAAAAGTAATATTGTAATGGAAAATACACGGTAAAAGAGGCAGAGACAGACCAAGACTAACATGGACAAGTAACATCAAAAGATGAACAAGTCAGCCTATGACAATCTGCACCATCAAAGCAAGAGACAGAGTGGAATGGCGCTCCATGGTAGCCAACCTTCGATGCGTAGACGGCACCCAATGATGATGAAGATTAAAAAAAACAACTATTTGTGAAAACTGTAGAACAATTATATACATTTGTAAAATCGCTGATTAAAAGTTTAAATACTAAATAACTGTTTAATTTCTATATTCATATTTCATTATTTTTATGATGTTTACAAATGGTCAGTTGTTACCTATATAAATATTTAATAACACCAGCCTATGCCACCGCACACGGGACAATATGACTACAAAACATGTTTTATAGGACTGCTCCCAGTACACAGACCTGAGAAGAGCAATGTGGTAGACACTCACCTCCTTGGAAGAAAAACTATATGGGACAATCGATTCGCTTAAACAGACAGCTGACTTCTTGAGAGAGTCTGGAATCCTACTCTGATTGAGTCTTGTTCTCAGAGAGAGAGAGAGAGAGAGAGAGAGAGAGAGAGAGAGAGAGATAAATGTTTTAATATGTATGTAAGGGCGCGACTCAAGCAGCAGAGCTGGAAGTTGTCAGCGACCTACAATATAAGCTGATGGCTTGCGCCAGGATCGGTGAACCAGAACCACCCAGACCCTGCTCCACCTCTCCGTGGTGCCTCCAGTAACAGACTAACCTGTCTAGTCTGGCCAAGTGAGTAGGGATCGAAGGGGGAAGACAACACGGTACTCAAAAATGTCGTGCTGAAGTCGGATGTGCTGGGTCGAAAGGTGCAAATATCACAGTTATAATGCAAACCCCAACACAACGCAGACACGCCCACTTAACGTCATTTTAAGGGCGGATGACGAAGAGGTGTACTCCTTTAGTCATCGGGTGAACGCAAACTAACAAGCGTATGTTCTAATTCTATATGTAATACAATCTGCTTTCACTTTTCTGTTTGATATCACCTAATTTCACACGGCATTGAGGAAAAGTTATCTCAACAACGCTTTACAGTTTTTTCTCCACACGGTTGTTTGTGTGGTTTGTTTCATATCAATTCATTTGTTTCATTTCCCTCATTTTAAGTCATTTGTTTAATTTTTCCATCATCTTGTCATATGTTTCATTTCCCCTCATATTAAGTCATTTGTTTAATTTTCCCTCACATTAAGTAATTTGTTTCAATCTCTCATATTAAGTCATTTGTTTCATTCTCCCTCACATTATATTGTGGAACTTCCTTCATATTATATAATTCAGGTGGTATGCCCTGTATTATTCAATTTGAGTGATATTTTGTCATTAAAAAAGCCATCTCCGCCGTTTGAAGTGTAAAATAGTTAATTCTTGTTTTGGCATGCTGCTGGCTTGTGATTCTTCCACATCAGACAGATCATTCTATGAGTGCTGATATTCCTTTCTCTTGTCTATTGATTACTTTAAAAAACGTTATTTTCTTTCGAATTACGCAGTAATACTTTCATATTTTGGAATGGGCGTAATACCGACCACATTACCACAAAAACCATATGCCGAAGGTCTATAATAATTATGCTCACTAACATCATATTTCCTATACGCCATTTAGCGTGACGGGGGTCTTTACTTTTTTAAAATACTTGTTATATTGCATGCAAAAACAGGGGAGATGGCTCATTAAAACAATCAATACAGTTGGTGGGTAATCATCATCATTACCACCACCATCATTACCATCATCATTACCCCCATCATCATTACCACCACCATCATTACCACCATCATCATTACCACCATCATTACCCCCATCATCATTACCACCATCATCATTACCACCACCATCATCATTACCATCACCATCATCATTACCATCATCATCATTACCATCATCATTACCATCATCATCATTACCATCATTACCGTCATCATCATTACCATCATCATCATTACCCCCATCATCATTACCATCACCATCATCATTACCATCATCATCATTACCCCCATTATCATTACCACCAGCATCATCATTACCATCATCATCATCATCATCATCATCATCAACATCATTACCATCATAATCATTCCCCCCATCATCATCATTACCACCATCATCATCATTACCATCATCATCATCATTACCATCATCATCATTACCACCATCATTATCATTACCACCATCATCATCATTACCATCATCATCATCATTACCATCATCATTACCATCATCATTACCACCATCACATCATCATCATTGCCACCATCATCATCATTACCATCATTTCCCCCCCCCCTCACCCCCACCCATACACCCCGTCCATGTAAATTACTTTGAAGTTTCGTCTGTCCTGTACGAAAACCCAATCTTATTAAATTCATACCCACTCATAATCAGCCGGATCGAACCCGACATCTTGTCCTTTGTAGTCCAGTTCACTAACCACTGAGCTACGCGGCTCCCCTACTGCAGTCATACTCAGTATTTATTACACTCATACTCAGTATTTATTACACTCATACTCAGTATTTATTACACTCATACTCAGTATTTATTACACTCATACTCAGTATTTATTACACTCATACTCAGTATTTATTACACTCATACTCAGTATTTATTACACTCATACTCAGTATTTATTACACTCATACTCAGTATTTATTACACTCATACTCAGTATTTATTACACTCATATCCAGACTCTACTGCACCTATACTCAGTATTTATTACACTCATACTCAGTATTTATTACACTCATACTCAGTATTTATAACACTCATATCCAGACTCTACTGCACCTATACTCAGTATTTATTACACTCATACTCAGTATTTATAACACTCATATCCAGACTCTACTGCACCTATACTCAGTATTTATTACACTCATACTCAGTATTTATTACACTCATACCCAGCCTCTACTGCAGTCATACTCAGTATTTATTACACGCATTTTCAGCATTTATTACACTCTTACTCAGTATATATTACACTCATACTCAGTATTTATTACACTCATACCCAGCCTCTACTGCAGTCATACTCAATATTTATTACACTCATACCCAGCCTCTACTGCAACTATACTCAATATTGATTACACTCATCCTCAGCCACTACTGCACCTATACTCAGTATTTATTACATTCATACACAGCCTTTACTGCAGTCATACTCAGTATTTATTACACTCATACTCAGTATTTATTACACTCATACTCAGTATTTATTACACTCATACCCAGCTTCAATTACACTCATATCCATCTACTGCACTCAGTCACAGCTTCTGCTGCACTTAAGCCCACCCATTTTGCCACATCTTAAGCCCATCCTGTTTGCCACATCTTAAGCCCACCCTGTTTGCCACATCTTAAGCCCACCCTGTTTGCCACATCTTAAGCCCACCCTGTTTGCCACATCTTAAGCCCACCCTGTTTGCCACATCTTAAGCTCACCCTGTTTGCCACATCTTAAGCCCACCCTGTTTGCCACATCTTAAGCCCACCCTGTTTGCGACATATTAAGCCTACCTTGTTTGCGACATCTTAAGCCCACCTTGTTTGCCACACCTTAAGCCCACCCAGCTTGCCACATCTTAAGCCCACCCTGTTTGCCACATCTTAAGATCACCCTGTTTGCCACATCTTAAGCCCACCCTGTTTGCCACATCTTAAGCCCTCCCTGTTTGCCACATCTTAAGACCACCCTGTTTGCCACACCTTAAGCCCACCCTGTTTGCGACATCTTAAGCCCACCCTGTTTGCCACATATTAAGACCACCCTGTTTGCCACACCTTAAGCCCACCCTGTTTGCGACATCTTAAGCCACCCTGTTTGCCACACCTTAAGCCCCCCCCTGTTTGCGACATCTTAAGCCCACCCTGTTTGCCACATCTTAAGCTCACCCTGTTTGCCACATCTTAACCCACCCTGTTTGCCACATCTTAAGCTCACCCTGTTTGCCACGTCTTAAGCCCACCCTGTTTGCCACATCTTAAGACCACCCTGTTTGCCACACCTTAAGACCAACCTGTTTGTCACACCTTAAGCACACCCAGCTTGCCACATCTTAAGCCCACCCTGTTTGCCACATCTTAAGATCACCATGTTTGCCACATCTTAAGCCCACCCTGTTTGCCACATCTTAAGCCCATCCTGTTTGCCACATCTTAAGACCACCCTGTTTGCCACACCTTAAGACCACCCTGTTTGTCACACCTTAAGACCACCCTGTTTGACACACATTAAGACCACCCTGTTTGTCACACCTTAAGCCCACCCTGTTTGCCACATCTTAAACCCACCATTTTCCTTGATAATTTCTGTACCTTCTGTGTGCTACCATACCTCACTTAATGACCATCTCCAAACTGTTCGATGAACTCGCATGAAATGCAACATTAGAGAAGGAAAACTTGATCAGGTCATGAGTGAATAGTCTCACTAGTCTCGCAAGATCACGTTCACAGGAGAGACAATTATGAAATACAAAAATTGCTGCCTTGTAGGAAAAACAAAGAGAGTGAGAGATTTGGTGAAGCAGTAGCGAAGAAATACAAGACAACGACAAATGTACCGGATATCATTATCCAAAACACAATGCAATCCTGCTTGCCGCAGGAGCTACTGAGTTAAGTGCTCTGTGCACACCGTGAGCTGTGTGTTTCATCCGTTTTGATCGTGTTTCGATATTCCGATTGCCTGCGATGAATGGTTATATCGTATGATGGGGAACAGATGGCTGTGTTCACTTTATGTGCGGTTTCACCTTGTCTTTTTGCGTGTGCTGAGACTGCTATGATGGGGACTGCAACTATCTTTCTTAGTTCGGGAGATGAGAAATTAATTCGGATGATTCCACTGACGCGGGCGGTTGAACATTTATGGGTTTTAGTTCGTTTGCAGTGATACCGGGGCCTACCATAACCATAACAATGCAATGCAATCCACTAATAAACCAAAATTAAAAAAATAACATATTTCGAGCAATTTTTGTTATTCCTCAATAAATTATTAATTACAAATGAATATTCTTGTTCTTGCATTTCAAATATGCGTGCATAGATCTGTAATTGACTATTTTGAATTAAACATCTTGAAAGTGTGCCATATCGACACTGGCTGGGATTTCCCATTTGTGTTACATTATCATTTGACATGTAACGCACTTTACAAGTGACGTGAGAGAACGTCATTTTTTCTCTGACGAATGTCGTTTCCCCTCTTATCGCACTCTGTAATAATCAGATACTTCTTCATTGCAGTTTTTAACGAGAGGTTATTTTAGTTTGGTTGGAGTGCAGTGCACAAATCTGATGGTTATTGAGCGCGCGACCGAATGGAATAGACAGGCTGCTATCCAATCAGATAGCGCGAGTACATTTGCCAGTTAGGTCAACGGTTTTTATTTTATTTTTTGTTGGTTTTGTTTTTATATCTGTCCAAGCGAGATGAAGCCATACACTTGGCACTAGGTGGCGACAGTACCGGGCACGATTCTTTTATTCCCAGTACTTTATTTTATGTCAGACTTCAGAGATATAAATAGCAACCTATATGGATGAACGGGTGGATTAATAGATGAGTGGATATGAGTACTTATGGATGGATAGAAGTATTGTGTGTGCGTAGATGGATACACAGATAACCGAGTACCGAGTAGTATACAATATAGAAAAGGGGTGGGGTGGGGTCTATTATTACACTTTCCAGTACTAGGCTGGTACGACGGCCTATCACAAAGTGGTAGAGAAGCCTGAGTACCCTCTGACGTGACTCCACCACAAAGTGGTAGAGATGCATGAGTACCCTCTGACGTGACTCCACCACAAAGTGGTAGAGATGCATGAGTACCCTCTGACGTGACTCCACCACATAGTGGTAGAGATGCCTGAGTACCCTCTGACGTGACTCCACCACAAAGTGGTAGAGATGCATGAGTACCCTCTGTGTGACTCCACCACATAGTGGTAGAGAAGCCTGAGTACCCTCTGACGTGACTCCACCACAAAGTGGTAGAGAAGCCTGAGTACCCTCTGACGTGACTCCACCACATAGTGGTAGAGATGCCTGAGTGCCCTCTGACGTTACTCCACCATATAGTGGTAGAGATGCCTGAGTACCCTCTGACGTGACTCCACCATATAGTGGTAGAGATGCCTGAGTACCCTCTGACGTGACTCCACCATATAGTGGTAGAGATGCCTGAGTACCCTCTGACGTGACTCCACCACAAAGTGGTAGAGATGCCTGAGTACCCTCTGACGTTACTCCACCACAAGGTGGCAGAGATGCCTGAGTACCCTCTGACGTTACTCCACCACAAGGTGGCAGAGATGCCTGAGTACCCTCTGACGTTACTCCACCACAAGGTGGCAGAGATGCTTGAGTGCCCACACCCCAAAGAGTTGTCCTGGTGGTCACATAACTACCAAGGAATCACCCAAGCTAGACAGGTCAAAAGGCTGGGAACCCCCTACTCCACATTTTCGTAGCGCCTCTAACAGACTAACCAGTCTAGTCTGGCCAAGTGAGTAGGTATCGAAAAAAAGGAAAGGCAACCCTGTACAAAAAATACCGTATTGAAGTCGGATGTGTTGGGCCGAAAGGCGAATAAACACAGCACAATGCATCAGCATCCACTTAATATCCTTTAAAAGGCAGATGACGAATGTGGCTATTCATTCCATTAGTAGTCACCCGGCGAACTCCAGAAACAGACAAAAAGTTCTAAGCTTAACTATGAAACAAATAGCGCACTTGGCGCCTCACAGCACCAGAGCTGGAAGCTGTCAGCGACCCACAGCTGATGGCTTGCGCCAGGATCGGTGAACGAGAACCATCCAGACCCTGCTCCACCTCTCCGTGGTGCCTCTAGTAGCAGACTAACCATGTCTAGTCTGGCCAAGTGAGTAGGGATCGAAGAGGGAAGACAACCGGGTACTCAAAAATTACATGCTGAAGTCGGATGTGTTGGGTCGAAAGGCGCAAATATCACAGTTATACTGCAACCCACAACACAACGCAGACACGCCCCCTTAACGTCCTTTTAAGGGCGGATGATGAAGAGGTACACTCCTTTGGTCATCGGGCGACCACAAGCAAGCAAGCAAAAAAGCAAGCAAGCAAATAACGCACTTAACCAGAGATCTACAATAGTCAATAGGTTAAGTAACTGTGACTTTTGTTAAAAAGAAATGTCACCAATGTGCATGCCTAATATACAGTGAGATCGATTTTCATAAGAAAATAATAAGAAAGGTAATAAAAATAGGGGAGGTTAAGTAGAGGAATGGGGGAAGAATGCAAATAAGACCGGAACTTCATGTGCTGTGCATGTAATAAACGCCCCAGGAATAGAAAACTAGGAACAACTGTGGACGATTTCTCTCCAATTGGGAACAAGAAGAATGGGTGATATGAACGTACATGCCAGACCGAGGCTTACTTAGCCATGTCATTTTTCTCGTTATATAGCGAGTATATGCTGCGGAAAAAATGGAAAAGTCTGATTTGATTAATGTCTGGGCTTTTTGTATATCTTTTTGTTTCCTTTCGGTTAAGTCGTTTTGTCATTACGTAGATGTTTGTTCCTGGAAGGCTGACACATCTTGACAAGCGCTGCACCGACAGTGCTAATAAAGCTTGTCAGTCATGTGAGACCTCAATACAGTAAGCCGTTTTCAGTTGTGTCTTTATTCTGTATATCTTTTATTGCTTTTATATCTTCATTCCTCAGTTTTTTTCTACACCCATGATTCTTTCTTCACTCATGGTTCTTTTTTTCGCTCATTTTTCTTTCTTCACTAATTTTATTGGTTGATTTAAGTCTGTATATTTATCCCTTTCTTCCCAACTCATATTTCCTTCTTGCTCTCATATTTATTTCTTCTGTCATATTTATTTATTCTCATATTCCTTTCTTCATCAATATTCTTTCTTTTCGCATATTCCTCTCTTCATTCATATTTCTTTCTTTTCTCATATTTCTTGCTTCCCTCACATTTCTTTCTTCATTCATATTTCTGTCTTCATTCATATTTCTTTCTTTTCTCATATTTCTTGCTTCCCTCACATTTCTTTCTTAATTCATATTTCTGTCTTCATTCATATTTCTTTCTTTTCTCATATTTCTTGCTTCCCTCACATTTCTTTCTTCATTCATATTTCTGTCTTCATTCATATTTCTTTCTTTTCTCATATTTCTTGTCATCCATATTTCTTTCTACATTCACATTTCTTTCTTCATTCATATTTCTTGCATCCCTCACATTCCTTTCTTCATTCACATTTCTTTCTTCTCTCATATTTCTTTCTACATTCACATTTCTTTCTTCATTCATATTTCTTTCTTCATTCATATTTCTTGCTTCCCTCACATTCCTTTCTTCATTCATATTTCTTGCTTCCCTCATATTCCTTTCTTTATTCATATTTCTTTAATTCATATTTCTTTCTTCATTCATATTTCTTTAATTCATATTTCTTTCTTCATTCATATTTCTTTAATTCATATTTCTTTCTTCATTCATATTTCTTTAATTCATATTTCTTTCTTCATTCATATTTCTTCAATTCATATTTCTTCTCTTCATTCATATTTCTTTCTTCATTCATTTTTCTTCAATTCATATTTCTTCTCTTCATTCATATTTCTTTCTTCATTCATATTTCTTCAATTCATATTTCTTCTCTTCATTCATATTTCTTTCTTCAATTCATATTTCTTTCTTCATTCATATTTTTTCCTTAATTAATATTTCTCTCTTCATTCGTATTTCTTTCTCCTCTCATATTTCTTTCTTCATTCATATTTCTTGCTTCCCTCATATTCCTTTCTTTATTCATATTTCTTTAATTCATATTTCTTTCTTCATTCATATTTCTTTAATTCATATTTCTTTCTTCATTCATATTTCTTTAATTCATATTTCTTTCTTCATTCATATTTCTTTAATTCATATTTCTTTCTTCATTCATATTTCTTCAATTCATATTTCTTTCTTCATTCATATTTCTTCAATTCATATTTCTTTCTTCATTCATATTTTTTCCTTAATTAATATTTCTCTCTTCATTCATATTTCTTTCTCCTCTCATATTTCTTTCTTCATTCATATTTCTCTCTTCATTCATATTCCTTTCTTCATTCATATTTCTCTCTTTCTTCATAATTCTTTCTTCATGTATATTTATTAGACCATTTACATTAATCATTTTTTTTTCTATTTGTGTATCGTTCATGTCCCTTTGTAGACGCATTTTTCATAATCTTAAATAACGTTATTTTTTTTAATTATCTTCCTTCTATAATAAATATATCTTCATTTACTGTTCCGTTCTTCATTCATTCAGTTTTGTTTTCAAATAGTTCTTGATCTAATGTTTCTTGTTTTATTCAATTTGCATGTCTTCACTCGATGCCTGTGCCCCGTCTTTGTTTATATTCTTCATCTTTATAATATCTCTCAGGCAACCAGCATTGTTCTATGCATATCAGTTTGTGTGTGTATGTTTCTGTTAATGTGGTTTTTTAATATTGATTCTCATATTCTAAATCTATTATATAGTTAAACAAGAAACGTAAAGAAAATCGTTATATATATATCTCTCTCTCTGCGATCAAGACTCAATCAGAGTAGGATTCCAGACTCTCTCATGAAGTCTGTTGTCTGTTTAAGTGATTCGATTGTCCTATAAAGTTTCTATTCCAGGGAGGTGGGTGTGGACCACATTGCTCTTCTCAGGTCTGTGTACTGGGGGCAATCCTGTAGAACATGTTTTGTAGTCATATTGTCCAGTGTACAGTGGCATAGGCTGGTTGTACCTATTTTAAAAAGAAATAACGAAAAAATTGAACATGAAATAAAAGTATCATTATCCATAATATTGGGACAAGGAGTCACGAGATGACAGACAGTTCGTTAAGTAAAGTCAATTTTTAACACTGACGCAGACAAATGTACACTTGATTTCATTGATCTATTAAGTAACAAGATATAAGAGAGGAATCAGGCAAGGTTACATCTGTGTGTGTGTTTTTGTGTAGATTAACTGACAACATTTTTAGAGACAGAATTTGAAAGGTCAGGTTTAAACAACAAGTGCGGGTATAATTAACAGTCTGAAAATGCCACTTTGTAGCCGGAAAACCTACAGGATTTAAGTAAGGAAATAAACAAAAATAAAAAAGCTGCGAAAATGAATTGGACTCTCATACTGAGAAAACTAAACACAAAAAACTGTTATTATAAACAGAGAAGTCACAAAAAAACCTACAAGTGAATATCAACAAAGCTCAGCTTTTTGTGGTTGATACTTTAGTTCATCTGCTCTTTTGTGTCTATCCAAGAAGGTAAAATACTTATCATTCTTCTTGTATACATCCAAAGTGGTTAGAACAAGCTGTATCTTAACATTTGCAAACTTGTAGAAATGAAATCTTGCATCTCCCGAAATTCTCAAGATTGGTAATTTCTTTGATCTTTTTTGTTACGAGCTTTGGGGGCTACTCAGATATTATTGAGACGTCACTATTTGTTTCAGGTAACACGCTTTGTGTGCGGTGTCAGAAACTGAAACCACTCCCATAAAATATCAGTCTCAAGAATGAGAGATGGTGCCATTCTCAGGACATCTTCATCTATAAAGGCTGCAACATATCCGAGATTATCACTAAAATGCCACTTTGGAATTTAAAATAGCAGCTGTGCAAGGTATATAGACAGATACTAGAGATGTAAAAGAATATCAATTTATAGTTCCTAATTGTCACAGCACGCGATAATTAACGAGAGTCAGAAATAAGTAAATAAAAAGGAATAGCAAAAATTAAAAAAAATGTATTATTGGTTGAAGTAAAGCAAATCAAGTTTTGGAACAGCTTGCCTCTCTCCTACAACACAAGACATCAACAATCAGAGCCAAAAATATCAACAAAGCACATTTATCTCGAAGCGATATTCATCATCATCATCATGTGCCCTCTCGCTTTGTGTAGGCGATCACGTGCTTCCATAATTCCCTACCAACAATGCATCGTATCAATTCTGTTGTTGACTGGTTTCATGGCCATGACACCAAGCTGTATAATACCTTCTCTCTTTGTCTTCCGCGGTGTCTCTTTCGCTTTATTTTATAATCATATACTCCAACTTTCCTCTTCTCATGATGTTTCTGAAAAATGGTGATTGTTTCTTTCTAATGTCTTTTAGGGGCTCCCTTTTTGTTTTAGCCTGATTGAGAATTTCATGGCTGTTTTTTTTTAAGTTGTAGAGGAAACTTTCAACATTCTTCTGAGAAATTCCATCTCTGTGGCTTCTAATCATCTTTTGATTTATTTGTCTACTGTCCATGATTCGCTTCCATAGGTCAATATAGGCTCTACAGGGCACCGATGAGCCCTCTTTATCACTACACTACACTACACTACACTACACTACACTACACTACACTACACTACACTACACTACACTACACTATGCTACACTACACTACACTGCGCAACGGTACGCTATACTACACTACGCTACACTACACTACCCAGCGCTACACTACACTACACTACACTACACTACACTACACTACACTACACTACACTACACTACACTACACTACACTACACTACACTACACTACACTACACTACACTACACTACACTACACTACACTACACTACACTACACTACACTACACTACACTACACTACACTACTACACTACACTACACTACACTACACTACACTACACTACACTACACTACACTACACTACACTACGCTACACTACACTACACTACGCTACACTACACTACACTACACTACGCTACACTACACTACACTACGCTACACTACACTACGCTACGCTACACTACACTACACCACACTACACTACACTACACTACACTACACTACACTACGCTACACTACACTACACTACGTTACACTACACTACACTACGCTACACTACACTACACTACGCTACGCTACGCTACACTACGCTACACTACACTACACTACGCTACACTACGCTACGCTACACTACACTACGCTACACTACGCTACACTACACTACGCTACGCTACACTACACTACGCTACGCTACACTACACTACGCTACACTACACTACACTACACTACGCTACGCTACACTACACTACGCTACGCTACACTACACTACGCTACACTATACTACACTACGCTACACTACACTACACTACGCTACACTACACTACACTACACTACGCTACACTACACTACACTACGCTACGCTACACTACACTACACTACGCTACACTGCACTACACTACGCTACGCTACACTACACTACGCTACGCTACACTACGCTATGTTGTTATAGAAACCACACTGACTCTTTATTGTATTTGCTCATAATGCATATTGCATGTATTAATCATCAGACATTTGTTTACTTAAAACTTGTAAGAACATATTGAAGCACAATTCTTGGAATTCTCACAATCACTTCACAATTTAAGTTCATAATACTCTCTATCAAGGTTGGCTTACCACGGCAACAGCCGGGGTTCGTACCCTGGCGAGGACACCTGGGTTTTACTAATTCCCTAAAAATTAGTGGGAGCCGCGATAGCTCAGTGGTTAGTGAACTGGACTACTACGGACAAGGGGTAGGGTTCGATCCCAACCGACGGCTCCGGGTTCACCCAGCCTTAAATGGGTACCGGATTTTTTCTGGGAAAGTAAAGCAGCACGGGCGTAATACCGACCACATTACCCCAAAAATCATGTGCTGAAGGTCTGTAAAATATAGGGTCACTAACACCATATTTCCCTATACGCCACTTGGCGTGACGGGGGGTACTTTACTTTACTTTTTACTCTCTATCAACTTCTACTAATACGTTCTCTACTGTTTTAAAACTACAACTTGGGGATTCTAACTTCCTAACTAACTGGCTTCACTTTCTAATCCTAACTTTCTAACTGTTCTGACTGTTCTAACTCTATCTAACTGCCTTCGGCAGTTCGGCCGAAGCCGTACTAAGCTTACTTAGTCTACATCTTGACTATTCTCATTCCTGACTAATTTAATCCTGACTGTATTATTTTCCTTTCCTGACTGTCTCAAACCTATAGTGTTGAAGTTTAAATACTCAACCACAACTCTTCACCTGAAAATTAGTAGCCAATAAAATTGTCGCAATTTTGTCGCGAAGTGACAAATTGCTATTTGGTCAGCCCTCCTCACTCTGTGTCTCAACTGTCCCCCTATTTTACAATAACATATTATTTTCGTGACGTCTATAACCTATTTAAAATAATTATTACTTCATGACTCTGACCTTTCCTGGTAGCTGTTTACCGGTCAGTAAAGTCATGAGGTTAATGCATGCTATAGTCACTTCCACAAATTGCTGTTGTGGAAATCGTGGAAATTTTCATGGACCTAAACTCTCAGTATAATTCTACCTTACCTTCCTCCCCACTTTCTGTGTGTCCACTATCCACTATAAACTTTTATTTCTGGCTGGAAATTTTCATGGACCTAAACTCTCAGTATAATTCTACCTTACCTTCCTCCCCACTTTCTGTGTGTCCACTATCCACTATAAACTTTTATTTGTGGCTGGAAATTTTCATGGACCTAAACTCTCAGTATAATTCTACCTTACCTTCCTCCCCACTTTCTGTGTGTCCACTATCCACTATAAACTTTTATTTCTGGCTGGAAATTTTCATGGACCTAAACTCTCAGTATAATTCTACCTTAGCTTCCTCCCCACTTTCTGTGTGTCCACTATCCACTATAAACTTTTATTTCTGGCTGGAAATTTTCCATACTTAAAATTAATGTCTTAACACTGATGGTCGCTACCATTTGTTACTGCTATTGGCTATTGGCTATTGGCTATTGACTATTGGCTATTGTCTATTGGCTATTGGCTATTGGCTATTGGCTATACGAATTAACAACCAAACAGGACAATTCCAATATATAAAGCAAGGAGTCAGACAAGGCTGTGTTCTGTCGCCGGATTTGTTTTCACTTTACAGCGAATATATTATGAGATCAATAGTAGACAAAAAAGGAATTGAAGTCAACGGTCACAACATAAATAATTTGCGATATGTGGATGACACAGTCTTAATAGCAGAGACGGAGAATGAACTACAAGAAATGATAGACATAATAGTAAAAGAAAGCAACAAGAAAGGTCTCAGTCTGAATAGTAAGAAAACAGAAGTAATGGTTATATCGAATAAACAATCACCACCATCATGCAGCATAAAAATAAACGAGACAAATCTGAAGCAAATGCAACGTTTCAAATACTTGGGCACAATAATAACATCAGATGGGAGATGCGCCACAGAAATAAAAAGCAGAATAGCTCAGGCCAAAATGGCATTTCAGAAAATGAAAAATAACTTATGCAACAAATCTATGTCAATAAAAATGAGAAAGAGAGTTCGTCGGTGCTATATAGAAAAAATTCTGACCTTTGGAAGCGAATCATGGACAGTAGACAAACAAATGAAAAGACGATTAGAGGCCACAGAGATGGGATTTCTCAAAAGAATGTTGAAAGTTCCCTGGACAGCTAAAAAGACCCACGAGGAAGTTCTCAAAGAGGCCAACAAAAAAAGGGAGCTCTTAAAAAAACATAGGAAAGAAGCAATCAACATTTTTCGGGCACATCATGAGAAGAGGAAAGTTGGAATACTTGGTTACAACTGGCAAAATAAGAGAGATCGTGGACGACAAAGATATAAAATACTGGATAGCTTGGTGTCATGGCATGGAAAACAGTCAACAACAGAACTGATATGATGCACTGTAGATAGAAGATTGTGGAGGGACATGATCACCTACGCCAACCGGTATGGCACATGATGATGATGATGATGATTGTCTATTGAGAAGCGGGTAACAACTAAGTTACCCGTCCCCATGCTTTCACTAGCTTACTGTTACAACGCTACACTACACTAAATACACTAGACTACACTATACTACACTACACTACACTACGCTACGCTACGCTACACTATACTGCACTACGCTACACTACACTGCACTACGCTACACTACACTACACTACACTACACTATGCTACACTACACTACACTGCGCAACGGTACGCTATACTACACTGCGCTACACTACACTACACTACACTACACTACACTACACTACACTACACTACACTACACTACACTACACTGCGCTAAAGTAGGCTGTTTTTGTGCCCCTCCCCACCTTTTTATTTTCCACCCACCTCAAATATTAAAAAGGACACAAAAATCAGGCTCCCATCTGAGGCTGTGAGAATCTAGAAACATCGACATCAAAGCCGTTGGTAAAAGGCAAAGTTGAAAATAATTCACAAAATTTCTGTTTAATGGACTCCAGAAAAATGTGTTGTATCGCCTATACGAGGTAAATTGTTTATATAAAATATGCCAAGATGAAGTCAAGTCGTGTCCCCTGCACGAGGGAAACTGCTTTATTAAAGTATCCAGAGACGCTGATAAGTTATCATCATCATGTGCCATACCGGTTGGTGTAGGCGATGATGTCCCTCCAAAATCTTCTATCCACAGTGCATCGTATCAGTTCTGTTGTTGGCTGTTTTGATAAGTTATACTGTTTACAATTTGGAATACTTGTTTTGTAAATATACGGATGTGCAGTAAAGTTGTGTCCCCTACACAAGGGAAAACCAGACATAACAAAACTGGTGGTTTGTGCTATGGTCAACTTTTTTTTGTGGGGGAGGGTTTGAAGAGGCCATTCACTACAGGTCTTATCGCTCGACTGCGGAGCTACTTGTATTATGTTTGGCCCTTTTCGTCTTGTCAGACGGTCTAGTAGAGGCTATTGTGTATTTTGTTGACTTTTTGTTTTTGTCGAACAGCTTCTCTCGTGGCTAATTCTACCAATGATTGATAAACAAACACGGCCACAGAATGAACAAGTCAGGCCCACTGGTCCACAGGGTTTTCCATCCTTTTTCATGAGTCTTTTCTCTTCTAAGCTTTGCCTTAGCAGTCTCAAATGATGTTATACCGTTCATAAACATGCTCTCCATGATGTGCAATCACTTGCCAGATGTTCCCAGTCATATTCACATATGGAGAAGTCATTCAGAGATAATTTACAGATATCTCTATATCGTAGTTTAGGTCTGTATATTTGTCTTTTTCCGCGTGTTAGTTCGCCATATAATATTTGACTGGGATGCGCTTTTCTTCCATTCGCTGGACATGATCCAGCCATCTTAGTCTTCGACATCTGAGCATCGACATGATTGTATCGTAATTGAAGGGTTATTAATGCCACAAAGGAATGGTCTGTAAGGGAATATGCCAGTCAAGTTTAGTATCTTACACAACATTACATAATACATACATGATTCGCATGGGACTTGTTTTGTGCGAAAACATTGGTTATGTTTGACGTTAAAAAAAAAACATCTTCTTCTTCTGCGATCAGGACTCATTCAGACTAGGATCCCGGACTCTCTCATGAAGGCAGCTGTCTGTTTAAGTGATTCGGTTGTCTCGTATAGTTTCTCTTCCAAGGAGGTGGGTGTGGACCACATTGTACTTCTCAGGTCTGTGTATTGGAGGTAATCCTGTTGAACATGTTTTGTTGTCACGTTGTCCAGTCTACAGTAGCACTGGCTGGTAGAACCAATTTTGCGTTTGGTGAACATGTTTTCCCATTCTGTTGTGGCCAGTGCGAAGGCGAAGTAAGATGACTTAATCCCTCCTTGAAAAAAACATTTTGAGCTAAGAGATATATAGGAGAGTTAGACCCCTTGAATAAAATAATTAAAATCAGATTGTGAAACTAAGAGTGACTAACAATTGACTTAGCAACCACAATTCTCATTAAATTTATTGCTTGGGAGGTTTTTGCTATTTATTTCTACTGAATACAGTACGGAATACATCTGGAGACAGTCCAGAGCTATAACTACCTGGGTCATACTATAACCAATGATGGAAAATGGAAAATTGAAATAAACAAAAGAATAGGTACGGCAAAAAGTAATTTTAATGCCATGAAAAATATACTAACAACAAAACAAATATCAGCAGGGATTAAACTAAGAATGGCAAAATGTTACATCTTCTCAGTATTCCTGTATGGTGCAGAAACATGGACATTAGACAAGAAAACAGAACAGAAAATTGAAGCCTTTGAAATGTGGATTTATAGAAGAATAGGTAGAATTGGGTGGAAAGACAAGGAAACAAACGATGAAGTTTTAAAACAACTGAAAATAAAAAGAGAACTACTAAATACAATTAAGACAAGACAAATGAAATTTTTGGGGCATGTTAAAAGACACAACAGCCTACTAAAAGTAATATTGGAAGGGAAAAAACAAGGTAAAAGAGGCAGAGGCAGACCAAGACTAACATGGACGAGTAACATTAAAAGATGGACAAGTCAATCTATGACAGCCTGCACCATCAAAGCAAGAAACAGAGTAGAATGGCGATCCATGGTAGCCAACCTTCGTTGCGGAGAAGACACTCGATGATGATGATGATGATGAATACAGTAAATATATTCCTTTTACGAAATGGAAGTTGTTTGTTTAAAATAGATAGAGCTAAGTTTTCTTCCCAACACAATGACAATTGTCCATAAATTACATCGAAATAAATTAAAGTTTTCTTTCTAAAACAAAGAAGATTGTCTTTAAATGTCATCGAAATAGAGTGAAGTTACCTCCCATGAATAACGTAAAATGCTTTCAGAAAAATAGAGTTGATTTAACATCCCTCTCACAAAGGGAATTTTTCATAAAAATATAGAAATCTGGGGTAAGCTATTTTTCCTATAAAGTGGGGTACGTTCATGGCAACAATTAGAGGCGTACTTGTCTCCCCTGCATAATGGGAATTTTGTTCATGAAGCTATTCAAGGCTGCAGACAATTTGCTTTCCTTATATAATAGGTGCAACATTCAATCTCCATTTCTATAGACAAACACAGAATCTCTTTGTGACATTTACCCGCTTATGTTCACACTCGCGTGATAAGAATCTGGCATATTATTTCCCTTATAATTTTTTTCATTCCAAAGAAAACAAATAGACTAATATTTTTTTTTTATTGTATTTTTTTTAAGGCTTTGAGAGAGCTAAATAAGGTATTTTAAATGTCTGAAGGATAATTAGTTGATCACTTCAACACAGTTTTGGCATTTTAGATTCACGCTCATATCTCACTTAGAACCATCGCGGTTTTTTTTTTCGTTCAGTGATCCCTGGTAGATGAGACCGAGTACCTCGTCCTATCGGAAACTAACATTAAAACGTTCAAGTTAGATTGTAAAATAAAACCCATGATAGTTTAAAATCTAAGATTAACATCATCATCAGGTACAATGCCTGCTGTCGTAGGTGATCATGTCTCTCCACACCCTTCGATCTCGACAGTTATTTATCATTTCTGTTGTTGACCTTCTGTCAAGTCATTATCTTAAGCTGTCTGGTGTCTTTTCTCTTTGCTTCCCTTTATATCTTTGTCCCTCGATTTTTCCAATTGTCACAATATATCCCAGCTGTTCCTTTCAGCTGTCATTACCTGTCCTAATAATGATGATTGTTTCTTCCCAATATGCACAAGAGCACTTTAGTTTTCAGCTCCTCATCATTTCTCTATACTTACGATTTGATATATCTCTACACTTCACCAATCTTCCCATATGTAACACATCTCTTCTTCATCTCACCATCCTTATTCCTCATCTTTCCGTCCACCCATTCATAACTTTATCATCCGACATGTAAATATGTGTGCCTCACCGTTTGTTGTCGTTGTCCCCATGTTCTGAAGAAGGCCGCAGGCCGAAACGTCAGTATTGTGTTGTTTTCCTTCTTTGTAAAGCTGTCACCATACCTTGGAGTGTAAACCACACCCCACTACTGGCTCCTTGCCACCAGCTTTACCGCAGCATTGCAGTTATTTGCCTGTTCCGCCCTTTCTTCAAAGTACCCGTGCTGTGGACGTTCTTCAAGGCGTTAGTGTTGTGTGGCTTTCTTCAAGGCGTCAGTGTTGTGTTGCTTTCTTCAAGGCGTCAGTGTTGTGTTGCTTTCTTCAAGGCGTCAGTGTTGTGTGGCTTTCTTCAAGGCGTCAGTGTTGTGTGTCTTTCTTCAAGGCGTCATTGTTGTGTGGCCTTCTTCAAGGCGTCAGTATTGTGTGTCTTTCTTCAAGGCGTCTGTTTTGTGTGTCTTTCTTCAAGGCATCAGTGTTGTGTGGATTTCTTCAAGGCGTCAGTGTTGTGTGGATTTCTTCAAGGCGTCATGGTTGTGTGGCTTTCTTCAAGGCGTCAGTGTTGTGTGGCTTTCTTCAAGGCGTCATTGTTGTGTGACTTTCTTGAAGGCGTCAGTGTTGTGTGGCTTTCTTCAAGGCGTCAGTGTTGTGTGGCTTTCTTCAAGGCGTCAGTGTTGTGTGGCTTTCTTCAAGGCGTCAGTGTTGTGTGGCTTTCTTCAAGGCGTCATGGTTGTGTGGCTTTCTTCGAGGCGTCATTGTTGTGTGACTTTCTTCAAGGCGTCAGTGTTGTGTGGCTTTCTTCAAGGCGTCATGGTTGTGTGGCTTTCTTCAAGGCGTCATTGTTGTGTGACTTTCTTCAAGGCGTCAGCGTTGTGTGGCTTTCTTCAAGGCGTCAGTGTTGTGCGGCTTTCTACAAGGCGTCAGTGTTGTGTGGCTTTCTTCAAGGCGTCAGTGTTGTGTGGTTTTTTTCAAGGCGCCTATACTGTGGGCGTTCTTCAAATTGTTGTGGGATTTCTTCAAATTGCCCGTGTTGTGGGCTTTCTTCAAAGTGCTCGTGTTGTGGGCTTTCTTCAAAGTGCCCGTTGTGTGGGCTTTCTTCAAAGTGCCCGTGTTGTGACTTTCTTTAATGTTCCCTTGTTGTGGGCTTTCTTCAAAGTGCCTGTGTTCTGGGCTTTCTTCAAAGTGCCCGTGTTGTGGGCATTCTTCAAAGTGCCCGTGTTGTGGGCTTTCTTCAAAGTGCCCGTGTTGTGGGCTTTCTTCAAAGTGCCCGTGTTGTGGGCTTTCTTCAAAGTGCCCGTGTTGTGGGCTTTCTTTAAAGTGCCCGTGTTGTGGGCTTTCTTCAAAGTGCCCGTGTTGTGGGCTTTCTTCAAAGTGCCCGTGTTGTGGGCTTTCTTCAAAGTGCCCGTGTTGTGGGCTTTCTTCAAAGTGCCCGTGTTGTGGGCTTTCTTCAAAGTTCCCGTGTTGTGGGCTTTCTTCAAAGTGCCCGTGTTGTGGGCTTTCTTCAAAGTTCCCGTGTTGTGGGCTTTCTTCAAAGTGTCCGTGTTATCGTCTTTCTTCAAAGTGTCCGTGTTTACCATGGAGCACCATTCCACTCTGTCTTGTGCTTTGATGGTGCAGATTGTCATAGGCTGACATGTCCATGTTAGTCTTGGTCTACCTCTGCCTCTTTTACCTTGTATTTTCCTTTCCAATATTGCTTTTTGTAGGCTGTTGTGTCTTTTAACATGCCCCCAAAATTTCATTTGTCCTGTTCTAATTGTGTTTAGTAGTTCTCTTTTCATTTTTAGTTTTAAAACTTCATCGTTTGTTTTCTTCTCCTTGCATTCAATTCTACCCATTCTCCTATAAATCCACATTTCAAACTATATCATCTTAATTAAATTCATTTATAAAATACAATAAATCATAACTAATTCTGAATGCATGTAATGCAATTAATACCCTAATGATACACAAGGAAATCCCGCTACAAATGACGTGTCCGGACTGTGAATGAAGTAAATTTAATGAAGGTTAAACCAGGCATCGAGTTGAATTGTTCCGTAATCTCAGGTCTGATTAGTTATTCTGATAGTTTTTAAATCGCCGCATTAACTAGGTGAGATTGCCGAAGTTCTGACACTAATTGAAATTAAGTTCATTCACGTTTACACGTTTATAGATTTATTTTAGTTTACTTTTCTTCATCTCGGTAAGTTCTTAGCGTCGTCATAAAATAGCGAGTAGTCGGTGAATGCCATTTGTAGCATATTTTAGACATGGTGCACAATATATTGTCTTCGACATGGTGCGCAACATGATGTCAGCTATATGGTGCACAACATAATGTTTTCTGCATGGTGGACAACATAATGTTTTCTGCATGGTGCTCAACATAATGTCTTCTTTGTAGTTGTTGTTGGGTTCGCCAGCTTTCATCTCTGACTAGTCCCTAGAGACTAGGAACTGAATTTTGCGTGTTAATCCATTTTCCCCTGGCAGCCGTGTGCACAGTGTTCCTCGCCGCACAGGCAGATAACTCCGACTTCAGAGGTACTCATGATTTTTCCGTCGATGAGTAACTGACGTTTCAAGCCGGGTCTCTTTGCTGAGACCAGGGTGGTTGCCACAGAGAGAAATCATAATGAGGTATGATGATTACTTACCTCATCATCACTTACCTCATCATCACTTACCTCATCATCACTTACCTCATCATCGCTTACCTCATCAACAGCATTTACCTCATCATCACTTACTTCATCACCACTTACCTCATCATCACTTACCTCATCATCACTTACCTCATCATCACTTACCTCATCATCACTTACTTCATCACCACTTACCTCATCATCACTTACTTCATCACCACTTACCTCATCATCACTTACTTCATCATCACTTACCTCATCATCACTTACCTCATCATCACTTACCTCATCATCACTTACCACATCATCGCTTACCTCATTATCGCTTACCTCATCATCACTTACTTCATCATCACTTACTTCATCATCACTTACTTCATCATCGCTTACTTAATCATCACTTACCTCATCAACGTTTATCTCATCATCACTTACCTCATCAACGTTTATCTCATCATCACTTACCTCATCAACGTTTATCTCATCATCACTTACCTCATCAACGTTTATCTCATCATCACTTACCTCATCAACGTTTATCTCATCATCACTTACCTCATCAACGTTTATCTCATCATCACTTACTTCACCATCACTTACCTCATCAACGTTTATCTCAACATCGCTTACTTCACCATCACTTACCTCATCTACATTATCTCGCCATCACTTACCTCATCAACGTTTATCTCACCATCACTTATTTCAGCAACTTTTGTCTCATCAGCGTTTATCTCATTAACGTTTATCACCACTTGCCTCATCATCACTTACCTCATCAACGTTTATCTAATCATCACTTACCTCTTCATTTTTTCTTTAGTTTAAACGTTCACACTTTATACATGAAGATGGGATCAAGGAAAAAAAAACTTTCTGCTGCACCAACCGCTGACTAGGAAGTGTTGGCACGTAAGACAATAGCCAGGATCTGTGAAACACTCACATGGAATTAAAGAATTCACTAACAGACAGACTGAAGAGAGTAACTAAGATCTGTGAAACACTCACATGGAATTAAAGAATTCACTAATAGACAGACTGAAGAGAGTAACTAAGATCTGTGAAACACTCACATGAAATTAAAGAATTCACTAATAGACAGACTGAAGAGAGTAACTAAGATCTGTGAAACACTCACATGGAATTAAAGAATTCACTAATAGACAGACTGAAGAGAGTAACTAAGATCTGTGAAACACTCACATGGAATTAAAGAATTCACTAACAGACAGACTGAAGAGAGTAACTAAGATCTGTGAAACACTCACATGGAATTAAAGAATTCACTAACAGACAGACTGAAGAGAGTAACTAAGATCTGTGAAACACTCACATGGAATTAAAGAATTCACTAACAGACAGACTGAAGACAATAACTAAGATCTGTGAAATACTCACACAGTATTAAGGAATTCACTAACGGACAGACTGAAGAGAGTAACTAAGATTTGTGAAATACTCACACACTATTACTATAGCCAAGGCACTTATCGACAGGCTCAAGCAATTAACCAAAATATGCTCTACGTTCACTCAGAACAATTCATTGACGGACAGATTTAAGACAGTGACTAGGATCTCTGAAATATTCATTCATTTTTGTCTAATTTCTTCTTCCTCTTCTTGCCTTCCTCATCTGCCTTTCAGCGCCGAGGGGAAATATAATTTGCGATCTTTTGCTCTTCTGTTCGCCTCTGCTGCTGTTATGTTTCATAATGCTTCTAATATTCCGTCGATCCACCTTTTTCCTGGTTGGTTGGAGGCCCCACATCCACTCCCTATAAGTGTACTGGATGAAAGATAAAAGATGAAAGATGAAAGATGAAAGATGAAAGAAACTCCTTCACGCTAAATGGTGCATAGAGAATATGTATGTAATGTTCATATCTACACATTTTTTGTGTGTTATATGGACAGTATTACTTCAGTGCTGTCTCCACATCTCTACCAAATACAAATCCGTTATCTACTCAGAGCAGCAGTAAAAAAAAAAAAGAAAAAAAGTAAAGTACCCTCGTCACGCCAAGTGGCGTATAGGGAATATGGTGTTAGTGACCATAAATTTTACAGACCTTCGGCACATGATTTTTGGGGTAATGTGGTCGGTATTACGCCCGTGCGGGTTTACTTTCCCAGAAAAAAATCCGGTACCCATTAAAGGCTGGCTGAACCCGGAAGCCGTCGGTTGGGATCGAACCCTACCCCTTGTTCTTTGTAGTCCAGTTCACTAACCACTGTGCTATCGCGGATCCCCACTCAGAGCAGTAATGAACTTAAAAGTCCCCAGTTTGAACCCGATGTCTTGTGTCTTCAGTTGTCCAGTTCGAACTTGAAAATCATTCTCGCTGTGAGCTGTGCTGTCGAGATTTGCCATCAGCTAAGTCTTGCTACAGTTTTTTTATATATTGTACTCACATATTTTCACGTATTGTATATTGTTACCCTCTGACATGTAGCACATCTCTTTCTCTTGTTTCATCTATTGTCCCTCTGTTTACTTCTCCGTGACGTACCTGCTCGATCATCCTATATGTAGTAGATTTTATATGTATTTTATTGTTTATGTTCTTGTTTTCTAAAGAAGGCCCCGTATGGTCCGAAACGTCAATATTTTGTTGTGTTCCTTTTTTGTAAAGCTGTCACCATGCCTTATGTAAGTGTACGTTACACCCCACTACAGGTCCTTGTTACAAGCTTTATCCGTAGCACTGCAATTATTTCCCTGTTCCCCTCTTTAACCTGTCTCCATTTTCACAACACGTACTTATATATACACTACAGTTTCTATGTGAAAATACAAGAAATAAATACTATAGAACATTACATTGTACATGTAGGGCATAAGATTAATCATTTAACATAAACGACTCCTTCATGCACTGAACATGTTTACTGGCATGAGCTAACAGATGGCTGAAATATTTTTCTCTGTTTTGGGGTTGACTAAATTTAATTAAATTCGCTTCATGTAAACAAGTCCACATAAAATAATCAATACATTTTTAGTGCAGTCTGGAAGGTTATTACAACTTGGTGGACATTGTCGTGAAGGATTATTATAACTGTGTGGACATTATCATTGTCGTGAAGGATAATTACAACTATGTGGACACTATCATTGTCGTGAAGGATTATTACAATTGTGTGGACATTGTCATTGTCGTGAAGGATTATTACAACTATGTGGACATTATCATTGTCGTGAAGGATTATTACAACTGTGTGGACATTATCATTGTCGTGAAGGATTATTACAACTGTGTGGACATTATCATTGCCGTGAAGGATTATTACAACTGTGTGGACATTATCATTGTCGTGAAGGATTATTACAACTGTGTGGACATTACTTTCTTTATGAAAATATGAAGTTTTTCATTCCTTGAATACTTGTTGATTAATTAAATTTCATCCGGAAACAAATTGTGGCAGTTCTTTCAGTCGGTTGAAAAGTTATTCTCTCCCTTTACTCTTCGATCTGTGTTATTCTTTACAATTAAAAGAGAGTGGTCATATGTTATTTGCTTACAATTAAATGAGTTCCTTATCATTTAAAAAAAAGTAAAGTACCCCCCGTCACGCCAAGTGGCGTATAGGGAAATATGGTGTTAGTGACCCTATATTTTACAGACCTTCAGCACATGATTTTTGGGGTAATGTGGTCGGTATTACGCCCGTGCTGCTTTTACTTTCCCAGAAAAAATCCGGTACCCATTTAAGGCTGGGTGAACCCGGAGCCGTCGGTTGGGATCGAACCCTACCCCTTGTCCGTAGTAGTCCAGTTCACTAACCACTGAGCTATCGCGGCTCCTACTAATTTTTAGGGAATTAGTAAAACCCAGGTGTCCTCGCCAGGATTACGAACCCCGGCTGTTGCCGTGGTAAGCCAACCGCCTATCGATTGCGCTAACCGGACACCCTTCCTTATCATTTGGCTGCTATAAATTGGGGTCTTTTCTTGAACAATTTTTGGTAACCGCTGATGTAAGAGAAGTTAAACGAAAAACGCATCAGGTTTGGACAGACTAGTCGGCACGGCTTCTGTCGTAAAAAAAAAATACGACTCCGACCACAAATTATTGCTGTCTCACCGGAACGTCAAGGAAACCCGGAAGATAGAGAAGCAATCCTGAACAATTAACATATTGAATACGAGTGCACTGATTTGCATGGTGCAAAACACAGTGCAATCCAATCCAGACTGGAAGACCAACCAAGACTGGAAGACCAACACTGTTTTAGACCAACCAAGACTGGAAGATCAACAATATCTTAGACCAACCAAGACTGGAAGAACAACACTGTCTTAGACCAACCAAGACTGGAAGATCAACAATATCTTAGACCAACCAAGACTGGAAGACCAACAATGTCTTAGACCAACCAAAACTGGAAGACCAACACTGTCTTAGACCAACCAAGACTGGAAGACCAACACTGTCTTAGACCAACCAAGACTGGAAGACCAACAATGTCTTAGACCAACCAAGACTGGAAGATCAACAATATCTTAGACCAACCAAGACTGGAAGACCAACACTGTCTTAGACCAACCAAGACTTGAAGACCAACAATATCTTAGACCAACCAAGACTGGAAGACCAACAATGTCTTAGACCAACCAAGACTGGAAGATCAACAATATCTGAGACCAACCAAGACTGGAAGATCAACACAGTCTTAGACCAACCAAGACTTGAAGACCAACAATATCTTAGACCAACCAAGACTTAAACACCAACAATATCTGAGACCAACCAAGACTGGAAGATCAACAATGTCTTAGACCAACCAAGACTGGAAGATCAACAATGTCTTAGATCAATCAAGGCAGGAAGATCAACAATGTCTTAGACCAATCAAGACTGGAAGATCAACAATGTCTTAGACCAATCAAGGCAGGAAGATCAAAAATGTCTTAGATCAACAAAGACTGGAAAATCAACAATGTCTTAGATCAACCAAGACTTGAAGATCAACAATGTCTTAGACCAACCAAGACTGGAAGATCAACAATGTCTTAGACCAATCAAGGCAGGAAGATCAACAATGTCTTAGACCAACCAAGACTGGAAGATCAACAATGTCTTAGACCAACAAAGACTTGAAGATCAACAATGTCTTAGATCAACCAAGACTGGAAGATCAACAATGTCTTAGATCAACCAAGACTGGAAGATCAACAATGTCTTAGATCAACCAAGACTGGAAGATCAACAATATCTTAGACCAACCAAGACTGGGAGATCAACAATGTCTTAGATCAACCAAGACTGGAAGATCAACAATATCTTAGACCAACCAAGACTGGAAGATCAACAATGTCTTAGACCAACCAAGACTGGAAGATCAACAATGTCTTAGATCAACCAAGACTGGGAGATCAACAATATCTTAGACCAACCAAGACTGGGAGATCAACAATGTCTTAGACCAACCAAGACTGGAAAAGACTGGAGGACCAACAATATCTTAGACGAACCAAGACTGGAAGATCAACAATGTCTTAGACCAACCAAGACTGGAAGAACAACTATGTCTTAGACCAACCAAGACTGGAAGATCAACAATGTCTTAGACCAACCAAGACTGGAAGATCAACAATGTCTTAGACCAACCAAGACTGGAAGATCAACAATGTCTTAGACCAACCAAGACTGGGAGATCAACAATATCTTAGACCAACCAAGACTGGGAGATCAACAATGTCTTAGACCAACCAAGACTGGAAAAGACTGGAAGACCAACAATATCTTAGACGAACCAAGACTGGAAGATCAACAATGTCTTAGACCAACCAAGACTGGAAGAACAACTATGTCTTAGACCAACCAAGATTGGAAGATCAACAATGTCTTAGACCAACCAACACTGGAAAAGACTGGAAGACCAACCATATCTTAGACCAACCATGACTGGAAGACCAACAATGTCTTAGACCAACCAAGACTGGAAGACCAACAATGTCTTAGACTAACCAAGACTGGAAAAGACTGGAAGACTAACAATATCACAGGAAAAAGTTGATCGTGTCCGTACCCCGCACTATCGCAGTAAAAAAAACAACCAAATGATTTTAATCTCAAAAGCCGCAGCAAATTTGAAAACTGTGCAGACACGTTTGAGATTGTCACCCCCCCCCCCCCCCCCCCTTCCTTTGCAGACACAGACGGAATGAACATCGCATCATGGCAGCTGTTGATAACGTCAACATTCACAAACTGCAGCAAGCGTGTGATAAATTGGGCACTGGTTTTGATATGTGTCGTTTTATAAAGGGTACATAGCCCAAAACATGTTAACATTGTTAATAAACATCTCAAGGCATTCCTTACAAAACTATGCATAATAATGTTATATTTATATATCTATAAAAGTTTAGTTTGTACAATATGGCAAACATTCGTATTCCCAAACAAATAGTGGCGAACTTAAGGACTGAACGAGACCAAAAGGAGGCGAGATATAAAGATGTTGGCAGGGCTTCATTGAGGGAATTCTCTACCAGTGAAATAAACTGGGATATTCTGGCACCAAATCGCACTACATGGAGAATTAAAAAACAAATGGCACAGCAACTTTCAAGGCAGTGCTGATATCTATCTCAGAAGACAAAAGGCGCAGGACAAATTAGACGAGACCATATACATCTTGTTCGTTCTGCGGATGGATCTGTCTGCCCAATATTGGCAGATTCAGCCACGAGAGAAGCTGTTCAACAAAGCAGCATTCATCATAATAAAATAAAAATAAAAAGTAAAGAGCCTCCGTCACGCCAAGTGGCGTATAGGAAATATGGTGTTAGTGACCATAATTTTCACAGACCTTCGGCACATGATTTTTGGGGTAATGTGGTCGGTATTACGCCCGTACCGCTCTACTTTCCTAGAAAAAATCCGGTACCCATTTAAGGCTGGGTGAACTCGGAAGCCGTCGGTCAGGACCGAACCCGACCTCTTGTCCTTTGTAGTCCAGTTCACTAACCAGCGAGCTATCGCGGCTCCCTAGCATCCATCATAAGAGACTAATATTTTTTTACCAAATTACTGACTTATCACGATTGATTGCTACCTACCAACCGTCTGTCAAGACGTCACCATATTAGTTTGCTCAATATCTATGTATTCATGTTCCTTTGTTGTAATCTTGTACATAAATCGATAGCTTCCACTACAGCCTTCACCCAGATGACAATTCCTCTTCCATAACTCACACTCCAAAAATCCTTGAAGCAAGAACCAGACTAGATGTTTAGTAGAGGACTTTTAAAACAAGAGTCTCGGTGGTTGAGTAGTTAGTGCACTCGCCTCGGTGGCTGAGTGGTTAGTGCGCTCGCCTCGGTGGCTGAGTGGTTAGTGCGCTCGCTTCCAGATCAGATGGGTCTGAGCTCAATTCCTAGAAGTATAGAAGTTTTTTTAGTCCGACAGTGAAGATACTGGGGTTCATCCTGCAATTAAAAATAGGAACCATACATTTGTTTTGATAGTAACAATAGGAACCATATATTTGTTTTGATAGTAACAATAGGAACAATACATTTGTTTTGATAGAAACAATAGGAACCATATATTTGTTTTGATAGTAACAATAGGAACAATACATTTGTTTTAATAGTAACAATAGGAACCACACATTTGTTTTAATAGTAACAATAGGAACCATACAGTTGTTTTAATAGTAACAATAGGAACCATACATTTCTTTTGATAGAAACAATAGGAAGCATAAATTTGTTTTGATAGTAACAATAAGAACCATAAATTTGTTTTGATAGTAACAATAGGAGCCATACATTTGATTTGATAGTAACAATAGGAGCCATAAATTTGTTTTGATAGTAACAATAGGAACCATACATTTGTTTTGATAGTAACAATAGGAGCCTTGCATTTGTTTTGATAGTAACAATAGGAACCATACATTTGTTTTGATAGTAACAATAGGAGCCTTGCATTTGTTTTGATAGTAACAATAGGAACCATACATTTGTTTTGATAGTAACAATAGGAACCATGCATTTGTTTTGATAGTAACAATAGGAGCCTTGCATATGTTTTGATAGTAACAATGGGAACCATGCATTTGTTTTGATAGTAACAATAGGAGCCTTGCATTTGTTTTGATAGTAACAATAGGAACCATGCATTTGTTTTGATAGTAACAATAGGAACCATACATTTGTTTTGATAGTAACAATAGGAACCATACATTTGTTTTGATAGTAACAATAGGAGCCTTGCATTTGTTTTGATAGTAACAATAGGAACCATACATTTGTTTTGATAGTAACAATAGGAGCCTTGCATTTGTTTTGATAGTAACAATAGGAACCATACATTTGTTTTGATAGTAACAATAGGAACCATGCATTTGTTTTGATAGTAACAATAGGAGCCTTGCATATGTTTTGATAGTAACAATGGGAACCATGCATTTGTTTTGATAGTAACAATAGGAGCCTTGCATTTGTTTTGATAGTAACAATAGGAACCATGCATTTGTTTTGATAGTAAAAATAGGAGCCATGCAATTGTTTTGATAGTAACAATAGGAACCATACATTTGTTTTGATAGTAACAATAGGAGCCTTGCATTTGTTTTGAAAGTAACAATAGGAACCATGCATTTGTTTTGATAGTAAAAATAGGAGCCATACATTTATTGTCATAGTAACAATAGGAACCATACAATTCTTTTGATAGTCACAATAGGAACCATGCATTTGTTTTGATAGTAACAATAGGAACCATGCATTTGTTTTGATAGTAACAATAGGAGCCTTGCATTTGTTTTGATAGTAACAATAGGAACCATGCATTTGTTGTAATAGTAACAATAGGAAACATACATTTTTTTCGATTGTAACAATAGGAACCATACATTTCTTTTGATAGTAACAATAGGAACCATACATTTCTTTTGATAGTAACAATAGGAACCATACATTTGTTTTAATAGTGACAATATGAACCATTATTTGTTTTGATAGTAACAATAGGCACCATACATTTGTTTCAATAGTAACAATATGAGCCATAAATTTGTTTTGATAGTAACAATAGGAACCATACAATTCTTTTGATAGTCACAATAGGAACCATACATTTGTTTTAATAGTAAGAATAGGAAACATAAATTTGTTTTGATAGTAATAATGGGAACCACACATTTGTTTTGATAGTAACAATAGGAAACATAAATTTGTTTTGATAGTAACAATAGGAGCCATACATTTGTTTTGGAAGTAAAGACTGCCTGGGGTGACACAGATCATATTAACCAAAAATATGGCGAGGTCATGGACAAACATGGCTGCTACTGCTATATTCCCCATACGCTCAGCAAGGCAGAGGAGAGAACTTTTATTTTAAGCTGCGTATTCAAGTGATATGTTTGATGAATAATGCAACAAAAAAATATAATGTATAAATAATTGCCTGAGAAAAATGCTGAACATTAGATGGTATGACAAGACCAACAATGAAGAAGGTATCGTGAGAGAAAAAGTCAAAACAAGGGTCTTTCAGTAAAGAGATTTTAAAGAAAACATGAAATTTGACAGAGCAAGCACAACGAAATAATATCTGAAGTCAGCATAACAAGACATGCTTTCAAGCTCTCTCGTAGTCCCAACAGGTATAGGGGAAATACGAAATGTTCAGGAAAATATGTGAAGGAGAAATCGCGAAAATTTCCAAAATATAATAACCTTGAGTGAACTGAAATAGCCAAGGAGTCAAAGAAAAAGAATGGATAAAGGGACATTGTCCTTGGTGTATACTCTCAAGAGATGCAGGATGGGAGATGAATGATTGTTAGCTTTTCAAGCCATAAATATTGCACATCTACAGAGCAAAGCCAATGATTACTGGCTGAGACTAATAGAAATACTATTCAAAAAATTGGATAAAAACATCCATTATAATGTCAACACTGGCAGATTACTCTACTGTAATAAGAGATAAAGCGCCTTAATATCCGTTGAGACACTGTGTAAGTCTTAATCAAGTTTCATTATTTTTGTTCACGTCTTCTTTAGACGACAGACGGAAGTTCATGTGAGTATCGAAATGGTATTTGTAACAGCAATAATAATTTCCCGTGGGAAATTTAAAAAAAAACGAACGGAGAAAACAAAACAAAAATTTAATATCTTAAAAACGACCTGAGACTTGCAAGCTCCAGACTAAATTTGCTGTGCCCATTATGTATTTTTAAATTGCTAAAAAGTGCATCCTCTTTAATATTTCCCATTTCTATTTTTCTTTATTAGAATCAATTAAAGTTTGAATTTTACAATGACTGTTTTGGTATTACACAAGAGCTGAAAGGCAATTACATACAATTCTTTTAATATGAACAATATAGAAATATAATGCATTGGATATTAAATAAAAATTAGTAGGAAAAATTATTGGAGCTCTTGAATTTTTGTATTTTATGGAAAAATTAGGCGAGTTCTGTGGACACATAATAAAAGAAATAATTCAGTTTTGAGACAGATGGCATTTAAAAAAACAAAAAAAAAAACATTAGATTGTCTAGACACGCAAAGAGAGAAAAAGATAAAAGATAACTGGAAGTATTGAAGAATAAAATGCTGATAAACGAGGCAAAGATAGACAAAGATTAAAGTTGTTGATAACATAAAGAGGTGGATTAGAGACACAACGACAATGTGCACTGTCAGAGAAGAGACATTGTGAAATGTGCTCCATGGTAGTCAACTTCAATGTGGAGCAGTACCGTCAGAGAAGAGACATTTTGAAATGTGCTCCATTGTAGTCAACCTCAATGTGGTGCAGTACTGTCAGAGAAGAGACATTTTGAAATGTGCTCCATGGTAGTCAACTTCAGTGTGGAGCAGTACCGTCAGAGAAGAGACATTGTGAAATGTGCTCTGTGGTAGTCAACTTCAATGTGGAGCAGTACCGTCAGAGAAGAGACATTGTGAAATGTGCTCCTTGGTAGTCAACTTCAGTGTGGAGCAGTACCGTCAGAGAAGAGACATTTTGAAATGTGCTCCGTCGTAGTCAACCTCAATGTGGAGCAGTACCGTCAGAGAAGAGACATTGTGAAATGTGCTCCTTGGTAGTCAACTTCAGTGTGGAGCAGTACCGTCAGAGAAGAGACATTTTGAAATGTGCTCCATGGTAGTCAACTTCAATGTGGAGCAGTACCGTCAGAGAAGAGACATCGTGAAATGTGCTCCATGGTAGTCAACCTCGCTGTGGAGCAGTACTGTCAGAGAAGAGACATTGTGAAATGTGATCCATTGTAGTCAACCTCAATGTGGTGCAGTACTGTCAGAGAAGAGACATTTTGAAATGTGCTCCTTGGTAGTCAACTACAATGTGGAGCAGTACCGTCAGAGAATAGACATTTTGAAATGTGCTTCATGGTAGTCAACCTCAATGTGGAGCAGTACCGTCAGAGAAGAGACATTTTGAAATGTGCTTCATGGTAGTCAACCTCAATGTGGAGCAGTACCGTCAGAGAAGAGACATTTTGAAATGTGCTCCATGGTATTCAACCTCAATGTGGAGCAGTACCGTCAGAGAAGAGACATTTTGAAATGTGTTCCATTGTAGTCAACCTCAATGTGGTGCAGTACTGTCAGAGAAGAGACATTTTGAAATGTGCTCCATGGTAGTCAACTTCAGTGTGGAGCAGTACCGTCAGAGAAGAGACATTTTGAAATGTGCTCCATTGTAGTCAACCTCAATGTGGTGCAGTACTGTCAGAGAAGAGACATTTTGAAATGTGCTCCATTGTAGTCAACCTCAATGTGGTGCAGTACCGTCAGAGAAGAGACATTTTGAAATGTGCTCCATGGTATTCAACCTCAATGTGGAGCAGTACTGTCAGAGAAGAGACATTTTGAAATGTGCTCCATGGTAGTCAACTTCAGTGTGGAGCAGTACTGTCAGAGAAGAGACATTTTGAAATGTGCTCCATGGTATTCAACCTCAATGTGGAGCAGTACCGTCAGAGAAGAGACATTTTGAAATGTGCTCCATTGTAGTCAACCTCAATGTGGTGCAGTACCGTCAGAGAAGAGACATTTTGAAATGTGCTCCATGGTAGTCAACTTCAATGTGGAGCATTACCGTCAGAGAAGAGACATTTTGAAATGTGCTCCATGGTAGTCAACCTTAATGTGGAGTGACAGAAAATTATGATCAAATGGAACATCGAAGGAAAATTGATGACTAGGATTTCCATAAGTCTGAAAACCCCTGAAGCCTTTTTGTCATGTGCAGACATGTATACAAGAGATGACAATAGTTTTCTTTCTGTTTTTGTGACGCTCACACAATGATTGCAGCTATTAAAACAGCGTTAAAATGGCGCGTGTTGCCTTGAGTCGCAGATTACAATAAGCTGCGATATCTATGCTTTTGACCCAACAAGTCCAGCTTCAGCACAATATTTGTTAGACGACGGGTTTGCCTTCCATTTTCCACCT